>CM054177.1:77142662-77477662 GCA_028829895.1 Sinotaia quadrata | reverse complement strand
CATAACAATAAAGTGGCCAAAGGGAGGTAAATATTTTATTAACTCTAGATATTGTAGCATGGCAAATCGGCCAAAGGGAGTTAATAGATATAGTTATCTGGCCACAGGAAAGTGATTTTATACCTGAAGGTGATAAAATCTTAACTGGCGGGACATTGCACACCAAATGCTCTTACGATCATCGCCAGGCTATAGTTGTTGTAGTATATAGTATGTGTGTACCTACACTTTACCTGATAATTAATTATTTGACGAACTATGGTCATTATAAAAGGAACCTACGGTTGGTTTGGTAAACGTATTGCCAGACTTTATCCATTACAGTATGTACCTAAGCTGGCTAAGTGAGAGTATTGCCAGACTAGAACTATTATATTATGCGTGCACTCACGCCTGGTCAGATGAGTTAATATTGCCAGTCTATAGCCATTTGCTATGTATCTACTGCTGGCCTGGAAAATTATTGCTAGGATTTGGCCATTAAACTGTGTCCTGGTAGGTTATTGTTGGAATTGTTTCATTGTAGGCTGTTGTATCTCTAGCCGAACTGATATGTCACTGCATAACTAAGGCCATTATACTATTTCGGTACCTAATGTGGCCTGGCTTGTAATGGTCGAATTATAGCCACTACGCCATGTATATACCTACTGTGTGTCTAGTGTTATTATCTATGGCCATTATGACATATATATATATATATATGTGGGCCTGGTGAATTATTGCCGAACTATGGCCAGTATGACATGTATGCGGGATAGTCTGCTAAGTTACTACCAAACTATAACCACAGTATCACATATGTTATGTATGCAATATATATTAAAGCTGCTCTGCTAAGTTACTAACAGACTATAACCACAGTATCATATATGTTATGACCATACATATAAGTTACTACCAGACTATAACCATAGTATCACATATGTTATGTATGCAATATATACTAAAGCTGCTCTGCTAAGTTACTACCAGACTATAACCACAGTATCCCATATGTTATGTATGCAATATATACTAAAGCTGCTCTGCTAAGTTACTACCGAACTATGACCAGTATCTCAGCGTGTATATGCAGATTTTAGCTTGACAGTTATTGTGTCTAAAATGACTAGGATCAGTACACATGTAATTAACGTGAAGTTAAAAGATGGTCAGATTTGTTTTATCCAACTATCCTAATATAGGTACTGTTCAAGTAGCTGAGAGGTTTCCGTAAGTGTACCTATGATATATAAAATACTTGCCTACGGCTAGTGCACATAATACTGTTTTCTAATAAAGCTAAGACTAGTAAAGTAATTGCCAATGACCAATACATATATTACTAATCTTTATAAGCTATATAAGTCTATGAGCATACCTATAACTAGTAATTGCCTATGGCCAGTGGTAATACATATCGCTATATATACGATAGTGCTATAGTTAGTAATAAAATTACCTATGTCCAGTGGTATAACACTTATCTCTATGTCTAGTACTAATGTATGATAGTACCATAGTTAGTAAGATAATCACATGTGCTGAACCGACTGTCATACACTTCGGAGAAAATCTTTGTACCACACTGATCAGAAGCACAATACTTTTATTTAAGAAAGAACTTACAAATAGCATACACATACATGGATTCGATAAAGATCTCTAAAACTTAAAAAAAGGAAACAGTTCACACAGTGTAAATAGTTTACACATACCCGGATTCAATAAAAGATAGCGGGGGGGGGGGGGGAGGGGGGGAACGAGTGAAACGTGAGCCGGTTAGATTATCTTAGATAACTATTCTAAACGAGCCACACAAGAAATTTAGCTCACTTCTTTTCAATTACACAGATCTTAGGAATAAAGAGTTTTGTCTGATAGTAACCCTACAGCAGTTCTCTCGGCTTAGTTTTATTGCCTCTCCGACCGGTCCGGCTCTCTCCTTTGTGACGTCACAGGTAAACAGCCGAACAATGCGACATCGTCTATTTGATTGCTGTGTGTGTTGTATTAATACTTATGTGGTCAGAGGTGAAAGTAAATGAATGATATGATATCGGTTGAAAGAGTGGTGAACTGGAAACAACATGCTATATCCAGCCTAAAATAAAGGCAAGCTTACGAGAGACAAAGGGCCTATATAAATAGATAAATAGGGAGGGTGTAAGTGAGGGAACAATTTGTGTGTGAGAGAGAGAGAGAGAGAGAGAGAGAGAGAGAGAGAGAGAGGCAAAAAGCAAAAGATAAAAACGTTAACGGGGGGTGGGGGTGGGGTGAGAGAAGAGAGTGCTGAAGACAAAGAGATGGAGACAGACTAAATGAGAGAGAAAAGAAATAGAGACTGAGGCAAAAAGAGACCGAGGCACAGAGAGTGAGAAAACTGAAGCACACACACACACACAGAGAAAGAGAACTGAAGCACATAGAGAGAGAGAGAGAGAGAGAGAGAGAGAGAGAGAGAGAGAAACTGAAGCGCACACACAGAGATAAGTGAAGCACAGAAAGAAAGAGAGAACTGGAGCACACACATAGAGAGAGAGAACTGAAGCACAGAGAAAGAAAGAGAGAGAACTGAAGCACAGAGAGAGAGAGAGAGAGAGAGAGAGAGAGAGAGAGAGAGAGAGAGAGAGAGAGAGAAAAGAAGCACACACACACACACACAGAGAAAGAACTGAAGCACAGAAAGAGAACTAAAGCGCACACACACACAGAACTGAAGCACAGAGAAAGAACAAGCACACACACACACACACAGAAGTGAAGCACAGAGAAAGAATTGAAGCACACAGAGAGAGAGAGAGAGAGAGAGAGAGAGAGAGAGAGAGAAAAGAAGCACACACACACACACACACACACACACACACACACAGAAAGAACTGAAGCACAGAAAGAGAACTAAAGCGCACACACACACAGAACTGAAGCACAGAGAAAGAACAAGCACACACACACACACAGAAGTGAAGCACAGAGAAAGAATTGAAGCACACAGAGAGAGAGAGAGAGAGAGAGAGAGAGAGAGAATTGAAGCACAAGCACAGAGAGAGAGAGACAGAGAACTGAAGCACAGAGAGAAACTGAGATGGGTCCATTGAGACAAAATGTGAAAGAGTAAACTGATGTACAGAAAGAGCGATTGAGAGCATATAATGAAGAGAAGAGAGAATGGGAAGAGATTGAGACAATAAGTGAAAGAAAAGAGAAAGGGAGAAGGAGGGGGGGGGGGTAAGCATATGTTTACTAATGCGTAATTCCACAATCCGCTACACGTCATCAACGAGTCAACAAGTGGTGTTAAAGTCGGTCAGCTGTATATTATAAACGGAAGCTGCTCAATATCGAATGGATTTGTGTAAACAACTATATGTCAAGTCAGGTCACAGTACCGGAGTTGCTTTGCAACAATATTTTTACATTTCTACTGCATACCGATTTAAAGATTTTAACTTGTATCAAGTAAATCTCGTTATAATTGGAAACTTACACTATCTATCAATCAATATTAATAAAAAAAAAAAACATGATGAACAAAACCAACTACTGAACAACAACGAAGATATTAAATGTACTATAACGTAATCGACACCAGTTTACGACCACCCAGGAATAAATTTATCTGATTTTTAAAAATTATCACTAGAATATCATTCAGTATCTAAAGAATTGCTGTCATAGTAAACTTAAAATATTTTCAAGAGATATGTGGCAGGGCCATCGACGTTCAAAAACATCCCATGAAAATTTGTTAGTCGTGGATGTTTAATTATTTCCAATTCATTATGATTTTTATCAATGCAATAAATACTTTTTGATATTGCCAA
Source organism: Sinotaia quadrata (assembly GCA_028829895.1). Classification (NCBI taxonomy): domain Eukaryota; kingdom Metazoa; phylum Mollusca; class Gastropoda; order Architaenioglossa; family Viviparidae; genus Sinotaia; species Sinotaia quadrata. The sequence goes on along the minus strand of CM054177.1, from coordinate 77,473,856 downwards.
AATACTTCACACTTCAGAATATCATTAAACCTTTTTAGTACCTAAGGGGAGGTTCACGTTTTTATCACAGTAAAACTGTTTTCTTCCTGTACATTCTTGTCAAGAGGACAAATGTAGAAACACGTAGAGTGCATGCGTACTTACAAAATGTAATCATTTGACAGGATGTGATAGCCCCGACAATGTTATTAAACACGCCATCTTTGTGTTGACATGATTTGTGTCCATGTCGTAACATAGGTTTAATTTTTCTCTCTCTTTTTTTTGTTGAATGAAAATTAAATAAATCTACTGGGTATTTTAATTGTCAGTATCAAAGGTGAATTCTTGAAATTGTAAATGTCAATACCACAGGTGAATGATTAAATTGTAATTGTCAGTGCCACAAGGTGAATTCTTGAAACTGTAATTGTTAGTGTCACAGATGAATGATTGTATGACTGAGTAAATTTGCATCTCCCTATTTAAAATTTAATTGTTATATAAATTGCTAAATTGTCAGAGTAACTCGACCTTGGGCACTCCTTATGACGATATTTTTGAAAGCGTCTGAGTTGAAGTAAACGCTCCAGGCAAGAATATTCTAGAATTGCTAGTGTAATGTAAACCAGTGAGCAGTTTTTATTATCCAATGGTTATGATTTACGAGAACAAGATGAGCCAATGGGCTGAGATTAAAAAGTTTACTTGCTGTAAAAAAAATACTATCTAATCACTCTGAATATGGAGTGGCAAGAAGAAAGTCTGGTTATGAAAGGCCACAGTTAGCTTGATGGTGAGTTAAAGTGACTGATTGAGTGAGAATGGACTTAGAAATATTTCATGCATTTTCAGTATTGATGTGTTATACTTGTGTAGAGAGGTACTATATGAGTTGACTTTTATTTTTACAAATGTTCAACTAAGCCACTCATATTTAGTGTGTTGACACTTGACATTGTTTTGATATGCTGTATTTTATTATGCCATGTGCGTGTATTGGGCTAATGAATACTGTGGCAGGAAATTGTAAGTTGAGACTGGAATGTAAGAAAGAATGGAGTTATAAAGTGATAAAATGGAAGAGAGAATGAGCTGATTCAGTCTTTGGCATTAAAAAAAAAGAAGCTATTTTAATCTCTGATATGACAAGCACTTAAAATATGTTCAATTGAGTGCTTGTCTAAATATCCACAATATTCAATTTTTTTTTATATCTCAGTAATTAATAAAGACATATTAAAAAGTTTGCTATCATGTCTCCCTGCCTGTGTGTAAAATGAAAGTACTGTGCCCCTTACTGGTTGGGTTCGCATTACAATATTTCATATAGACATTCCGCAGATGGTTGTGTATTGACATAATGTTGGAATCCATGTAGAGCATTATCATGTTTATGCCATACCTGGACTGTTAGGTTCTGCAAATGAGCTCACATCTTGTCACAGCCAATCAAGAACACAGATGTCAGGAAATGTTTTGGTTTTGTTAATAAAGTTAGCTGTGTTTGTCTAGTAAAAAAGAGCTTCCTGTAACTTTCTCATATTTTATTAATTAAATATCTTCAGTAATTATTAATAGCATCTAACATAAATATACATAAAGGAAAACAAATTCATTGCAAACCAAACAAAAATTATAGCAAACTTGAAAAATATTGTTATCACAAGCAAGATTATGGCTGAGTATGGTTTTTAATGAATCCTCATAAGCACATTTTCTTTGTGTAAAGTAATAATTAAATCCATATTTATTATATAATCAACAAAATTTGATTTACTATTTGGATTACAATTATTTATTATAATTGGAATTCCCATACTTAACATTAATTTCACATAACATTACTTTTTCTTTCTGTGTTGAATTAATAACATTATGCAAGGGTTCACTGTATATCAAGGGGCACAATTAGCCACAGTTTCATAGAAAATTATGGTGATGAAAACACTTATACTAAATACTGAATGTGCATGAATGAGTGACGTGGATATTTATTAAGATCACTGGCAACATGTTTCCTCAATCTACTTTTAATCTACATTATGTTTAATCTAGAGGAACATATTTTAATAGTAATAATAGAATTTCTTTACTGCCTATCAATCAAGCTGAAGGCATGGTCTTCACCACAATTCTTTCCACCAGAGTCCAATGACCTTAATGAATTGTCTTTCCACCTTACACCTTACATTCATGACATTTGATTTCTCTTGTTCACAAAATCAGTTTGGCAAAAATCATGATTCACTATGTTAAATCATAATTTCAAAAACTGCTCCCCACACATTGACCTTTGCTTGTTTATTTCTTTAAAGTCTTTCTCACAAATTAGTATTCTTAATTTTTCCTATCAATTCAAATTTAATAACTTTGTTCATATACAAATAATATATTTTAATAATTAGGCAGTTGTTCATAAAATAAAATATGCATAAAATAAGACAAGTTAGCAATCAGGCAAATCTTGCATACAAAAATTCTGAATAAAATTTGGTTCTTTCAAACAATGGCCTTTTACACAAAGATTACTTCACATTAATTAAATTACTGAAAATGTCAGTTCATTAAAAGAACACAAATGTTTAAGAAAATTTTATTTTTATAAAAAATAATTTTCTTAATTCAAAAGTAACTGAATGTTAATATATTTATTTGAACAGACACCAAATACAAATCCTCATACGTCAGGATAATTAATTCTATTTCAAAGTAATATCATTGACTCATTTTTGAATATAAATAAATTATAATTTACAACCAACAGTTGTGCATAAAAAATTTTAAAATATATAGTATATACATTATTGCCAATATGCATTAAATATAAAATAAAAAATAAATTAAAAAATATTTTAAAAGTTTCATGCAAAAGTAAATGCTGCACTTATAAAAATAAAACATGTGAAAAATTAAATTTAAAAAATTGTATTAGTTTGGATTAATTTTGAACTGATGGGAAGATTGTCAAAGCTATCTAGTACAATTGCTGTTTTGGAATCTTATGTATTTATGTCAATTTGTCTTAGACTTTAAAACAGGATGTAGCATTGCAATTCTGTTCTCTCTTTATGACTTAGTAGCCTGCTACGATTTTACTGTTTATAAAAATACAGTATTTACATGACTAACAAAACTGGTACTATATTGCTAATACATTATGGAGAAAAAAAGATGCTGATGCAGTTAGGTTAGCACCATAAGCCTGATGATCCTTTCTTCCCCAAGAATAACTTACTGAGTTAATAGTTAGTACTATTGAGATATCTCTCTGTACACATTATCATTAAGTCATTGCTTTTCAGCGAATAAATACTAATAAGAACAACATCCATCTGTGAACACAAAAATTTCACTAAGCATAAAAATAAAACAGTATGTTCAACACACATCTACAATTTTCAGCCTAGACATAAAATAATTTTACATCTGTACAAACATAAGATTCATCATTTTTCAGTGTATAAACAATATCAATAACTATCTAAAAACTTCTGACTTCCACTCTTTTTTCAACACATAAATTATAAAAGCAATAGGACATACATATTAAAGTCCACACTACTTTTGTTAGGATGTTTTGGTGTCATTCTTGTATATATTTCGTCTATTTTGCTTTTTATATTCAAAATATGCATGGATCATACCAGTGAGACATATCTATTTACACAAAGCATATAATTTATATATTATATTAGACAGATACACAGAAATCATAGAATATAAATTATCACCTTGGGGTTTTGTTTTTGATGGGATGGGGTGGGATTGGGGATGGGCTATGAATTAACTTTAAAACAAGAACTTCAAAATTATTTTCTGTATCTGACTTTCAATGACCAAAAACTCATGCAGTTTTATCTTGTTTTCCCCTTTACTTTTTAAGTGAATTAATTCTGAACCAAAGTTTTATAAGGAGTTTGGCATTTATTTATATTTTTTCCCATTTAACTTACCATTGTGTTTCTCCTTTAAACTAACACTATATGATTTGGTCAGTTGTTAAGTGCCATAACCTTTTGTACAGAAGCACAGCTTGACCAACTTTCAGTGAAAGTATTTTCCAATGGTCAATGATGAATTCTGTTTCTTCAATGTGTTTCACTGCACACAGCTTGTAATAAAGATTCAACTAGTGTCCTGGTCCAAATCTCATTTTTTCTCTCTACATGTAAAGTCATTAATGAGAGCAAGCAGCCGTTGCTCCAGCTCCTGTGCTTGTTTGCTTTCCTGATTATAAAATGCCTTTGCCACAACTTCAGCAGTGTCAGGGAGCTAGGCAAAATAGTTAAAAGTATTTCAATTTGCTACTCCAACTGGCAGCTAGGCATAAATAAAAAGTATATAAAATTTACTATTTTGCCTATGACAGCAAGATAGGAATGAAAATGAAAGGTAAATAAACCTATTCTTTTAGTTGGTCAGTAAGTAAATGGACGTTAAAACATATTAAGTTATCACCTTCAGTAGAGTATGGGAGCTACAAGTTACATAAAGAAATTAAAAGTACATAAAGCTATTACTTTAGCTGTATTTGAGAGATTGGAACAGCTGTCTGTCTATCTATCTATCTATTTATCTGTCTCCATCCACCCATCCATCTATCTATTGGTCAATCAATGAAGAGTAAAGAAAATTAAAGACGTTAAACAAAAATATTATCTCACTTATTATTATTATGTTTTGATTTTTGTTTTCCTTTTACCAATAAATGCATTTAAAAGTCAAGGCTTACTAGAAGTAACTTTAGCTAGAAATCACATCTTGGCATACTGTATATATTGCTCAATGTAAATCAAGGTCTGTCCTGTCATTTTTTAATTTCTATTAAGTAGCAATTCTAAAGTAGCACCTATCATACAAAAAATGAACTGTATTGTAATCAGTGCTCTTTTTAAATATACAAATTTGTTTGTATAAAAATTATTAAATAAAGAGAATCACTCAACCATGAAGTGTTAGTATTTATTATTTAAGTTAAATTTGTAGTTATTGCCTAATTCATTTTTTGTGTGTGCACATATAGCATCTATACTAAGGCTATAAATAAAAAAAACGGACATTTTAGTTTTCTTGGCAGTAAAACTATAAAACCTATTATTTGAGAAATGTTGTCCGATATGAAAAGTAAGCTATTAAATGATGAAAGAATGTAATAAATAAATACAGTAAATTAATAAAACAATGATTCAAATAATTAATACAGTTGCAACAAGTTGTATGAGCATATGCGACTGCAACAGCAAGTAGCTACAAGAAGTAGAGAAGCTCACTAAAATTTAACTTATTATTAAATTAGTTTTATTATACATTCCTTAAAGGTGATTTTTGGAAATTACCATCTGCACTGAGGCTTAAGTTCAATAAAATCACTTGCTGTTCATTAATAGAATTGATTAGCACAGAGTCTGGTTGGGGTTTGATTCTCATGTGAAATTTAGACAAATAACTATTTTTTAAATTATTATAATGTTTCTAATGTATGGAAAATATTTTGAAGAAAAAAATGGAAATAAATCTGATATATTAATAATCTAATGTTGTATTTGTAATATGTAATTAGTTTCTGGGGGGTTTTTTGTTGTTGTTTGTAGAAACTGTGATAACTATAAACAAAACACAATTAATCCAAGGAAGTAATCAATAATATAGGCTGATATTATCTGATATACTAAAAGCATAAATGTTCACTGCTATGAAAAGAGAAGACAACAGATAGGCAAAAATGCATTTTGGTTAATTGAATGTTTAATGAAGCACTCATTCCTAAATGAATTTTACTAGTAGTCAGTTTAATAAATTAAAACCAAACAAAAGAGTTGAATCTTTATTTTCAGAAAGTATACACTTGTATTTAATCAAAGTGAGTTCATCAGGGAGAAGAAAGAAAAGAATAATTTTAAAGCAATTTTCTACCTGTCCACAGTTTTACATTTCAATTTCGCAAAATCAATAAATAATTACACTTTTCTGGCAGCTGGTTTCATATATTAAATTTAAAAATAAATTTGTGTTCTAAAGAATATCTGAAAACTTGTTTTGAATTATAAATATAAAATAAGCATAGTGCACTATGTGCTCTGGGAGAGGAGTAATTGAGACAACTAACAGGTAGGTACTCTGGGAGAGGAGTAATTGAGACAAATGACAGGTAGGTACTCTGGGAGTGGAGTAATTGAGACAACTGACAGGTAGGTACTCTGGGAGAGGAGTAATTTAGACAAATGACAGGTAGGTACTCTGGGAGAGGAGTAATTTAGACAAATGACAGATAGGTACTCTGGGAGAGGAGTAATTGAGACAACTGACAGGTAGGTACTCTGGGAGTGGAGTAATTGAGATAACTGACAGGTAGGTACTCTGGGAGAGGAGTAATTGAGATAACTGACAGGTAGGTACTCTAGGAGAGGAATAATGGAGACAACTGACAGGTAGGTACTCTGGGAGAGGAGTAATTGAGACAACTAACAGGTAAGTAGAACAATGTCACTGAGAAAACTGACTTACTAAGACAGGTTTTCTAGAAAAAAGAACTGAGAAAACTGACTTACTAAGACAGGTTTTCTAAAAAAAAGAACTGAGAAAACTGACTTACTAAGACAGGTTTTCTAGAAAAAAGAACTGAGAAAACTGACTTACTATGGTAAGTGCTCTGGAAAAAGAATTGATAAAACTTACTAAGGTAAGTGCTCTGGAAAAAGAATTGAGAGAAAATTGACTAAGGTAAGCGCTTTAGGAAAAGAATTGAGAACATTGACTTATTAAAGTAAGTGCTTTAGGAAAAGAACTGAGAAAACTTACTTACTAAGGAAGTACTCTGGAAAAAGACTTGAAAAAAACCTGACTTACTAAGTGCTCTACCTCTAGAAGTAATTGAGAAATTTGATTTAAAAGATTTTTATATATCAAGGGTTGATTGTAGTGAACAAAGCATGATAAGATGCTACAAAAAATTTTTTTAAATGAATTGGGGAATTACATCTACTATAGTTCATTTATCATTGCAATGAGGAAAATATAAATGATAAAGAAATTAGATGTGTATATATAATTATTTATATCAAAATTGATAATGGGTGGAAAGACTAAAAAATAAAAAATCTAAATCAGTAAGAAATTAGGCTTACTAAATGTTAAATGTACTGAAAGATAATTGTAATGCTGTAAACGATTGAATGTTACAATGAGAATCAATGAGAAAATAGACTTACAAGATTTTAATAAGAACTAACTGTAATGATGGAAACAATCAAATTCTGCAATGGGAATCTGTGAGAAATTAGGCTCACTATACTGAGAGCTAATTGTAATGATGGAAACAATCAAATATTACAACAGGAATAATTGAAAAATTAGGGTTACTAAGGTTTATGTATCAAGAGCTGATTATAAAGGAACTCCCTCAAATATCATATTTTTACCTCCTCATCCTCTTCAGATCCGCTTAGCAGTAGCTTGTCAATTTTGAAGTGCTGCTGGTCATCAACAATGGACATGGGTTCTGAATCAAGATTTGTCATCTGACTGTCATCGAGGTGATAGTGCATAAGCTGCCTGGATGTTGCCTCACCAAGCTTTCTTTCTTCAGTTGCCAAACCTGACATCAAAATATTTTTAGAACTCTATACCAGCTGCTAAATATGCTACTTACAAGAGATGAAGTTTATGAGAAATCAAGTAAGACAAGGGAAAACAAGTAAATTTTTAAGAGAAAGTTTGTAAAACATATTTTCAATTAATGACATAGGAATCTGTGGCAAAGTAAATTTGCCTATCCCTATTCAAAATTTAATTGTTATATAAATTGTTAAATTGTCAGAGTAACCCAACCTTGGGCACTCCTTATGACAATATTTTTGAAAGTGTCAGAGTTGGAAGTAAACAACTCAAGTCAAGAATGTGCTAGAAATTGCTGATGTAATGCAAACTAGTGAGTAGTTTTTATTATCCAATGGTTATGATTTACAAGAATGAGACCAGCCAATGGGCTGAGATTAAAAAGTTTATCTGCTGTAGAAAATTCTATTCTCTGATCACTTTGAATTTAGAGTGGCAAGAAGAAATCCAGTCTTGAAAGGTGCCTTTACTTGATGGTGAGTTAGCTGACTGATTGAGAGAGAACAGACTTAGAAATATTTCATGTACTTTTGTTACTGAAATGTTATACTTGTGTTTTAATAAGATGTATTATGTGAGTAGTCTATTATTTCTACAAATGTTTGAACGAAGCTGCTCATATGTAGTGTGCTAGATACTTAACATTGTTTTGATATGCTGTATTTATTATGCTGTGTGCAAGTATCGAGCTAATAAATACTGTTGCAGGAAACTGTCAGTTGAGACTGGTATGTAAGAAAGAATGGAGTTATAAAACGATAAACTGGAAGCTTAGCATTTGTTCTCTGATTATATTTTGCAAAGACAAGTCGCCTTTCTGTTTTCATTCTGTGTACGATTTGAATCTCTGGTTCACTGATTGTAAACTGCTATGACTGACCGATATAGAGGAATACACTACACTCTTTTGATGTATGGTGACAAAGTGTGCTGATGACATGAAAATGTCTGGTATGGGGAAGTACTAGAAATTGCTACAATTGGTGTTCTGCTTGAATGAACTGATATGGCAGGACAAAAACCAGGTTGACTTCAAGGGAACAAGCAGTGAATCTGTTTCTAACATGGGGAAGGAAACAAGTGGAAAATGAACTGAACTATAACTTGTGACATTGTGGCAAAGCATGTGAAAGACTGTTAAGACCGCGCTTAACTCAAGTTATGTAAAACTATTATCACTTACCTCTAATAAATCCATTTCTATTCTCTGATAAGACTATTCTGTGGTTTGTATTGACATAATGATGAACTGTATTTTAGTATAAGACTGTGAAACATATGAATTATTTGAATGTGGTTTCATAGAAATATTGATGTCAAGTAATCTTTTTCATTGTATTTGTCATATGTATGTTTGATTGTTGATTTAATAAATTTATTGATCTTCTTAACATATTGATAACTTAGAGAAGAAAGGGGGTGAGCCCCACTAAATATAGATTAAAGGTGGATTTGTCTTCTCCTTTAGTAAGAAGTTTTCCACCTATGGAAAGATTGTGTGACCGTAAATGTTTATCTTTAATGTTGTGGAAGAGAGAAATGTTTACAGCGCCCTCATATCTGCCAAGTGAGAGAGACGAGTGGTGTCTGCTGTAGTCATTAATAAAATAAATTAAGATTCTCATCACTTGCAATTAGGGCTGTCAATTTTTTTCTAAAATGCTGCCCAGGTACCCATCTAAATTTTGAACGGGTACCCAAGTACCCGTTCGAAAATTAGCATAATCTCCATTGCAACTTGCGATCTCTAAACAAAGCTACTTAACCATTAAGCATGCGCTCTATTTCACACAGTAGCCAAAGGTATGCATCTAGTGACTTATTATTAGTTATGATCTTTATATGTACAATGCAAACTTTTATTTTTAATATTATCAATCATTACATTACTTTAGCAATAAAAACTTTCTTCTTACGGTGACTCTGACGAGAACCTTGATTCATCTGAGCTGCCAGTCGGGCATTTTGTGCCTCTAAAACTAACCTCTGATCATCATGGCAATCATCTGTGACATCAAACTGGCTCAGATCTAGACTTTTTTGGCTTATAGTTGGTTTGTGGCTGAAGAGAGAATTGGAACAAAATTATATAAATAATCTCTTAAGATCAATGCATTATGACAATCTGCATTAAGCATAGGGCATTCCTGCAGATTACAACAGCAACAACACACCTACCACTCCCACCCCCCAATGAAATCCCCAGAAACATTCTATCAATAGTGAAATACATAAAGAACAGTAAAATTTATAATGGTCTAGCAGTGGTTACAAAGGAGTTGCTGCACAGCCAGAGTAAAATGTGCTTTTCTTGATTGCTTACCAGATTGGCATATTGTAAGCAAGTCATTCAAGTAAAATGTAATCTTCAAACTAAATTTGGGGTTACTCTGCAGAGGAATGCTATTTAAATTGTCTTAGTAGACCTTCAAGCATTGCTTCACACCTTCTTGGTCAGTTTTAGGCTGACCTTTCACTGGAATTGCAATATTAAAGCATTGAGGCCTCAGAGTACAATTCATCTTAGAATATAATATGGGAACAATAATTCTTAAGAATTTGTTTGCCAGTGCCAAAAAAAGGGAGGCAACTAGTTTTGTCTAAAGAAAGGAAGGAAGGATAAAGTTCAACACCGATGCTTATCTTTGTGCAATACAAATAAGTATTGGCCGTTACTGTTGCTGTGGCGATGTCTTGCACTAAACTCTAATGATAAAACCCACCAATCCTGATATGTCCTTGATGTGTCTTTTGCTGTGGTACTGGCATTATTTTTAGACAAGCTGTACATAATGTGACGCCAGACTAATGCACAACACCAAAGACTGCTGTTAGGCTGATGAGCAAAGTGGTGTGAGTACTTAGCTTGGGAGTCAGGTGGTGCTGAATCAGGGAGATTCTGCATAAATGAGTCTTTACCCATAATAGTCAGAAGCATTACAGTGATACTCGAGTATAGTTGAAGGGAGAGCTAGCCAATTCATCCACTAATAAAGATGTCCAGGTCTGAAGCAATGAATAAAACTTTTTTACTGCATGAGCAATGTGTAAAATGGCAAGAAATTTGTGCATCTTCTGTCATTATTCTAGCATCATAGTCTATTGATGTAGATAGTATCCCTGTTGTCAACTGGAATGGTTGAATATAAGGGCAACTACTCTCTGTCAGAACACTGCAAATGACCTGATAATTTCTATCAGCTGTTTCCTCATGGCTATTTAAGTGCTGAATCTGAATCAGAACCAAAATAATATGAGAGCAGAAGGGAGTGGGTGTTGGTGACAGTCCTATTGTTTGCATCAGAAGTGGTGGTTCCTGGATGATCAGGAGCAAACATTCCTGGATGATAAAAAGTGGTGGTTCATGGATGATTATAAGTGGTAGTTCTTGGATGATCAGGAGTGGCAGTTCCTGGCTAATCAGTAGTAGCAGTTCCTGGATGATCAGGAGTAACATTTCCTAGATGATCAGAACTGGTGATTCATGGATGATCAAGAGTAACAGTTCACAGATGATCAAAATGGTGGTTCATGGATGATCAAGAGTAACAGTTCAAAGATGATCAGAACTGGTGGTTCATGGAGGATCAGGAGAAGCAGTTCCAAGATATTCAGAAGTGGTAGTTCCCAGGTGATAAGGATTAGCAGTTCCTGGATGATCAAAAGTAGGAAAGGCAATTACTGAAGTCAGATGAGAACCTCCCTTTAGAGTGCCATTACAAACTGGACTAGTGCCAAATATGTACATACTGTTAGGTTTGGAGATCTTAATCCTTGCTCTGCCATTTCCCAAACATGAGTAGTAGGATGGCACCACATCATAACAGTTCCTAAATTTCTTCCTCAACCAAGAAGATGCTGTCAATTGTTAAGAGGGTTGAGAAGGGGGGAGGGGGGCCTGCAGAATTAACCTTTGCATGCAAGCAAGGGTCAGAAACAGGGACTGCTGTCATTTCTTTTTGATCTAAACTCATATGCTGACTTTCCTCTACCTTGGAATTTAAATGTACCTGGGTAATGCACAAGCAGGCAGAAAGAAAATACACTACTTTCCATAAATCCTCTGGTGTACCAGAGTTTTGATATTAAGACCAAAGATATAGGTTGTTCACTTAACATATAGGTTGTTCACTAGCACATTAGTATGCAACACAAGTTCCAACAATACTAATGTCACCACCAACCAATCTGACTTGAGGTGTGCCAAAGCCACCCTCATTTGATAAGTCAACTCTTTGTTCTCTCATACTTTTGTGTCAAGATATAAAAGGTGCGTGAGAAGATATTAAACCAGGCTCAGTAAATCATCTGGTTCACAATTTGTTTAATTCATTAGTCATGTTTAACTGTCTAATGGTCTGGAAGATGTGTTTACTAGTGCAGGCATCATTAGTACATACAAATACAGTAAATATAAAAGTACACCATTAATAAAGTACAAATACAATAAATATAAAAAATACAGTAAATTAAAAAAAAGTCATGCTAATTACAGTAAATAATTTTTTTTTTAAAGTCATGCTAATCACAGCGTCTTATCCCATCCCATACACATTTAATTCACTGCATATGTTTGTTTCAGTACATTTAAATTAAAACACCTCCATGTGTTTAATTTTACAGTTATTCCTGGGGTATATGTACAAACATAGATAGTTCAGATAATCAGAAAATGTGACTATCCTGGTGCCCTCAAATCCCAGTCTGAGTTGATAGTAAGATTTTACTGCATAGTATAGGATAAAGTGACAGTAAATCATTTTTATTGAGAAACAAACAACTAAAGCTACTAGAATCTATTTAACATTCTATTTTTATTTGCAGCAATGGCATCAGAATACTTCAATTTATAAACTGCTCTCAGTGATAAATAAGAAATAATGCTGGTAATTTATTTCTATGTATTATTATTCTCCTAAAGATCTCCTACCACTTACAATCATGGATACAATGTTTAACAATTCTCAGCCAGGAAGTAGGCAAGGATCGATTGCAAAAAAATAATTAGAACAAGGCTAGATCTGAAGGTCTGTTTGCAAGGTTATACATTCATCCTTATTAATGCTTAACATACTTCAATCACATTAGTGAATGCCAGGTACAGAATGATTCACTGATTCATTCATTCAATTTTTTTTCTGGTAGAACCATTTCACTGCTTTCCTTTGATGTCCTGGAGGTCTGACATCTTCAGAAGATAACACATTCACAACTACATTAAACCACACTGCCCACAAAGCCCCAAGTTCAAGTTACATTATTATATTTTGGAATTTGAACTATAATAAGAAAATATTTTTTAAAAGCATATTATTAACTGTTCAATGGCAATGGATCCAAAAATATTTTTTTTGGGGGGAGTGGGGTGAGGGTGGGGGCTTATTTTTTTCTAAAGAAAATCCTAGATCAGAGAAAACTACCAATGAGCAAACTAAGTTCATTGACCTTAAGGGAGGAGAGGGAAGTATACTAGATATAGTTAAGAAAACTAATTTATCGCAGAATATTCATTTGCTGAATACACTTAGGAAAAGTAATTCAAGACAGGATATTCATAATTATTCTCTCACAATACCAATAATTTCTTTAGATATACTTTTCCAGAGAACCAACAAATTCACACCTTCCCATATTTTAAAATAATTTAGTAAAATCACTTTTAATTCAATCATGGAATAATTAACAACTCTTGTAATTTAAAGTGAATTTCCATTCTGTCTTCTTCACTATTGTAATATGGTAAAATCAAACTAGGTTTCTGAGCCAATGCAGTAAGAATTACATTGTAAGTGGATTTTAAAATGATGCCACATGAATGCAAACATGAAACCAAATGATGTACAAATAAATTTACAATTATAAAACAATTCTACACAACTGCTTACCCTTGCCTTTCCAAATGAGCATCATAGCAGCACAAAAAACTTTGTGGACCAGGGTCAATTTGTTCTATATCCTTGCCATTTTGCTGTCTATGTACCTTGCAAAGCTTAGAAGTCTGTGGACCATGGTCAATACATTCTCTGTCCCCAGAACTTTGCTGTCTGTGAACCTTGCAATGTAACTGAATGTTTTCTTTCTGAAAGAAAGCAAGAAACTTCACCTTGTAATATATGCTCTGGACACACTTGGATGTACAAGCTTAAACATTTATGATGACAAGTACATATATTATAATCAATCCTGAATCATAAAATGTAATGCATACATCTTCAAAATGAATAGAGAAAAACAATCAAGACTGTGACACCAACGCCGCACTAGTTATTAGTCATTATTATTATTATTATTTAATCATCCATAACTAATTACAAGTAGTGAGAATCTTAATTTATATTATTAATAATTCTCCAGAAAACAATATTCGTTTCTCTCACTTGGCAGATATGTGGGCACTGTAAACGTTTTCTCTCTTCCACAGCATTAAAGACAAACATTTACCGTCACACAATATTTCCATAGGTGGAAAACTTCTTACCAAAGGAGAAGATAAATCCATTTTTAATCTATGACTTACTATCTCTCCAACATACTGTATCTATATGTGTAAGAGGGTCAATAAATTTAATAATAAATTTATTAAATCAACAATCAAATATACAACAAATGAATATAATCAAGGAGCAATGACATTATTTATACCACTTCACGACAACGTTCGATTAATATTGGACAATCATTCAGTCTATTCTAGCATAGACATTAGCAGTCAATTTAACCTGCCCCAGATAAACTATTTATCAACACATTCCTTAGCTAAAGTATGACATAACTATTAGGGTTAAATCAGTTTTAAAATTATTTGTAAGGAAGAAGACCCACATCATGCACAAATAAGTACAGAAGCCAAATAAATATGTAACTAAAGACTTTTCAAATGTTTTGGCAACATGTATGAAGTCATCAACTTGTTGAAATATGATTTTAGTGTTTAAAGTTAACATAAAGCTCTTGCTGGTCTGAGATGATATCACTCAACATTTAATTTATGAGGTCTAACTGTCAAACTTTAATATGGAGTGCTGGTAACTCTTTCTGATCAACATTATAATAGGACAATTTGGTTCTTGAAATAGATCAAATAGGGTTCTTGAAATGGATCAAGTAGGGTTATTGAAATAGATCAAGTAAGAACTTTATGTTAGCTGTAAAATAAAAGTTCTTCAAAAATATATTTTCTGATTAATTGGACAGCTTGTGTTGAATTAAATATTAATTGCATGCTTCAGCATTGGCTAACCTTTTAAAAGAGTTTCCTCCCTTGTGACATGCACCAAAGAAACTCTAAAGTAAATTTTTCATCTGTGAATGCAAATAATGCCAGACAGGGCGATTTTCTAAGTGTAATGCCTCAACCAGAGTATATGCTACATGCAACATTCAAAACAGTGTCAATTTTAAACATAATTATGAAGTGTTGGGTTTTAAACAATTAAGCAATGAATGCTTAATATGAGAGCATTTTATTTTCAGCTCTGTAATTCATATTTACTTCATGCTATTTAAGAGATTGCATCACATATTGTTGTTTAGTTACTATTATTTATTTATTATATCTGAAGATATAATAAATTTACCGGCAATAAAAAAACAATCCTTAATTCAGTAACAAATTAGTGCATGTTAATAATAGTACAAATCAACCCCAAGCACAGAATACTATTTGAGAACTGTATAACAAACTAACAGGTTTTTAACTGGGCAATGTGATGAAAGGACATCACTATAAAAATGTTCAGGTACCCTGGTGATAATCAGGTGAATAAACATCATGAAGTTTTGTCATCCACAAATGTAATAAAAAAAAAATCTTGGAAGCTTTACTGATAAGTAAAACTTTAACCAAATAAAATAAGCACTATTATCCAAACAGTATATAAAATTTAAAGAAAACTAATGAAACGACCCCAAAATATTCTTACATCTGAGAGAAAATTAGAATAAAAAGAAAAAACTAAACAAAACATATACAAATCAAATTTAACTAACAAGAATGGAAATAAAGATAATTATAAGATCTATTCAGGTCCATTGTTGTAAATATACTTGACACAAGTTTTACTCAGAAAATCAGAGGTACTAAAGTATTTGGGTCTTGGCATGTATATAGCTTGAGAAAATACACTTTAAGTCCAAAAGCAAAACAAAATACACCCCAAAATGTATATATATATATTTTTTTCTTACATACAATGCAATATAAATAGTGTAAAATGAAAATTGACAGAGAAAAACTCTCTTATAATCCAGTTAATATCAACATTAATCACAGATTTAGTTTCTATTAATATGCATTATAAATTAAGAAATTCAACAGTGAGTAATTACTGAAATAAAATAAAAATTAAAAATTCTACATTGTATTCCTTTGGAGAGTTGTAGCTATGTAAAGAAATGTCATAGTATTCTATCAAACTCTAATTGCTTGATCAATATTTGTACTATGGCTGAAACTCATAAATTGAACTAATGTACATGCTAAACTTCGAAATAAAATTTAGTAAATGCTTCAGTAAAAACAATGTGCCAACCTTGAATTCAGTCATTTTCTTGTCCATGATGTCTGATTCATCATGAATGGTGCGATTGGAAGACTTCTCACTGGCTATAATACTGTTGGGATCACGATGATGTAGGTCGCTCGTTAGCTGGTTTAATTTCTGCCTCATAATATGTAACTCTGACCCATGCATTTCATTCAGTGCAATGACCTTGTCTTGTAACTGTTGCATAAGCACAAGGCTTAAATCAGTTCTTACCCACATGGAAGGATTATATTAATTTGCAAATCAAATAACATGTTCAGTTGTGAAATTAATTTTAAACTAATTAAAACATTTTCTGAATATCTAGACAAAAAGCATATACATTTTTTAACTACAACAAATGTCAAGCAGTTTAGCAGTATGTAGTTTACTGGTTGAAACTGAGGGTGATGAAAATTTCAAAAAAGAAATATCAAGCAAATCAAGCACCTGATGGGAATAACAACACTTTACTCAGTTGAAACTATTTAGTGTCTGATGGGAATAACAACACTTTGCTCAAGTGAAACTATTTAGCATCTGATGGAATAACAACACTTTACTCAGCTGAACCTATTTAGTGTCTGATGGAAATAACAAGCCCACAAAGAATACATGTTTTGCATGCGTATAAGGTTATCAATATATCAGGCCTGTTTACCCTTCTCCTCAGCAGACCATAAGACCAATGATCCAAAACTGGAAGATTTTTATGAAAAGCAGAAGATTCTCTGTGGAATCTGGCATTTCAATAGAAATACCAATAGTATAAAATAAATGCAATATAATAACAAATAATGTTAATTTTTGTAAATGAACTTACTAATACTGAAATGATTTATGTAAAGCACAACATTTGTCTATGATTTATTTATTTTTCTGTCTAGTCTCCATTGAATGTCAGCACAAGCCAAAGGTAGATTGCTGAAAGCTATCAAACGGCTCATAGTTGCCTCAGCCCTTGTGATTTGTAGCTGAAGTTCATCTGTTTCAGAATCCTCTGGATGATAAAAGGCCTTAAGCTGCCTTTCTCTCTAGCACAAAGTCACGTTGCTTTTATGTGATGTGGTTTCAAGAAGTCTATTGACATCACGCAGTTTACCATGTGCAATTTTAAAGTCTAATCTGCATGCTGTGCAGAAAACAAAGGTTTCCCCTTTTCTGCAGATAATTAATTACACTTTCTGTGACAGTCTGATCAGTATTTTTGTTCATTTGTGGTTTATTCTCTTCAACTTGATTTTCTTCTGAAAGACTCTCTAATTCTTTTTTTGAACTCATTCTCAATAATATTGCTCTCTGCGTCCGCCATCTTTTATTCTACAAAGAGCCAATCTTTGGCTGGCAGTTTGTTATAGGGCGGCTGGAGCCTGCTAATATTTTACATAACAACTATCATTGACTGGCGTAGGCAGTATTGTATACGAGACAAGCAGATTTGTTATCCTGTCATAACTGATCAGAAAATTATTGAAAATGAAATTCAAAGCAGAAAATCGCTTCTGTAAGCAGAAGATTAGAGGTAAGACTGGGAGATTCTTCATCTCAAAATGGAAGGTAGGCAGGTCTGATATGTGTAAGAAGGTGAATAAATTTAACAATAAATTCATTAAAACAAATATGCATATAACAGATACAATGAAAAGATTACTTGACATCAATATTTCCACGAAACCACATTGGAATAATTTTTATACTTATATCCAAATAATACAATTCAACAATTCAATACAAATCACAGAATAGTTCTTATTAGAGAATAGAAATGGAGTTATTAGAGATAAGTGATAATAGTTTCTACATAACCTGATTTAGGCACTGTCTCAATAGTCTTTCACACGCTTTTGTAACAAAGACACAAGTTTATTGTTCACTGTTATTACATCAGTTCCACCTGTTTCTCTCACACATTTGTAGGACACTGATTCACTCCTATTCTCTTGAGGTTAACTTGGGCACCTTCACCATATTTGGCTCCCTCAAGCAGAACAACAACTGTAGCAATTTCTAGTAACTTCCTTATACCCGAAATTGCTTGATTTTGTCAGCATATCTTGCCACCATACATCAATGGAGTGTAGTGTATTCTTATACTTACAGACACTGCTCCTCGCCTCTACCACGGTCAGTCATAGCAAGTTTATAATCAGAAAACCAGGAGGGTCAAATCATTCAGAAAGAAAGGCTGCTTATACCCACCAAGTAACGGTTGCCTTTCAAGACCAGACTTCTTGTAACACCAAATTCAAGTGATTAGACAAAAGAATTCTCAAATGCAGGTAAACGTTTTGATCTCAGCCCATTATCATAAATCTTAACCTTTGGATAATAAAGACTACTCACCCAGTTGAACTGGTTTGCAATACATCAGCAATTTCTAGCATATTCTCAACTCAAGTGTTTACTCCAACTCTAACACTTACAAAACTACCATTATAAGGAATGGCCAAGATCGGATCACTTCGACAATTTAACAATTTATATAACAATTAAGTTTAGAAATAGGGAAAGACAAATTTACTATGCCACAGCATGCTTTAAAAATGCATCATTCATTGCTCCTCACAGGGACTCAGTGGTATACATACTCCATAAACAAGAAAGGAACATTTTATTTTCCTTTATAAATGATGCTAAACAAGCAACACTGATTTTAATTTTCAGACTGAAAAATATTTCTCCCGCCCCCCCCCCTCCAAATACATTTAGTAGCAAGATTTTTAATTTT
This sequence comes from Sinotaia quadrata, assembly GCA_028829895.1. NCBI lineage: Eukaryota > Metazoa > Mollusca > Gastropoda > Architaenioglossa > Viviparidae > Sinotaia > Sinotaia quadrata. Next base: position 77,455,007 of record CM054177.1, on the reverse strand, counting down.
TATTTAATTTGAAAATCAGTGAACATAATTAAGGTTGATATTATTTCACATTCACGGCTATGTAGGACCCAAGTATGTGAAAGAGGGATGCAGATGTCATTGCCTGAATCTATCCAGCGTTTGCTAAAAATTATAGGACTTAAAATTATTTCTTAATTTACTTATCTCAGTGTGGAAACATGACAAACTTTTTGGGGAAGTGGATTTAAAAATCTGTACTTACTCGTTTAATTTCAGTCTGAAGTTGCTGTATTTCTGTGGTCTGGATGTGGCTTAATTCTTTCTCCTGCAAAGTTAAAGAATTATTGACAATTTTTTAAGTTTAGCCTCTTTGTCTGTCTGCCTCACTCACTCACTTGCACTCACTGTTACGTTTCCAGTATTTATTTAAAGACCCTGCTTAGAATAATTAAAAGACTTTAAATATAATTAATTCTTCCTCTCATATTCTACGCAGACTGGTTGCTCAATTTATTATCTGACTAATTAAAAGTGCGTCTTGTAGTTCAGACGACAAATTTACAGACTAATAAACTGCGAACTTTTAGCTAGATTTGAAAACAGTTAAGTCCCTCTAAATTAATATGCACTCGTCATCAATCTTTCTGCTCATCCGCCCCCATTCAAATCTAAGAATTAATCTAATTGGTCTATTGTGCATAGAAATCAACTACTAAGAGGTATTAACAAAGAAAATAAGATTTAATAAAGTTTAACAAATTAACAATAAATCGAATGCAACGCGAATAGTCTTCACTCTGTCTTTACGCGCCTATGCCTGATTTTTGTCAATCTAAATTGCCAGAAAAGTGTTCCTTTGAGATCTGTACACTTGATTCTGCACTTAGCTCTATTCTTGTATCCTTGGTCTCAACACTCAGTCATGCTGATTCGTTCCCTCAGTCCCCCTTTAACGACACACGTGGTGCATAAGGAATGATGTCCCTTTGTTAGTGGCTAGGAACTGGAATTTTTGCAGCATGGCCCTCAGAGTGGATTTCGACACGCTTACACCAATAAGCTAATGCAGGTGAGGCATGGTGACATGAACCATGAGCCGACCTGTGGATGCAACGTGTTTGGATATAATTCTCAACCTAACAGGTCCTACCTAGGCATGGCTCAATTAAATGCGCTGAACAAAGAGTTTCGACCTCGCGTCGCTTACAATTAGATTTTAGAAAAAATATAATCGTCTCACATGTGTTCCATTTAACAGTCATGACGTATGAAGCAATAAAATAGATACAACGTTAAATTAATGTTCATACAAGAGGTAATTCAAACCGACAGAGCGCTTCACAATTTACAATTAAAATTACACGCAATAATTGAATTACATGAAGAATTCATATCGAGCGCAGCATTCTGGCTCTTAGTGAATTAAAACAATATAAATTAAAGTACAGAAATGGAAAAATGGTTACAATAAATTTATATTCCGTAACATATAGGTTTTCAGCTATTTCTCTGAACCATGCTCAAGTGTATATGGAAATCATATAATACATAGCACAAATACATACTTAAACAATACATAGGCAAATACTATTAAATAAAATGATACCTTTGAGAGAAGTCGAAGGGTACCTTGATTCTCTATGGCGCCGGCTGCCTCTCACGACCCGAGTAAGCTGATGGAATTAGCTAAAATGTGCTCGAAGTGAGGGAGCGGAAGCGTGTGGGTACATATATAGAAAGGTATATTGCGTATCACGTGACTGTTCGCAAAGCATGTGGTTGGTTCGAGAACTGGACAATGGTCCTAAAGTTACATAACATCTTGACCTGTTCTAGAAGCACCTAGAAAAAGGAAGCTTTGAACAAAGGGCCAAGGGTTTCAAATATTCGAATTTGAAGTAAACAAGGCAAGTGGGTCACGAAGTCGGACAATTTTATCAGACTGTGACACCCCCTTGCTTTTGAGGCGTTTATCTTGCCAAAGATAAAATGCCTCCTACAAATTATGTATGATAAAATGTAGAAGTCCACAATGAAGAAAAATTTACACAAAAAAAATTTCGACATTCCTAGAAATAAAGTGTGCAACTATATTTCATATTTACAGGAAGGAATCCGTAGGGTTCAGTTAATTGATTAAACAACATTCTATCAGTACCGGCACTTGATGGCATCAAGCACGACTCATGTAATCTGCGCCAACATTCAAAGACCCTTTGATGTAATGAATATTTGCGTCATACTGTGTCAGAAACAAAGACCAACGCATTAAACGGCTGTTCGTAAATTGCGCCTGTCCGAGAAAGGCCAACGGCTGGTGATCGCACTCAATGACAAAGGTTTTTCCGTACAAATAGTTTTCGAACTTTTTTATGGCCCAAACTATTGCAAGACATTCCTTTTCACTGGTGGAATATTTCTGTTCAGTAGTTGTGAGTTTACGGCTTGCATATGCAACTGGGTGTTTGGTGTCATTGTGTTCTTGTAATAACACTGCTCCTAATCCTGTGTTGCTAGCATCAGTCCTTAACAAGAATGGTTTTGTCAGATCTGGCAGTTTAACAACTAAATCTGAAGTCAGTCTAGATTTCAGTGTGTCAAAAGCGTTTTGGCATGCATCAGTCCACACTACTTTTGTAGGCATATTCTTACGTGTCAAGTCAGTCAGAGGACATGCAATGGCACTAAAATCTGGTACGAATTTTCTGTAGTAGTTAGCAAGACCAAGAAAACTTCTAACTTGTGTTTTTGTTAGCGGTTGTGAAGTGTCCTTAAGTTGTGCTATCTTAGCTTCACTTGGCGACATAGTTCCATGACTCAACTTGTGTCCCAAGAAGTCTAAGGAGAATTGTGCTATTTCACACTTCGTAGGGCGGGCAGTGAGGTTGGCTTGTTTTAATCTGGCTAGCACATCTCGTAAGAGTGTTAAGTGCTCCTCCCATGTCTGGGTGCCTAGAATTAAATCATCCATGAAGTTCTCAACTCCGCGTCCGTACAGTGGTTCTAACAATGACCGCATCATTTTAGAAAAAATGCTTGGAGCGTTTGAAACTCCGAAAGGCATAACTTTCCATGTGTAGTTTCCTACTGGTGTAGTGAAAGCTAGTATGTGTCGATCAGTGTCCTTGACCTTGATTTGCCAAAAACCGCGTGACAAATCTATTTTGGTATAGTAATGAGCGTTAGCTAGCTTAGTGAAGATGAGATCCGGATCAGGAAGAGGTTCGGCACAAAACTCTGTCACTTGATTGAGTTTGCGGTAGTCTACGCAAAAACGGAACGAGTTATCACGTTTTTTAATCAACACGATGGGTGATCCGTAGGCACTGTCAGTCTCCTCTATGACCCCTAGATCTAGCATAGTCTTAATCTCACGTCTAACGTCATCTATCTTAGCGTGTGGCAACGGATACGGCTTCAAACGTATCGGTTTGTTGTCAGTCAGCTTCAGTGAAAATTCTATTAAGTCTGTCAACCCTGGTTTGTCTGTCAGAGTAGATGAGAACTCATTAAGCAATTCATTCACTTCTTTTTTCTGTCCTTCCGTCAAGGCGTCATTCACCCTAACGTCTTTAACAGTCTCCTCTGTCTGTAAAGGACAGTTTGGTAAAGTACCAGTGACGCAATCAGTCTCCCCCTCGTCTTCTGTAACTATCGTCGCTACGACAAAATCAGCTTGAGTGGTTTGATCCTCACGGCTTATGTACTTTTTGAGTAGGTTAACATGAAAGATTTTCTCTCTCTTTCCTGTCTGCACCTTATAGTTCAGTCCCCCTAGCTTGGCGGTAACTACAAAGGGCCCCTTCCATTTCATCTGAAGTTTGTTATGTGCTTCAGGAAGCAACAGTAACACTTTGTCATTAACTTCAAATTCTCTAGGTTTGGTGTGCTTATTGTAATATTCTGCCTGTCTAGACTGAGCTATCGTCAAGTTTTCCCGTGCTATCTTGCCTATAGTTTCAAGACGGTTTCTTAAGTCAGTGACGTATGTATAAGTTGTCTTAACTTCGTCATCTGTCTTTTCATCAGTCCAAAGTGCCTTCAAAATCATCATCGGTCCGCGTACAGTACGTCCGTAAAGTAGCTCAAATGGTGAAAACCCGGTGGAAGATTGTGGCACCTCCCTATATGCAAATAGTAGGGCAGGGATGTATCTGTCCCAGTCTTTCGGTTTATCTGTGGCGAGCTTTTTAAGTGCTGTTTTTAATGTCCCATTGTATTTTTCAATCAGACCATTTGCCTGGGGGTGGTATGGTGTGCAAGTAAGATGTTTGATGGAAAGTAAACGATTTACTTCCTTCATTACGTTGCCTATGAATTGACTCCCCTGATCTGTCAAAATTTCAGTAGGAATTCCAACACGACTCCATAGACCGAAAAGGGCTTCGGCGACAGTTTCAGTATCAATATTTTTCAATGGTACTGCGTCGGCGAATCTTGTTGCGTAATCAATAGTGGTCAGCACGTATCGATTACCTCTCGTTGATGTGGGTATTATAGGCCCAATCAAATCCAATGCTACGCGCTTGTAGGGTTCACTGATCAGTTCAGGCTCTCCTAACGGTGCGGGTCTGATTGAATTTTTAGACTGTGTTCTCTGGCATGTGTCGCAACTTAACACGAATCTACGGATATCGGCAGTGATGTCCGGCCAATAAAACTCACTTGTAATACGACTAGTTGTTTTTTGTACACCCATGTGTGCACCAAAAAGACTCTCATGACCTAATCGTAATACGTCATTTCGTTTGGTTTGTGGAACGACTAATTGTTTCCGAAATTCGTCTCCCACTTTCGAATAGCGGTACAATAAACCCTTTTTCAGAATAATGCACGCTTTCTTATTCGAATCGTCAGTGTTGACGTCACTAACAAGTACAGCTTGTCTGCGTAACTTGTCTAGTGTTTCGTCCTCAGCTTGTAATATTTTAATCTCGCTAACTGTTGCTTTATCTACGGCTGGTGCGGCAGACATCGGTGCAGTTACAGATTTGTCTTTACTACTCGCTGCTCTGGTTACAGCGTTAACCAGTGGTGGTTCAGTTGAAGTTTGTTTTTTGCACGGCAAAACATACTTGCAACCAAGGATCACGTCATGCGGTGAGTTTTCCATAACTGCCGCTTTGACTGTTCCTTCTACAAAGTCTGAAACAATCGAGACTTCAGCTACTGGTAAAATGTCTTGTTCGCCGTTTGCAAAGGTGACAGAGATTGTCTCCCCTGTGTAGTCGGTACGGTTAACTAATGATGCATTTACAATAGCGTCTAGCTCACACCCTGTATCAAGCAAAGCGATTGTATCGTGACCGTTTGCCTGTACTGGTGTTCGATTCGACTTTTCTGTTTTAGGTGTATGACTCTCTACTGCGTAAACTTTAGCTGTTTTCTTTTCAGGACATGTTCGTGAAAAATGGCCACTATCACCACAAGTGTAACATGCAAGATTCTTTTTATCTTTCTGTTTGTCGGACTTGTTTTTAGTGTCGGGTTTAGATGTTTTATCATCACGCTCATTAGGTGCCTTCCCGTCATTTTTCTTATCCTTTCGAGTCTGCGGTTCGTTCGGTCGAGACTTGTTGTTCGCGTGTGCGTTCGAGAATTGAGAATGTGCGTCATCAAAGCGATCGGCGGCGTTGCCTATCTCCTCTAGCGTAGATTTTTCCCTTATTGCTAAGTGAATCAGTAGATCTGATTTGTATGACCCGAGAATATGGTCTTTTACCATTTCATCCCTAAGACCTGCGTACGTCTGTGGAGTTTCGGCTAGATCTATCCATCTTTGGAACAAGTCAGCTACGCGTCGTATGTACTGTGCGTGCGTCTCTGAACTGGCTTTAGTGGCCTGTTTAAACTTACGTCGGTATGTATCTGCTGTGAGTTTGTAACGTTTCAATAATGCGGCCTTGACTGTGTCGTAATTATCTGACTCAGAATCGCTAAGCTTATTGAACTCGTTTTTCGCACTGCCCTGCAATAACCCCGATAAATTTATCGCCCAATGTTCCGCTGGAATGTTTGTTGCTCTGGCTAACTTTTCAAACGTTTTTAAATACGCGTCTATTTGATCTTTGTTCTCATCAAATGGGACCATATTTATCTTTGGAATGATATTTTCAATTCTACTGTGATTATTTCCATCGCTAGAACGCGAATCACCACTGCTTCTGCGATCACGGTTTGGATTGGTAACTTCTAGTTTCTTTACTTCCCATTCTAACCGTTTTATTTCCGCGTCTGCGGCGATGCGTTTGGCTTCTGTGTCCGCTGCGATACGTTTTGTTTCGATGTCGGCTAGTCTTTCAGCCTCTAATTTTTTTGCTTCGCGGGCAGCTAACCGTTCTTCCCTTTCTATCTCTTGTCTCTCTTTTTCCGCTTTTTCCGCTTTCTCTAGCTCAGTTTTAATGTAGCTAGTCAGTTCGTCACCCTGGTATCCTATCATGATACCGGTTTCTTTCAGGTCTTCGATAACCTGTTTGCGATCCATTTTACTGTCTTAGCGCGCTGGCTACAATAAGAATGTATCTCGTGAATTGTGTGTTTTAACCGTCGGCGATAACTCCGCTTATCCCGAAAATAACTTTTAGGCTACAACCTTACAAAAATTATTTAATTTACTCAGAACACCTTCCGAAATAAATTACGCGTTAACTCTTTACACGTTTCACCTGCTTGTCACAGTGTCCGCTGTTCCAAGACTTCCGTAATGTCACGGCTCCTACCATACAACATTACACATTATATCTAGCACCCTAAATATAATAGTCCGAAGTCTGTTACTACCGATAACTCTCCTAGCTGGCGGTATAACCTTCGACTCCTCACAATGAAGTACTCAGTAACACAATACTAAATAAATCATTCAATAGCTAACATGACATATTTAACTACGCTTAAATATATCAACATTAACTAACATGCACGCTACTCTGCAAAAGAATACATGCACATGTCACAACAAAAGCAAAGAAAATCAGTGATACAAAAATCAAAAGAACAATTGGCAATTCTGTTCGTTCGTTCGTTTCTAGGTTATGATGCGCCCTATGTAAAAAAATGTTACAATTTACAATTTAATACATATCAATCCCGCGACGACCCACACTTGTTACGTTTCCAGTATTTATTTAAAGACCCTGCTTAGAATAATTAAAAGACTTTAAATATAATTAATTCTTCCTCTCATATTCTACGCAGACTGGTTGCTCAATTTATTATCTGACTAATTAAAAGTGCGTCTTGTAGTTCAGACGACAAATTTACAGACTAATAAACTGCGAACTTTTAGCTAGATTTGAAAACAGTTAAGTCCCTCTAAATTAATATGCACTCGTCATCAATCTTTCTGCTCATCCGCCCCCATTCAAATCTAAGAATTAATCTAATTGGTCTATTGTGCATAGAAATCAACTACTAAGAGGTATTAACAAAGAAAATAAGATTTAATAAAGTTTAACAAATTAACAATAAATCGAATGCAACGCGAATAGTCTTCACTCTGTCTTTACGCGCCTATGCCTGATTTTTGTCAATCTAAATTGCCAGAAAAGTGTTCCTTTGAGATCTGTACACTTGATTCTGCACTTAGCTCTATTCTTGTATCCTTGGTCTCAACACTCAGTCATGCTGATTCGTTCCCTCAGTCCCCCTTTAACGACACACGTGGTGCATAAGGAATGATGTCCCTTTGTTAGTGGCTAGGAACTGGAATTTTTGCAGCATGGCCCTCAGAGTGGATTTCGACACGCTTACACCAATAAGCTAATGCAGGTGAGGCATGGTGACATGAACCATGAGCCGACCTGTGGATGCAACGTGTTTGGATATAATTCTCAACCTAACAGGTCCTACCTAGGCATGGCTCAATTAAATGCGCTGAACAAAGAGTTTCGACCTCGCGTCGCTTACAATTAGATTTTAGAAAAAATATAATCGTCTCACATGTGTTCCATTTAACAGTCATGACGTATGAAGCAATAAAATAGATACAACGTTAAATTAATGTTCATACAAGAGGTAATTCAAACCGACAGAGCGCTTCACAATTTACAATTAAAATTACACGCAATAATTGAATTACATGAAGAATTCATATCGAGCGCAGCATTCTGGCTCTTAGTGAATTAAAACAATATAAATTAAAGTACAGAAATGGAAAAATGGTTACAATAAATTTATATTCCGTAACATATAGGTTTTCAGCTATTTCTCTGAACCATGCTCAAGTGTATATGGAAATCATATAATACATAGCACAAATACATACTTAAACAATACATAGGCAAATACTATTAAATAAAATGATACCTTTGAGAGAAGTCGAAGGGTACCTTGATTCTCTATGGCGCCGGCTGCCTCTCACGACCCGAGTAAGCTGATGGAATTAGCTAAAATGTGCTCGAAGTGAGGGAGCGGAAGCGTGTGGGTACATATATAGAAAGGTATATTGCGTATCACGTGACTGTTCGCAAAGCATGTGGTTGGTTCGAGAACTGGACAATGGTCCTAAAGTTACATAACATCTTGACCTGTTCTAGAAGCACCTAGAAAAAGGAAGCTTTGAACAAAGGGCCAAGGGTTTCAAATATTCGAATTTGAAGTAAACAAGGCAAGTGGGTCACGAAGTCGGACAATTTTATCAGACTGTGACACTCACTAATAAATACACATGTTTGCATAAACAAATTCAAATATATATACATCAACTAAATTCTATATAAGAAGTACACCTCATAATTTAAAGGTTTCCACAAGACACACACACACACATATATATATACACCACACACTTCTGGATACAACCAATCAAACAAACTGATGGCAAACATACGACAAAACACAATCTTCAACAAGGATTTATTTTCTTGTAATTGAGAAAAAGATTATATATATTTTGCATAAAAGACAAGCAAAAGATAAAAACCACAACTACAACATCTGAATGTTTGACATACCTTCTCTTTTAGAATTTGTTGGGCATTTTCATTGTTATTTTTCACAGAATCCAACTTAAAACTGGTCTCAGTCAGTTTTTCCTGCAGATGTTTTGAAATTTTCTTCTGAGATCTGAAATAAGGCTGTGAATGAGAACTTTCCATGTTTACAGACCTACAAAATCTAAATGATTAAAAACACTGGCTAAACAGAGATGAAACTAACAATTAACAATAATTTTGTATGTATAATTTAAAACAATCTCTGATTCTGAATGAATTGAAAATGTTATCATAATGATTTTAAATAAAGATGAGTGCATGTACATTCAAAGCATGTGTTGATGCAGATTGCAATAAGTTTGAAAACCATATAAACCTTCTATTTTGCAATTATGATATTATATTAAAAATGGAAGATAAAAACACTGTTCTTTAGATGATTTTATAAAAGAAAGCATTTTCTAAAAGAAACACAGAACATTAAATTATTTTAATAGTGTGTGAGATATCAAAGTCTTGTAGTATGTGCACATATTCATGCAAACCACATACACACAAATATTACAAGCAGAAGTTACATACTTTTAAGCACCCAGAAGTGAAGGAGTTTCAACAAGTCAAATGAAAACAAGGCAAACAAATAAATATGAAAACATTTCAAGCAAAAGTACCATGACTCCTGAACCGTCAGCTTTAAAAGAATTTGCTTTCCCACGGACAAATACAAGATCTCAAGCAAAACAATGTTGCAATGAGTGTTAAAAAGATTGTTGCAATCAATCAAACAAGAAAATGTGTAATCTCTGTTTGATTTTGGCTGAAATCAACAAGTAATTACAATTTAAGGAATGTAAAAAGATTCTAGCAAGAATTAGGAATGACTATAATATTACATGTATCTTCTCAGTGCAAAACAATGAAATAATAATAATGGTAATAATAATAATAATAATAATAGATTTAATAAAACACTTAATTTTATAAAAGCTTTAAGCATTTTAAAAAATTGCACTTTATATAAACTACTTAAACATAAGAAAAATAAAGATAATATAATAAAACAGAATGGATTCACATGCATAATGACACTATAAAACAAATAACTGTATTTATAAAAGAAAAATGAAAATAGAAAATTTTATAAAAATACATTCTGAACAAACAATGAGATGGAAGAAACAGTTCTATTCTGCCTGATGGATAATTTCCATTATACCAAAGTATCAGGTATATCCACTATGGAACAATCAGGCATCATAGAGTCCTGTATTTTATATCTATGATAGAAATTATATAAACCCCTTTACTATCAAGAATGTACATGTGTACATCCATCAAATTTTATGGGTGGAGTGGAGGGGAGATAAATAAAAGTTGTATGCATGTTAGGACAACTGATTTTTTTTATTATAGAGTAAAATAGCAGCTTGCTGAGATTATATATTACCACAGATTTAAAGCCACAATGTGTACTAATGTTGGACACCTATTGAAGAAAACATTTAATAAATTACTTGCCAAACAATCCAAATTTCACTGGTCTTTTGTTGCTTGATGATTAAACTTCTGAACTATATTTTCAAACTAGCTTTTTGTTTCCCAGTAAATAAAGTGATTGAGAGTTATGTCCTCTTGTGTCTTTTTAGGACTTTATTTGAGAAAAGTTCTACTGTACACCTAAAATACTAGATAAATGTAAACATATTTGAAAGAGTAATTACAATAAATAAGTGAGGATACAATTTTACTGACACAGATTAATCAACATTAAACTATAAAATATAACATAATATGGAATTCTTTCAACTAAATGTAAAAGTACTATGGAAAATACATGTGCACGAATGATATATGTGATGCTTAATAAATCATGATTCATATGCAAAATGTCTTTACACTGTTAGAGCTCAGTAATCTTCAGGAATAAACAACATCAAAAACAAACTCACAGTGAATTTAAGATTAGAGTTAGGGAGATATCTGGGTTCAACATTTTGTATCTAAAGATTACCTTAAATCATAAGTTTTTACAAAGTATCATATGACATACAACAATCCCTGACTAAATGAGTATGAGCCAAAAAATATGTTACTGTTGTAAGCTTGAGGGGGATATCAGTGGTACAGTCTCAATTTGGTTGTGGGGGAACATTGGTGCAGAAGGTGAGAAATTTTATAACTAACTTTGAACTGTGATAGACTGGCATAATGAAAAGGAATAAGTAGAAAGTACTTATCAACAACAAATATTCTTTTCAGTTCACTTTGTTATTTTAACTTGTTTGTTTAGCACAGATAATATCTCTAAGATGATTTAATTCTGGGTTCACATTACGGAAAAGATTTGCGCTGGATGAGTTTTCCCAGAGAATGAAATAGAAGTAAATAGTGTGGTTAATCAAAACAAATGGAAATAAAAACTGAAACAAAAGTGAAAAAGAAAGAAAACAGAGTTAAGTACAAAATAGGAAATAGTGCTATAGGGAGGTTGCATCCACAAAGCCATTCATATTTTAATGTGGGGTTTTTTCTTCTCTTTTTTTCTTTATCTTAAAACAAAAAATAATGCCTAGCATCACTTAACATTTTATAATACAGATTGTCCAGAGACTCTGAAGAACTCATGGAACTCATGATAAAGGAGATCAGGTATCTGAAAACACTCACAGTGATACGTCAAGGCTGGTAAGACAGGTACACACACAGACATACACAAAAACAGAAAATGGTGATAGAGTGAAAGATGGAAATGACAACAAAGAATAATTATAAATATTCTAAACAGTTTCATACAAAAAAACAAACTGATGAACTGTAAAAACAAACATGAAGTTTCTCTACAGAAGTTTCTCTACAGAAGCATAAACAAATGACAAGATTAGGACCAAATAATCAAACAATACTGACCCAACTAAACTAAACAACAAAATCCCTCAACTTAGATAAGTGTTGATGTGCAAAAAACCCCAACAAAATAAACATGAATATAATTTTGAATAAAAGAAATAAAACATAGTCAATGATGATATTAAACACAACAATTTAAAACTTTTTTTAAAAAAAGAGAAAAATACAAACTTGAAAGATTTCAAACCATTTTATGCAAATAATGATTAACAGAAGTAAGTGACCTCTTTGCATGTCTACTATTAAAAATTAACAAATTGAAATGAGAAGTAAAGACTAAATATTAAAAATTTAAAACACAGACAAAATGATTTGATTCAAATAATTTCAAATATTCATTCTCTACCCAGATTTAGATGAATATTTCTCTGATCTGCAAGAAAAGTAGTTTAATTTGTACAGATTATTGAGTACCAACACCATTTGCAAAAAGAAATTTAAATACAGAAAACAACACAGTATACATATAAAAAAAATGTTACAGTTGTGGGTTTGTGTATGCTTAAGTAAAAAAAGTATTGACAGATTTTCACTGGACTTTTTCTATGGCATACATTAGTGCCTCAGAATCAAAACAGGCTATGTAACATCAAGCTATCTCATAAGGGAGGAGTTCATCTATAGCCCTATAACTATAAACATTTTCCATTAAAAGTAAAGCACATGCACAAAGAACTTGGCTAATACATCTCCATCCAGTGTATGATTCAAGTTCTACTCAGGTTGCATTTGTCATTCTGGGTATTAGATTTTAGACTGTATTATGTATTTTGGTGGGTTGCATTATGCTGTGTGATTAGCTCTTATTTTTGCAATGCCTACCCAAAGAGATCAAACCACATTTTCTTTCCTTAATTCTCTGTCTCTCTATCTTTTATCTTTTTCTCTTGATCATGTTCTCTCTCTCTCTCTCTCTTTTTCCCCTTATTATCAGTCAATCGTTTCTTCCATTCCCTCCTTTCATTTTATTTCTTGCCCCTCCCCTATCTCTGTCAACTTTTTCATTCTCCCTTCCCTCTTATCTTTTTATTTTTTGACTTGCTGTATTACAGTTCTCACCTGGTGATAAGAAGAAACAAAAAACATACCATAAAATAATTTTACTTTAAGCAACATATTCTGAAAACTGACATTTATGCAAACAAAGCCACGGGAAAATCTAGCCAAAAGAGCATGGTCTAACTACACTCCCATGTAAAATTGTTTTATGGCCAGAGCTCATACAAAAAAATATTTCCTTAATTATATGGTATAATTAAATTTGTTTGCATGGCCCACAAAATTGTTGGTTTATGTGGCCCTCATGCTTGAATAAGTTGGGCCAGCCTGAAATAAATATATGAATTAAAATTTAGAATTAAATAAACATGATCAAGATAATCTGCAAAGATGGTAACACAGCTTGATTATTTGTGCTATACAATCATCAGAACAATGCTACAATAATGAGAGCTGTGCAAAATTATATTTACTGTGTCAATGGGTCTCAATACCTCCACCTACTAAATTATATTTACCTTGAAGATAATAATTATTAAAGATTAGGTACACCAAAAATTTCTCTGATTTACCAATATTCTCCTTGAAATATGAATATCTTAAATTAAAACAAGTAAAACCAACCTTAGTTCTTTTCTAGCATCATGTAGGGTCTCTTTCAGTTTCTTCACAAGTTCAGACTCTTCATATTCTCTTGTGGTACCCAGATGCCTGTGACAGTTTATCAACAGTAAAAACAACATACTGAACCCCCCCCTCTCAAAAATAAGCTTTAGGTTTGCTATTGTATAGAACAGTGTCATTTAATATTTAAGCTCTGATTATCCATCTGTCAAATTACTGAGGTGCATTTCAGATCTGGATTAAGACAAAATTAAATAAAGAAAAGTGGAAAGCTAACAAGGAAACAAGGAGTCTGGGACAACAAGATTCCTGGAGAAAGGTAACAGGGGAGGCTGCAGGAAATGTGTTGTTTCATATAATTTAGGGCAACAATTTACCTTTTACACAGTTATCAAGAATGACATTACACAATGAAATCTTCAATGTGAGTTTTGATGTTTACACAGCACCATTTATTGCCATCTATGCCAATGTTTTCAAATGGTTGGTTGCGATAAAATGACATATAATACTTATAAATTAGCATTAAATGTTATTGTGAGTGCAAGATTATACATGCCTAACAATACATATGACACTGATCTTAATACACACTGAGCAACAGGATAGCCAGACTAATGTGATGAACAAGAAAAGAAAGTAAGTGAAGTCATGGATGTAACTAATTGGTTTTCTTCTGGTGATCCAGGCTAAAGTTATCCTTCTACCAATGTCATGCATCATTATAAAAGTAACATGCTATTACATACATATTTTCTTTCTGATTTGATGACTCAAGGTATCCCAGTAGCTTACAGTAATCAAATTAAGAATAGTGTTTTCAGCATTCCAAACTAATTTAAATAAAAATAAGATTTCATAAAAAGCTTGATAATCTAAGGAATGTAACTCTCATTAGCTTATTCCTTTGGAAATATGTTCTGGGAATATGATTGAAAAGTGTAACCCCTGGATTTGCATTTTCATGCTGACAAAATGGGCACTTTCAGTTAAATTTGGATTGTTTAACAAGTCACTGATTTGAATATATTTTATAATAGGTGGTAAAAATATCACACAAGGCCCAACTCTCATAAGTTCAGTTAGACAGAGAGTAAAAACTTATTTTGAAAAGAAATCAGCATTGTTCACAATAAATAAACCTCTCCTATTTCTTTACTGAGACAGATTTTACTTTTTAACATCTGTCGTTGATGTAACACAAACCATCTCAACTTACTTTATAATTTCATCTTTGGCACTGAGTGTTTGCTCAAGAAGTGACATATCTTGTGAGTACTGATGTGTGTCCTCTTGAGCAGCCCATAACAGATCACTTTTTATCTGGACCTCACCTTCCAGACGAAGAATTCTCCCCTCAAGCATCTGTGAAAATGTCCAACAAAAAATGCAACACTTCAATCATCTGCATAAATATCCAATGAAGAGAAATGGCTGTGCAGCAAGAGCCTTGATGTGCAATTTTGTTTTTTAACACCACATGCAAATTTAGATAGACCATTGTCACGGATGTGGGCAAAAATTATTTAAAAAATTTTTATTCTCTCTAAGTGTTAGCATACTCTAAATGGTTAGCGAAATAGCCAAACTAATTTAAACATAGAAATGGCCAAAATAGCTATTTTATCAACAATGTAAAATCTGAGTGTGGAAACGTTAGTTGAGAAAGAGATAAATTTTATTGACAATAGTTTGTGCCATTGAATGGAAAAGCGTGATTAATTTTTCAAGGATGTATGCATTTACCTCTCTGTTGTCAGCACTGCCAAATCAGTGTAAAATTTTGCTGACAATAATTCGTGCCATATATTGGGAACGTGATAGACCACAGAGATACTAACTCTCTCTGTGAGGAAACCCGGATCTGAGGTATTTTTTAGATGCAACTTGTTTTTAAAAATCACCACTATAAAGATTTTGAAAGTAGTATTGGTTTAAGGTTAGATTGATATTTTTTATTGTGAATTGTTTGTTGCAACTGTGTTTGAAGTTATATGAAGTTGAGATTTATAGTTATAGTTATATGTGTTAGCCTTTGTGTACAACTCTTTCTTTGCTATGAAAAGTGTACTCTTGCCAGATGGTGATGAGTCACTGTGGTAATGAGAACCTTTGAATATGGGTGTTCCACCATGAGTATAAGGTGATATGTCAATGTTAGTTCTAAATATATATTTAAATATGACGACTAGCATTGGGTAGAGATGAGTGAAGGGAGGCCACCTATCATAAACCCAGTCCACATTAAGAAGGGTGTTATAGATAAGAGATAATATAATCATCAGTATTAAGAGGCACTCCTTAAACTTGTCACAGTAGGTTCTTTAACCTAAGACTAAAGTGCTACTCACTTAATGAGCCTATACACACCAACCTACATGTAATCAATTGGATATAACATGTATAAGTGATGCTAGACAAGTATTTTCAATAACTATAGTATAATGCATTTGTCAAAATAAAAAACAACTAAAGACTTTTAAAAACTGATTTAATATTAGGTAAAAAAATAGGTTGACAAGATAAAACAGAACAAAGCCACTATGATGGAAAAGCTGTACAAAAAAATTATAAAGAAAATGAAACAGATCAAAGTAAAAAGACACAAAAAAGTTATCAAGAAAAATAACTCAGAATTAGAAGTAAGCCTGCAAATATCTAACAAGACTGAAAAAAAGGAATACTGAGTAAAAGGTTAAGTGTAAAACCTCTAGAAATGGCTTGATTGTCTCCCCTTGTGGTGCATTGTAGGAATGCTAAATAAGAGTTTGTAGCTTGAATACAGATTGGCTTAATTGTCTCCCCTTGTGGTGTATTGTAAGAATGTTAAACAAGTGTTGTTTGTAGCTTGAATACAGATTGGTTAAGGCAAAACTTATTATGTAATTTACATGAAGAAAATGAAGGAAACAAAAATAAAATGAGAGAAAAAGTTTTCCATTAAAAGTCAAATAATGTACATGTATTAATTTTATTAATAGTCACTAAATATTTCCATTCATTTTAATTGGATTAATCCTCAGTCTGATTCCTCAAGTAACATAAGATTTATCCTGCCATTTATTTTCATTTTGTTTGAAAACTAATAAATCCTCAATTTGTGATTATATTTCATAAGAAATTATTACAATTCAAATTAGTCCTGTCATTTCTTTTCCAATTTGATTAGAATTATTTCCATTTACTTAACTCTCAGCTTGTATTTCCATTTACTTAACTCTCAAGATGTATTTCCATTTACTTAACTCTCAAGATGTAATTCCATTTACTTAACTCTCAAGATGTATTTCCATTTACTTAACTCTCAAGATGTATTTCCATTTACTTAACTCTCAATACATATTTCCATTTACTTAACTCTCAATATGTATTTCCATTTACTTAACTCTCAATATGTATTTCTATTTACTTAACTCTCAATACATATTTCCATTTACTTAACTCTTAACTTATATTTCCATTTCAGTAGAAATCTTTCATTTTTTCCCCATTTCATCATAAATCGGATCAATCCTTTAACTACTTTAAATTTCTGTGAATGTATAACTAAATATCCTATTTGTTACATTGCTATTTGAAGTCTTAGTAATCATCCTAGTTGCTTACATTTTTGATTAATAATTTCTTCTAATTCTTATTATTATAGCTGAATAATTAGCCAACTTACTTCCAATTCATGATCAGCCTGTAAATATAGAAGTTTCGGATTAGAAGAAAGATTAGGAGAGTGGGCAAAGAAAAACTAATGAAATCAAATGGGCATGATATTTGAGGAAATATAAAAGCCACCCACAGATTCAAACAAGATTATAACTAACCTGAATTGTCTCGTTGGCCTTCTGCAGATCATCAAGAAGCTTTTCATTATCTGTCATTGTCTTTTTGTGGCTACTCATAGCATCCTCCAGGGAGCATTTTAGCTTCTGTACCTTCTCCTTCTATTGAAATATATTTATAAAGGCTCATTAAAAAAAAATCATTATAACAAGGGTTCAAGGGTCTTAGCCATTGATAATCTGTAACTTAAAGTCCCATTAAACCAAAATACTTATATTACTTCATTGCATTTAATCTGATTTACACGCTAACCCTCCTTTCTATTTACAGTATTTATTACTCAGACATAATCATTGGTAATTTTTATATCTACATATAAGCTTTTCAAATGTTAAGATAAACAAAAATATAAAACTGAGTTGTAAACTGCTCAATATTCAGTTTACAACTAGTTAATTCTTCACTATTTACGTAAAGAATATTGGACCAAGAAATGATCACAAATAAATGACAGACTTTTAATAAAGGTGGTCCTGAACACCAGAAAATCACTTTACAAACTGATATAACTGCCAGGGATTCTGCTACACTGATATTTGTCAATTCCTACTGATAAAATATCAATAAAAAATGATAAATCATAAATACATTTTAAATTGAATTTTAACTATTTATTCCTCACTTGCTGCACCTTAAACACAACACAGTCTGTAATAAACTGCAGCATCTCACTGACCCTACCTCATTCAAAATAAGTTCACCACCAGGTTTATGTATCTGATCCAAGGCCAGCCCTTCACCAGACTTATACTTGTGACACAAGGTCAGTCTTCCACCAGGCTTACATTTGTGACACAAGGTCAGTCTTCCACCAGGCTTACATTTGTGACACAAGGTCAGTCTTCCACCAGGCTTACATTTATGACACAATGTCAGTCTTCCACCAGGCTTACATTTGTGACACAAGGTCAGTCTTCCACCAGGCTTACATTTGTGACACAAGGTCAGTCTTCCACCAGGCTTACATTTGTGACACAAGGTCAGTCTTCCACCAGGCTTACATTTGTGACAAGGTCAGTCTTCCACCGGGCTTACATTTGTGACACAAGGTCAGTCTTTCACCAGGCTTACATTTGTGACACAGGGTCACTCTTTCACCAGGCTTACATTTGTGACACAAGGTCAATCTTTCACCAGGCTTACATTTGTGACACAAGGTCAATCCTTCACCAAGCTTACATTTGTGACACAAGGTCAATCCTTCACCAGGCTTACATTTGTGACACAAGGTCCAATCTTTCACCAGGCTTACATTTGTGACACAAGGTCAATCTTTCACCAGGCTTACATTTGTGACACAAGGTCAATCTTTCACCAGGCTTACACTTGTGACATGAGGTTAATAACTGTGTGATGGTTAAAGATGAGGTGGGAAATGGAAATGCATTTTGCAATTATTGAAAGCTTGGAACCGACCTGTTTCTCATATTCATATTTAAACTATGGGTCACTAACTGCTTTACAGTACTGGTCCTTGAGAATGATTTTTAAACAGTTACATTCTATTGTCAGAAGTCACTAAATTTCTCAGACAGCAGGTAATAACATCAGTCACAATATTCTTGAAATTTCAATATTTTCCATCTGATAATATCATACATACATTATTGGGAACATTTTATTGTTGGTGGAAGGTTTACATGCATATGAAATATTACAGTTTAATTTTGTAAATGATATGTAAATATTATTCACTTCTATCACATCAACAAATAATTTCAGTGTAGTGTGTTGTGGTTAAAAAAAGTGAGATCACTGCTATTTCCAAAATCAAAAACAAAGCCCCACAACACATTGAAATTATTTGCTGATGTGACAGAAATTAATGACTTTTGCTACCACCTACTTTCTTATTGTATGTTTTATTTCATATACTTCAGAATGTATGTACACGATAATATTTTTAATTCTGTTCTAGTCTGATTAAGAAATTAGTAACTATATGCAATGTACACTTACTATTACAGTTAAATACAGACTCATATAAAACAAAACCTAAAGTTGCATTTTACTGTCATCATTTTCAAATATGTCTGTCTGTCATCCATCTGTCTGTTAAAAATCAAATTTGTTTACATTATAAAAATATATTATTATTATTATTACATTATTATCTATTTATTAAAGGGGAAAAATTTTAATTATAAAATGTAAAAATAAATTTTAAGACAGTAGCAATAACATTAGACTTTAATTCTCAGGTTATCTCTATTGAAATGCCATTACAAAACAAAATCTAGCAATACATCTCAAAGGTAGCAATTATAATTATTCAAGTCAGGTAAAGCAAAATGTGATTAAAATAAGACAACATAAATTGTTGCATAATGTACCTGGAGATTGATAATTTGTGAGCTCCGTTCAACAGCTGATTCCAATTGTGTGATTCGTGCTTTAAGACTATCTTCAGATGTATCCTGCAAATCTCTACGCCTTTCAATCTGCATCTGGTAAGACTGGCTATGTTGCTATAACATATAGACAAGACTGGCTTTACCACAAGAAATAAATCAACAAATAAATCTGAACAATATTCAAGTAGGACTAACAAAGTTAATAAAGAGATATGTAGAAAATTCTCATTAACTGTCAAAGTTGCTATAACAGAATGGAATGTGGAATAAAACAAAATGACTGTTTTGAATCATTTCATGATTTTAAACATAGTCAGTGTGTATCCCATATAAAAATAGGGTTAGAATGTACAATATAAGTTACAAATTAAAAATGTAGATAACAATTCCACTTTAGTTATTATTATTTTAAATTAAACTTTTAAAATTTATAATGATCACAAAGTGATAACAGACACATACCTTACCTGATCACAAATGGACACCACCACCAGACCTGATCACAAAGTGATTAACAGATACATGACCTGATTACAAAGTGATTAACAGATACATGACCTGATTACAAAGTGATAAAAGATATATGACCTGATGATTGCAAAGTGACAACAACAAACATATGACCTGATCATAAAGTGACAACAACCACCTGACCAGATTACATAGTGACAACAACACCTGAACTGATCACAAAGTGGCAACAAGACCTGACCTTATCACAAAGTGACAATAACACCTGACTTGATCATAAAGTGACAATAACGCCTGATCTGATCACAAAGTGACAATAACCTGATAACAAAGCAACAATAACACCTGACCTGATAATAAAGCAACAATAACACCTGACCTGACCATAAGGTGATAACAAATACCTGACCTGATCATAAAGTGATAACAAAAACATGGCCTGATTACAAAGTGTCAACACCAACTTACTTGATCACAAAGTGATAACAAGAAATGTATGACCTGATCACAAAGTGACAACAACTTAATCTAATCACAAAGTGATAATAACACTTGACCTGATTACAAAGTGATAATAACACCTTACCTGATCACAAAGTGGTAACAACAAATATTTGACCTGATAGAGTGTGACAATAACATCTGACATAATCACAAAGTGATAAGAGTCATATGCCCTGATCACAAAGTAACAACAAGAATGTAACCTATCACAGACTGATAATGCCTGTCCCAATCACAAAGTAGCAACAACAAAAAAAAGCACCTGGCCTGATCACAAAAGTGAAAACAAGTACATGACTTGATCAAAAACCGACAACACCTGACTTGATTATAAAACGACAACAAGCACCTGATCTGATTACAAAGTGAAAACAAGTACCTTACTTGATCACAAACTGACAACAACTGACCTGATAACAAAGTGACAACAAGCATCTGATCTGATCACAAAGTGAAAACAAGTAACTTACTTGATGACAAACTGATAACACCTGACCTGATAAAGTGACAAAAAGCACCTATCTGATCACAAATGATAAAACTTTACCTGCATAAATTCACATTTCTCTATCAGAGTTTTGTTATAGTCCTTTAGCATCTCCATCTCCCGTTTATTTTTGTCATATTCCTGCACCGAGAAAAGACACAAACTGTTAGGAATTATGAATGATTTTGTAACTATCCTTTCTGGACAGGTTTATTTTAATATTTTTGTTTATTTTCAAATAATTTAGGTAGGTATTAATTTAGTTTAGTATTTGTTGGTATGTACTTATACATCCTGGGCTAGCTTATTTCAGTATATATTTTCCAATGTAACTTAGCTTGGTGGTAATTTGGTGTACTAATTGCTTGTATGTACTTGTTCTTTCTGGGATAGTTTATTTTGGTACTTTCTTTTTGTTATTTTAATGTAACTCGCCTGCTTGGTAGTAAACAAAAAAGAAAAACTAAGAAAAAAAGACTGCAGTATTTGATTTGATATTTTATCATTTTTCTTAATCTAACTCAATATGGTTTAATATTTATTTTCGAAAATGGCAAATAATATATTAGATAAGGAAAAAACTGTCAACATAAGTAAACTGTTCATCTGCAATCAGTTAATTTAGTCACACCTCAAGCTGTCCCTTCAGGCGCTTGATTTCTTCGTCACATTCTTTCTTTTCACTAAGTGCTTGTTCCTTCTTGCGCTGTAAGTCTTTTTTGTACTGTCGATGTTGTTTTTGTAATCTCTCATACTCTTTTCGCAACTTCAGCATCTAGTCAGAAATATACAAAGCATAAAGCAATTAGCAGAACTGAGTGCATAATTTGTCATAGAAAACCCTAACCACCCTTCATTAAAGTAACCAGACTGCTACTACATGAATCAATGTAATTCCTTGCTGAAAAATTGTGCAAAGACATAAACTTGTAAGTTCTATACAGAACACCTGATCAATCTTACTTCAGCCTGCAGTTTTGAAAGGTGATCTTCATATTCCAACACAATGGCTTTTTGAGCTTTATTTAATCCTTCCATTTGGTTCTTCATATCTGTTACCTACAACATAGAGAAATGAAAAGCACATATATATCAGCTGAAAATGGACAACTAAATCACTATAAATTGTAGAAATTTTTAGACTTCACTTTTTAGTTGTCGGTATAAAGTAATAATGTTTTTGTGTCGTGTGTATGATTATGACCACAAACCAATGCAAAACAGTCCCTAGTGATATTCTCAAATGAAACGTTCTTAAATTCAGAAAAGATATGTTAACACATGACCAATACTACAGTGAAATCCTGCACAAGAAAATAAGAATACAAGTGGACTAGTATTAGCACGACTATTACTGCAGTGAAATCCTACACAAGAAAATAAGAATACGAGAAGACTAGTATTAACATGACTAATACTGTAATGAAATCCTATACAAGAAAGTTAAAGAATACAAACAGGACTATTGAAACATGACTAATACTAAAAAGTGAAATCTTATACAAGAAAAAAAGAATATACAGAGAACTTCTGAAATATGAAAGGGACTTTCCTCTAAATTCGTCATTAGCTACTAATACTATAAGAATTAATAGTTATCTTCACTAGCTATAAAAGATCCAAAAGGCAATACTAGGGCTTACCCACAAAATTTAAAAATGCACATAACTTGTATTTAAAATTTTAAAAATGTGCATGTACAGAGTACAGTCCTCTCATTAAAAGACCATACACCTGCAATTAAAGACATCTTCACTAATTAAATTGGATCCCAAAGTCTCATGGTAACAAAACTACTGACATATAAAGAGAAATGTGTACATGTACTAAATGAAAAAAGAAAACCATGTCCCTTGTTTCATAAACATCTAGATAACATGAGGGTAGCCCAATTGTTTGAATGTACTCGTTGGATAACTAGATTTTTTTTTGTTCTGCTCCTCACAGTTCTACACAATCTCTGTCAACTTCAACAACCTTACTTATATGCCAGTGAGAAAGAGAATGTGACCCCTTCTTGTACCAGTCTGAATTATGCACTTGCTGGCACTTCTTTGATAACCTCTGTCATCACCCCCAAACCTTTTCCCATGGGTGGCATCTTCAGGAGTCCAAAGAGGTGAAAGTGTGAGGGAGCAAGACCTGGGCTATAGGGAATAATACTCCACCCCAAATTTTTTTATTTTAATTGCTTCCTATGTGGTTGTGCATTGTCATGGTGAAAGAGGATTTCAGCAACATTTTTGTGAGATCGAATTCTCCTTCAACACTTTTACAGATCTGAGTTAATGATTTGACCATGAGGGGTAATCTCTACCAAACACCACCTCTCTGCATCCCCTCAAACAGTGAACATGACTTTCTTCACTGTGGATATAACTTTAATTTTTTTCTTTTGAGGAGAAGTTGGATGATGGCATTTTACTGTCTATTGATCTCCATTTCAAAGGACAGATCCCTGTTTCATTCCCAGGATGACTGATGACCCTCAGTCTAATAATTAGAGAGCAAATTTTAACACATCTCTTTTGTTTGTAGTTTTGATAATCATTTTGATAGTTTTGTAATCATTGGTTATGCTTAATGGAACCCAATATGCCCGCACTATTGATTAGGCCATGGTATCAATATTATTCATACTTCTCTTGGATATTGCAAACTTTCTGGTTGCACACCATTAGTCCTCTCAGATGAGTTCAGCAGCACACTGAAGCAACACCAAAGTGACTGCTTCTATTGGTTGGTTGAAGTGAAGTGTGTTATTAAGCATATATATTACATTATGAACCTCCCCCACCCCACCCACTCCTAAAAAAATAATGTTATATGGAATCAAAATTCTTTAAGACAAATGATATCTATAAGTGCAGCAAAAACAAACCTCTCGAGATTTTATCTCTAAAGCTGTTTGTTGTGAGCGGACTTCTCTCTCCTTAGCATAAAGTTGCACCTGTAGTGATATAAAAATACAACTTACTTCATTTCTATCAGATGTGAACAAAAGGCAAGAAATTAAAGGATAATGCATTTGACAAGTTTTATGATTTCAAATGGCCAAAGAAGTGTGTTGTTGTTGGTCAATGTTTACAATCTGAGTTTTTACTTCTAAATCAACCAGTGAATTCAATGTTTACAAGCTGAGTTTTTAATTCTAAATCTACTGGTGCATTCAGCATTTACAAACTGATTTTCATTTTTAAATCTACCAGTCTGTACAAACTGTTTCATTTCTAAATCTAATGGTAAGTTCAATGTTTACAAACTGTGTTTTCATTTCTAAATCTACTTGTATGTTCAACTTTTATGAATTCTTTTCATTTCTAAATATAATGATAAGTTCAATGTTTACACACCGGGTTTTCATTTCTAAATCAACTAGTACATTCAATTTTCTTTTTACAAACTGATTTTTCATGTCTAAATCTACCAGTATATTCAATATTTACAAACTGTGTTTTATTTTTTTTCTAAATCTACTAGGAACAGTAGATGCTTAACATCTGTTCAATGTTTACAAATTGTTTTCATTTCTAACTCTACTGGTTCAATATCTGATTAACAGGGTCATTCAAATTTTGCAAACTAAGGTTTTGTATTTAAATCTCTGATATAATGCTTGCTTAAGAGCTATTTAATGTCTGCAAGCTGTTTCTGATTTCTAATTCTGTATAAACAAGATGCTGAATAGAATTTGCTCTTAATCCAAATATAATGATGATTATTTGAATAAACAATGTAAGACAAAAACAAACAAAAAAAAAAATACAAACAGATCAAATGCTGACATTTCACATACAGAGGCCCTTTATATTACAATAACAAATGGAGAAAGAAAACATGTATTTTCAAAATAGCAACATACCTTAAAGAAAGATTGTTTTAACAGTTGATAAGTAATAGAATGAAGTAGCCAAAATTCAAACTGATTCAAAACTATATGTTGTAAAATAAACAATTCATCAAAGCCAAGTATTTTTCTCTCTACCTGAAGTTCATCTGTTTCTTGCATCCATTGCTGCTTCTTGTTGGTCAACATAACATCAAGCTGATACATTAATTCTTGGAGTTCTGACTGGCATGACAATGCCCATGATCCTGAGGGCAATCTGTCAAGATCATCAGTAATACTTGTCATAAAAATCTTTGTACATTTCATCACTAATGCTTGTCATAAAACATTAAAAGTTTTTGTACATTTCAATATTAATGCTTGTCATAAAATACTTCATCCTTAATGATGGTCATGAAAATTTTTGTATATTTCATTATTAATGCTTGTCATCAAAGTCTTTGTACATTTCATCATTAATGTTTATCATAAAAATCTTTGTACATCATTAAAGTACAGGTAAACTTAAGAAAAATTATCTAAAATTCTGTAGTTCCAAACAAACACAAAATCAAACTATCTATACATAGACCAGTTGTCAACAGCATCAGATATTTAAAACTGTCACAACAAAAAAAACAACAACTATAGATCAATAAAAATGTTGAGCTGTATATTTTTTTTCTTTTTACATGGCCTTAAGCATATTATGGTGAGAAAATGTGATAAAAGAATAAAAAAGACAAGAAATGTGTTATTTAGAATTTATTTTTAAATCAGATATACATGTATTAGAAGTGCTTGCAGGTTGTATATTATGCTTGGCAACTAGAAGAGTGATTAGTAATTGTGTGCACTAGGTCTTTTTACATCATAATAACTTTTAAAGATTATTGCTCTATAATCACAATTATAGTAATCTTTAAAAGTTTATATACATTAATGTTTAGTAAAAATCCATAAAAGTTTATTTGCATTAATTATATGTTGTTGTGTTTCATTGTTCGGAAAAGGAGAATCATATGATACGATTTTATTACTGTAATCATGGGGTGTGTCAAACTCAAACACAATCCCTTTCCCACAGAATTTCATAATCACATCATAATTCATATTACAAAAGAAGACTTTCTAAGTGATATCTTCAAGAATGCATATGCAGTTAGCAGTGGATGGAAAAGAATCACTATATCATATATCATATGTCACCTTAATATTTTTATTTCAGCACAACTATTTTAAAAATCTAATTTATATGTACTAATTCCTTAAGACAACAAGAACAAAAAGATCTGTTTTTTAACCAATAAGGATTGTAAAATAATGACTTACTTATTGTTTTTTTGTAGTTCTTCCCAAACTGATGAGATTCTTTCCATTTTCAGAAGATATCAGTATATGTGCTCTATTAGAATCACTCATGGTAGCAAGTGAAAACCATGGAAGAATTCAATTCTTGACAACAAAATCTGTTTCATTTTAATATTAAACAAAATTTTAAAGCCTACAAATATTTTCTTAAAAATAATAAATTTATTAAATATATAGATACATGTATGTAGTAACTTAAAGTAAGATCAATTAATAACTAACTTTAAACAGTACAATAGTGAATACCCCAAATAACTTTCTTGAGAAATAAATAGTTATAGAAATCCAATATCTGACCCATAAAGAAAAATAATTCTTAAACCAGATAGTGAACTAAGAATTGTAAAAAGTATTCTTACAATATATGTATTAGTACTATTAGAGAGAATTTTGTATAAACAAAAATAAATGTAGAGAAGTAAAATTAAATCTTTCTTTTAAAATTAATTACCAGGTCTCACAAAATCATAAAATTCTGCTGAATTACATTGTCAAATTTATTCAATAATTACTTTGATTTGTGTTTATTGTAATTTTACTTGGTTATAAAAACAAACGGAACAATGTCTTAAACAATAATAAAGTGAGAAATACTTCAACTTTATTAAATAGTTGTTTTATTTAATCACAAGATGATTTACATTTTTTTTTTGTCAGCTCGCCTTACATGCAACTAGTAAGTAGTATATATACTGTTTTCGTGAGTGGAAATAATTAATATCTAGTTTATTAGTTTCTAACTTAAGTAAATTCTAGTAGAACACATAAGTAACAAATTAAATTTTAAATTTCATCTTATATATATATATTAACTAATTCGCTGTTTATCTCTATGTCTTTGCAGAATAAAAAAAAAATAATGGAACTGTCAATCATGTTTCTTTAATCTTAAACAGGATTCATTATTTGAAATTAGTGCGCGAATAGTTTTCTGTTTAATATGAGGTAAACTGATGATAATAAATGAGAAAATGGTAAGGTAATGAACACAGATTTCTGTCATTATACCTAAGAAGCAGTTGTCAAACAGCCTTGACATGTGTTTTTCTAACACATTGGGCAGGTAGCCAAAATAGTAAAACACGTCCGTACAGGCTGGCCTCCAAGACACGTTGGAAAGCCGTCAACCGTTTCCCTCTGCCACTTTGATCAGTCAATTTAAAAGTTTAAGAAGCTGCTTTATAATTAGTTTCAATATTAAGGGAGAATCTTGAATTTTAAAAATAACATCTTCAGAAAAAGTAAGCCAAAATAGTATAATTTCGTGCCGATAAACGTTCAAATACTCGCGTAGCCATTGTAAACAGCCTCGTTTTAAAACGTTTTTGAACATGCCCAAGGGACCCTACTCTAAATTACAATTAGACACTTGTGACGATGAGGCAGTGCCTGTCACGTGATAAAACAGAAGATGGCTGCTGAAATTAAGGCAGGTAAACATGGGGCTATTCGTAAACCAGTGCTCGTCAATAAAATAGAAGGATGCACACACGCAGTAAACATGGCAGTCTTAGTCACAAAAATGGATGCAGTAATCAGTGTGAGCGACGACAAGTATGTATTCTTTATTGATTCCAATATAAAATCATTGCCCCTTTGCTTCATCAGATTCCTGCTCTTATGTCAAGCATCACGCCTACCATTTCTATAAATGTTTGGCAGTTTGCAGAAGTCTCATACAGAAAATACCTGCATTGCAAAATACTTATTACTGTAAATATGTTAAAGCAAAAAGCAAATAAAGAATTCATTTGGATTCGAGGTGTGTAATCAGCTATAGGCCAATATTTTTAATTGCAAATTACTTAATTACATACACATGGGATATAGTTCAAACTGTTGTTCCATTATATGTAGTATATTCATACAACCAGATATCTCACTAGTCCTAAACATCGTACGTAAGCGCAATGCTGTACTGAAAATGTGTGTGAACGGCGAAATTTTGCATATGAAATAAAGCTGGGTTTTTGCTATATTATATTTTATTAGTAATAGTAGTAACAGGAATACTTAATGAACCTGTTTTCCATCTTCTTATAAATATCAATTTGCGATTACACGACCAGTATTTCAGTCAAAAGCGAAGTACAGGAGCAAGAGGCTGAACACGTGTGAACAAAATGTGTTATGTAGGTGAAAAATATGGGCTTCACCTCAAGACCATAAATTTCATTTTACTACACTACTTATTCTGTATAATTGCTAATTATAAGTGAATGGTATTATTGTTTTTATGTTCAGAATATGTTAAGTTTTAAATGTAATCAGAACATCTTGAAAACTTTTATTCAAGTTTTGACTTGACTGTTGATAAATGGTAAAGCAGAAAATATTTTGGTAAAGAATCATAAAGTGAATATTTTGTAAAAGGTTACAGAATCTTTTACTGGGTTTATTTCAGAACAGTGCGAGTATGGCAAAAAAGAGACTCAGGACAGTTCTGGCCCAGCATTTGCCATTCAATGCCATGTAAAGTGAAGCTTTTTATTTCTGTTCTCTTTTTAGACAGATCTTTTGATAGATACTTTCATTCTTATCTTTCCATTGGGCATTCATAGTTCAGATAGATGGATGGACAGACAGAGAGAGAGGATATAAATTGTAAGTACATGTATTAAACAGTTGAATTGATGGATTGATAGACAGACAGGATATAAACTGTAAGTATAAAACAGTTGAATGGATGGATGATTAAACAGATAGGATATAATTATAAGTATAAAACAGCTGGTTCCATAGAGTATATCTGCCAGCAGTTTCTTATCTAGGACATAAAATATAACTCTCATAGCACAACTGATTTAATAGAGTATATCAGCCAATATTTACACTTACAGTTTTGGAGTACACTGCAATTGATTTTATTTGGGTATATTGGCTATTTCTTTGTTCTGTTTGCAGTGAAAGTATGTGGTAGCATGACACACTGGTGTAGTAGACATTTTGCTTTTGTCAAGTTTCTTACCTTCATTATAAAAGAGTGATTGTATGGTTCTCTGTGTTGTCATAAAGCGTATGTAAATACATTGGTAAAATAAAAAAAAATCTTGCAGCAACATGGTCTTTCAATAACTTACATACATATACAATTACAACTCTGACTTTGAACTAGGCCATATGTTATCTGGACACTAAATTGGATGACCTAGATTCCTCTTATGTGATCTTTAACTAGGATATAAATTATAATTAATAATAAGGCTGATTACATAGATTATTTCAGCCAGTAGTTACTTAACTAGGAAATAAACTTTGTTATAAGCAATAATAAAGCTGATTGCATAGATTATTTCAGCCCATAGTTACTTAACTATGTTATAAAATATAATTAATAAAGCAGCTGATTACATAGATTATACCAGCTGTAGTAGCTAGTAGTTTTTTGTTTTTTTTTATCAATCTCTAGTTACTTAATTGGGAAATAAACTGTAAGTTATAAGTAGTAACACTTCTGATTACCTAGTAAGTAATAGCCAGTAGTTATTTAACTAGGATATAAACTAGAAATATTAAACAGGTTGTTATATGGCCCCTGAGTTACAAATTATATATTAAAACAATTCGTAATAATAAAATTATCTTTTTTAAGTTAAAATATGCTATATATTATAAAATAATGCTGCATTTTTGTATTAAATTAGATCATAGGTATAATTTTTTTGAAATAGGTAATTAAGGTCAGATGCACTTGTTACTGTGTTTTACATGTGTGCCCATAAAGCAGTCCAAAATATTGAGTATGGCCCTTTGTCCAAAAAAGATTGGACACTCCTGATTTAGAGCATATCAGTCAGAAGTTGCTTAACCTGGATATAAACTAATAATTATAAATAGTAGAATATCAACCAGTATCTAGTTAGCAGTTAGCTAAGATTTAAAGAAAAGCTTATTACATGGAGATTTGTGAACAGTATGTCAGTATTTGTTACTAAACCAAGATATAAGTTTTAAGTATAAAACAACTGATTATATAAGTAAATGTCAATCAGCAGGTTCTTGGATATAATTATAAACCATCTCTTCTTTGTCATTGTTCAAGCTGCTTTTTATTGATACATTTCTTAAGTAAACATATATATTTGCTATATATTGTCATTTTGTTGGTGGATTGTTTCTTTGTTTTATTATCTTTAGTTATTTGTCTTAAGTTACAAAAGACTTAAGTAGTTTTCATGAAAACCATATGTTTTCTTATTTATACATTAGGTAAAATGCTTATAGCTTGTATAAGAATAAACTTTGTAATCATCACCATCAACATAATTTTTTTTTTTAATATGACCATGACATAAGTTTTTACAGAGTTGTTAATTATTGTTCTTTTTTAAATTATAGTGAATTATTATAAGTTTGTAACATTTCTTGAAACATCAAACTGAATTTATGACAGCCACAAAATGTGTTTATTTTATTGGTTTTAGATAGGTTAATATATCAAGTATTCCTTTAGTAAAAAAAAATTAGCAAAAAATAACCTTGTTTTCTTTTTTATTCTTACTTTAATAAATACTAAATACTACTATAGTAAGCTGTTTGTTTTTCTTTAAATTTAAATATTATTTGTATGTGTGTGAATGATTTAATTTCTAATTTTAAATCCTGCATTTGTCTTTGTATTTTTACTTGAATAAATACTAGGGTGTCTATAATTACAAGCTCTTTTTCTTTACAGTTACAAGCTATTTTTTTCTTTCTTTTAATTTAAATATTATTTGTTATGAGAGTTTATGTGAATGATGAAACTTATAATTTTGTATTCACTTAATTGTTGGTAAATAGCAGAAGCATCCAGTGTTGACTACAATGCAGAAACAGGCAAATTGTTCATAGGGCTAGACAATGGAACAATTTCAGTAAGTGTTTGCCTTCTCTTAAATGTAGCATGTGTCTCACTCACCACCTTACTTGTTTTAGACTGAACTTACCATTTTGACTTTCTAATCAGCATTGGTTTACTTTTGCAGTTAATAGCCATATAAGCATTATATTTGTCAGTTACACACATAAAAGTAAATCCTCTCTTGTGTTCTAGGGATGATTATAAATAAAAATAATTCAATTTGAAGTGGTACTGTTTAGTAAATAATTATGTTAGAAATCCATTGTTATAAGTAAATTCCTTTAAAAATTTTGTACTCTGACTCTTTGTCGTCTTGATCTATAACAAACTTTTAGGTTTGGAAAATAATCTTAGATGTTTGAATTATAGGCAGACATTATGATTATTTGTAATATAAAAAGGGAATGAACTAAGCAAGATGAACAGGCCAGTTTTGAACAGCCCATTTTTATTTCAAAGTCAAAACTTGCTTATAATGTGGTGGCTACCTTACGAAAAATTAACTTTGCAGCAGTGACTTTGTCATTGATTAATTGAGCACTAGTGTTAATTAGTGGCCCATTTGTATGTCATTGATTAATTTGGCACTGGTGTCAGTCCTTGCCATTACATTTTAACTTAAATTATAAAATAACTTTTAAAAAATTGATTTACAAATTTTATTTTATTATTTTATTTATTTTTATTTATGTTATTGTTATTCAATTTTTAGTAAATGCTGTATTAATTTGCAACAGATATCAAAGATATTGATATAAACACATTTTAATGAATACGTAAAATTATTATGAACATATATTAATCAATGGTTATACATGGAGCATAAATTGAGATTTTTTTGTGTGTGTGTGACCAGATATTAATACTGTGGATGTACATGGAGTACAAAATGAGATTTTATGGCCGTATTGGTGAGGTAGATGTGGCATAAGGAGCGTAAACTATTAAATATTTGCATGCAATAAAAATATGGGGTGTACAAAAAATGAATCCTGTTTGATTATCAGAAAATTATTATTAGGAACAGATATTAAAGAAGTAGTTGATTAGGAAATAGAGAATGAGAGTTCATGTTCAAAATGTGCAATAGATGAAAATTAATAGATAATTTCTTTATTTGCTAGTTTTTTTGTTTTTTTTACCAGGAATCAGAATTTTTATTTTTGAAACAAATAAATGAGGGAAGTAAGTATTTAATCAAAATGTAACATTTTACAAAACTAAAACAGTTACCTTATTTGATATGTATTGCAGGGGTATAGTTGGAACTTTTCATTTTAAATTAATTTTATTTATTTTAGGAATATATCATGGAAGAGGACTTCAATCGAATGACACATCGTAGAGACTACATAGGTTTGTTTGATTTCAAGTGGTGCCTTTTATTCTTATGAAAATCGTTGAAAAATGTGTGACTCCTTTTTTGAAAGTTAATGTATTTTTTAAAAAATTTAAATCTTCAACTTGCTGATGCAATCCAAGCCAGTTCCAAGTGGATGAGTAGCTTTTCTGACTGATAGTCTAATGCTTGTTCATAGCAACTTCATCCAATGGTGATGGACCAAAAGTTACTTTGTTGAAGAAGTTCTCTATTCTAATCACTTTGATTTTGACAAATCTTGAGTCCAGTTATAAAGGCAATCGCTAGCTTATGTAAGTTAACTGACTGATAAAAGAGGAATGGACTTCGAAATATTTTGTATATTTTTGCTCTTGATCTATGATTTGAATTGGAGAATGCTTTCTTTAATTGAACCATTATTTCTATGTTCACTAATTTGATTATGATGTACATTATACTTGTAAATTTTGATCGATACTATATTTCTTATGCTGTGTGTGTATCGGGCTAATGAATATTATTGCATAATTTGCATAAGATGAGAACGTGAGTGAGAGAGAAAGGAGTTTAGAGATGAAATATGCCTTAAATTTAGTGCTGCCTTAATTTGACTTGCCAGAAAGGAGTATGCCTTTTTTCTTTGATGCTTTTGATCTGCTTCAGACTACAGTTACTACTGTACTCTACTGGATCATGTTGGTGTGTGTATCCAACTTTATCTTCGAACTTATCAGTAAATGTGTTGCTGTCACTTCCTGTGAATTCCATTCAAGAGCCAATATGGCGAAAATTGAGACTTGAGTTCTCGACAATTCACAAAGATTTTTTCTAACATTCCTCGAGCTTCTAGCACACACGCAGATTCTAGAACATTTCTGCATGATGTCCTTTGATAGCGCATGCAAAGTTCCGGACAATTCTCCATGGTGTGTTTTGTGAGCACAGTTGTGTAGTGTGCCTAGACCATCACCTAAATAAGAAAGAAGGTGACTTGTTGCAAACTGCATGATTGTGAACATATGCCAGCAACAGCTGCCATCTTTGAAAAGGTTATGTACATTGACTATAATTATCTCTCTGAAATTCCACTCTCATCTCTATGATAAATGATATCTATGAACCTGATTATATATATAACCCTACCCAAAGACCTAAACAGACCAAACATGCTTACAAACTTAGCCTTAGGTCAACTCACAGCATTAGGCAGACAAATATGTGGTCTACCTAAGTCTTGTATTATTTATTTGTATAAATAAAACCTAATTTTGCCATTTTTCTTTCTCACCATTATCTGTATTGTAAGTACCTTCGACTTATTTCAATATATTTCATATTTCAGTAGTTTCTCCTGTGAATTCAAGTGTGGTTTTGAAGGTTGTATATATACACTGAGGTCTAATTAATGCTGGTTTTTAAAGCATTGTATACCTAAAGCAGGAAGTGGGTTTATTATATATTTATATGTGTGTGTGTGTTAATTTGACATCTGATGTCTGTACTAGGATAAACTTAATATGTGTCTAGCATTAATCAGACATTGTTTTGTGAAGTGATGTAAATATTCATATGTTGTGTATTTGATGTTCATGTAATAAATTTATTGTTAAATATATTAACCTTCTTGCACATATATTAAAACTTTCTGTTGGAGTAATAGTGGGTGGATGTGGGCTCGTTAAATGTAAATAAAAGATAGATTTTTTATTACTCCTTCAGTAAGAAGTTTCTACCTGCAGAAAAATTATGCAACAGTAACACTTTTATATTATTATTATTGTGTAAATAATAGAGTTTTATGACATCCTTGTAATTAGTTATGCCTTATTAATTAATAAATAATAATCATTAACGAGTGAAGGGTGCCCAGAAAGGTGTCACAAGTTTCAACAGCACTGTGTTTGTATATCACCTTCATTTAGCAGATGACACTGTAAGTTTGGTTGCAAATACCAGTCATCTTCACTAGAATGGCTGATGATCATTATACCTAACATCTTTTATTTGGTAAGAATGGTCTTACAAGCTACTTTCTTTATTAGTTTTGGTAAGTCTGTGATCAATAACAAAAAAGGAGTTATAAACACCAACTGTTCAAATTTGCAGTACATCAGAATTAAGTTTGAGACCATATGTCTATGGCCAAAGGGTTATAACATCTCTCTCCCCCCCTTCCCCCCCAAGAGAATCCTGTGGCTCTGTGG
This sequence comes from Sinotaia quadrata, assembly GCA_028829895.1. Taxonomy (NCBI): domain Eukaryota; kingdom Metazoa; phylum Mollusca; class Gastropoda; order Architaenioglossa; family Viviparidae; genus Sinotaia; species Sinotaia quadrata. The sequence continues at coordinate 77,420,341 of CM054177.1, read as the reverse complement.
TTTGTACTCATAAACTAAATTAACTCATAACTCATAAGCAGAAATGAACACAGTTGGATGCAAAATGTCACTGTTATCTCTCTCTTCATATAATCATATGAATACTGTCATGATCATTGCAGAAAAGGGCTTAAGACAGTTTTATAATACTTTTAATTGTAATTACCCCCAGATTTCAGAATCAACTAAATAGACTTTACCAAAAATAATTAAGGATCATCTACATAATAAAGAGATTTTTTGTTTGTTTTATGTTGTTAATTTTTTTAATGTCTATAGAAAGAATTAAAATTATAAAGGAAATTTTAATACAGTTACTTCATGAGTATTTTATAGATAGTATGACAACATTGCTTTTTGATTTGAATTTTCAGCACATCAGGGTCGTGTGATGAGTGTAAAGTTTTCTCTTGCCTGTGAGTGGGTTTTGAGCTGCAGCAAAGATAGGTATTTCCAGTGGCATTGTTCTGAAACTGGACGTCGTCTGGGTGGGTTCCAGGCCACTGCATGGTGCTTATGTATGGAGTATCCTTTTGTTTGCTACCATTACTCTTATAAATAGTACAGGTACATTCTTCTGTTTGACCCGTTAAACTATTTTTTAAAGAATAGCAGTTGTTTATTTCTGCTTCCTCTGCCAATCTTTATTTGATGAATTTTGTTTTTAGATTTACTTCAGCACTTTGAATTAGTTTACTTTGCTCTTAGAGCTGATTTTTTTGAGTGTGCTTGCTTGGATTATAGTCTAGTTAAGATTTGTTTCCTATCTGTGTATGATTTCTTGTGCAGGTGTTTTTATATTTTCTTTTGTGTCATTTTTAAGTGATCTTTATTCTGTTTGGTTAAGATCCTTAACTGATTTATAGATTTGATGAGCAGTCCAAATATGCATTTGTGGGTGATTACTCAGGACAGATATCTGTACTCAAAATTAAAGATACGACATTTGAACACATCACCACACTCAAAGGCCATACAGGTAAGAAATCCTATTTCAACTTTATGTGCAGTGATTAAAAAATCCTTTTTTTTTGTTTTTGTTGATATTTATGACAAGTGAAAATTCTGTCATATGTTTTAAGAATTCAGTCTAGATGTATAATGGACAACTACAATTTGAATTGGTTTTTTTAAAATAAATAATGGTTTTGTCTTTCTTTTGTGCCTGCTGAAAAGGCAGAAGTCTCCAACAAAATATTTTGTTTTCCTTGCTGATTTTGGGGATTGCTTTTAAAAATAAAAATCCTTTTTGTTTGACCAGTTTTCATGTTTTCTAGATGTTATTGTCAAGAATTGAACAGTTAAATTTTCCTCTTCCTCCTCCACTGCTGAACGTTGACAGTGTTGTTAGACTTCCTTAAATGATTCATTGTTAAGTTCAATCTCATAGGCAAATGTTGTATTTATTCATACTTTTGTGTTTTGTATGGGAGGAGGGGATGTCTTTTCTAATACAATTTGCTCATGCATTGTCTTGATGCATTCTTTCTTACATTGATGTATGCAAGTAGCCATTGTCCGTGTGCACTTTGTTCTCAGGGAGTGTTTGGTGCCTTGCCTGGGACATTGAACGCAAATTGTTGTTCTCTGGAAGTTTTGACCAATCCATCATTGTCTGGGACATTGGAGGTCGACAGGGTACAGCATTTGAGCTTCAGGGTCACAAGTGAGTTTGATGTTTTCACTGGATACAAATTTTTGTTTGGTTGTCATTATTATGCTTGGTTTTATTTGTGTGCGTGTTTGTGTGTTTGTATGTGTGTGTGATTTTATTTAACATTCCCACTACTTATTTGAGTTGTTTTCTGACAAAGTTATTGTCTGTGGCATTTGTTATGGTGTAGGGTGTGGCCTCAGTATTTGCAATTCCGGGTCATAATTTTTTTCTCCTGAATAAAGTTTTGTTTTTGTCAATATTTAGACTTTTTTAACATTTAAAAAATATTCCAAGCTTGAAAGTTATTTTCTTTTTGTTTGTGTTTAAAAATTGACACCAGTTAGCATTCAGTTCTGAAATAAACTATTTTCTTTATGCAACTGTATTAAGAGTTTTCTGGTCTAGTATGCATACAAATTACACGAAGTGCTTGAAATCATCTATGAATAAAATTATCTTATTGTTCATGTAATTTTCTTCTACTTAATTACAGCTCATGAATTTACTTAGATTATTGCAATCTTTCTGTATAAGACAGTAGTCAGATTTTTTTTTTAATACAACAGTTTGTCATGCTTTCTCTCAAAAATCTGAGAACATCCCATCCCCTCACTTACCTTACCATATAATGTCTCAGCTTTTACCACCAACCTTTTGCAAAATCCCCAAATAACTTTCACTTGTAATCACTTATAAATATATTTTTTTTAAAAAACCATGAACAACAAAATACTCTGATAGAAATATTTAACACCTTAGTCAGTGCAAACAATTTTACCCCTGAAAGCCAGGGCGAAGTGTTTGTGTGTGTGTGTGTGTGTGTGTATATATATAGAGAGAGAGAGAGAGAGAAAGAGAGAGAGAGAGAGTACATAATATATAGGTAGTCCCAATCAATTTTTCAAATTTGATTCAGGTAAAACAAATATGTTTACATAATAGTATTAGATAATATAAGTTGCTTGCAAAATTCAAAGAGAAAACCTCCAGCAGTGTATGAAATATCATCATTTGAATATACAAGTTAGTTGTCATCAGTTTACGAGATGAATAAATGCTCATTTTTTATACACAGTGAAAAGTAAATATCTTCAGTTGTGAAATGGCAAAGTTAAAATTATAACAGAAGGATATATTCTAAATAATAAAAATGCATAAGTTCTTTTCAAAGAATGCATTATATTTTACAAACTGTGCAAACATAGCTCTTCATTACATAAATCCACTTGTAATATATAATAAAGTGCATATTCAGGACATAATATTCAAATAGGGTGGCTTAAAATGTATCTTTTCTGTATTTAAAACACTAAAATACCAAGGAGTTTTGGCCCAATTTTTTCAATAGACATTGATCTAAAAACCAATAATGTATGAGGTCTCAAACATTATCAAACAAGCAAATTTAAAAACTTCAGAAGAAAGATGACAAAATGTAAAATGTCATATCTCTGGAACCATATATGTTATATACATGGTTCAAATATTAAAAGAAAGAGGAATTCATACACTATCTAGCTGACAATGAATATTTGCTAACTTAAAAAATATATGCATGATTATTATATAATAATTTATTAAAAATCACTTCAAATTTATAAATGTGGTAAAATTTGTATCATTGCAATTTGCTTTATTCTTAATATATGTTTGCTTAATATATAATTACACACGTTTATAATAGTCTTCAGATTATAATTCTAGCTTGTTGAGGGTCTGCTGTTATATAATTCAATATTATTATTATATTATTTAATAACTCAATTCAAACATCATTATTATTATTATATTATTTAATAACTCAATTCAAACATCATTATTATTATTATATTATTTAATAACTCAATTCAAACATCATTTTAGCATCTAATTGCAATGTGTGTGTTAATGGATATACATGTTTTAATTATTATAATTAAGTTGATTAGATAAAGAAACTGCATATATGAATGTACAGAAAGTTATGAAGGTTTTAAAACAATTACATCAGTATTAAGAACAGTACTTTCACTAACAATGATTTGTACTGAGATAACAAACCCTGTCTACCTTTAAAAAAGAAAATTGTTGCAATACACTGCAACATGTTGCTCCTGTCTGGTAAAGCCTTTAAATATACTTTTAAATAATCTGAATATGGCAGATCTTTTAAAAAGAAATGCTAAGTACTAAGAAAAAAATCAGCAAAGAGAGTGGTAATTTCAAATTGTTAAACAATCACTCATTTTATAATAATTGTCAAATACACTTTTGATACAATACTTTTAATATAAAGCTTATATGCAGCTTTATTTCTTTAACAATTTTATTTCAATAAAATAAACTAACTATACAACTAAACAGTTAAAAAAACAAATAATTTTGAGAGGGGCTTGGGATTCTAACCTTTTAAGAACTGCAATAAAAAAAAGCACAATAGTATCAAGATATCTGTCTTGCAATAGTATTGCTGCTAAAATTAACTTGCAGTTATTAAATAAATTCATTATAAAAATAAAGAGCTATTTTTAATGAAAGCAATACTAACTGACATGTAATAAGTGTCAAGATTAATCACTTTCGAAGTTTGTTGCAGCTCTATATTTTCTAACACGTGACGCTGCCATTGCTAGAATTTGAAGCAGATGATTTTTGTTACCTAATGGAAACTGTTTGTGCTAAACCACATCTAAAGCTACAAGTATTTTAAATACTAGTTTCATAGAGGAATGGATGCTCTGCTCATCTCAGGTTTTAATGGGACGAAAATTTATTCAAATGCCATAACAGCAACATTTTCAAAATAGCCACATTTTTTAATTGATTACCAAAGCTTGAGTTTTAAAATTATGCTAATAATAATGGATCAGGAGAAAGCTTAGGGTTGCACCATTATTTTTTGTTTTTATTGATATGCAGTTGCATGCAAAAAAGAAATTCAGACCAAAGCAAATTTTTTGATCACATATGGCTGCTTGGCTCTATTTTAAACAAAAAAATGCGTCCAACACTTAGTAAGTGTAATTATTTTTCTTTCAAACATAGTTTAAATCACATTTAATAGAACACAACAGTGTGTTAGATAAAGAAATTATTTTATGCAAGTTGCATCAGAAATAATTGTATTAAAATATCACACTTTGCTATGGAAAATCACCAAATTGGTTTACTAGATGCTACTTATTCTTGCAAAACAATGACAATGACATTGGGACTACCTAGAGAAAGAGAGAGAAAATGAAACTTTGATGCTTGACAGCTCTAGCATTATGGTTAAACTTGATTATGGCCATTAACTCATTAAGTAAAAGTGCAGTTGACTAGCATTAGCTCATGAAGCAAAAGTGCAAATGGTGGCTTTGACTAAGCCATTAAGATGTGCAACTGATGACATTGAGTTAGTAGGGGCCATTAACTCTACTGGGGTCATTATTAAGTAGAAGCACAGATGGCAACAGGCCATTAAGGAGATATGCAACTGATGACATTGAGTAGGGGCCATTAACTCTACTGGGGTCATTATTAAGTAGAAGCACAGATGGCAACATGCTGTGAAATTTTAGTCAGCGTATTTGCATTTTATTTTCTTTTTTCCATTCTCATATTAATTCTGTTTAAATATTTTTAGCAACAAATAAAAATGAGTAGATTAGCTTTTCACATATTAACAATTTACTTTTTATTCATCATTGTTATTAATAGCTAAATTTATCCTGAGGAAGCCAGTTGAATATTTGACTCTTGTAATTGTTTTTATACTATATGCCTGTAAAGCATTTTGAATTTTCATGTTTCATTGTTAATAAAGGTATAATTATTAACATTGTTACTTTTATTATGGAGTATAATATAGTCATGACTTCTTTTTGTTGGAGCTACAATTTATTCTATATACTCTTTTATATTTTTCTTGTTCGAGGCCCTTATTTCTCACTTGACAAATGGAGATGTAAAGATTGATTTCTCATTATTGCCCCAGTGACTACATTTGCAAGTTGGTTTGTTCTGTATTTGCATTTCTCTTACAGAGACAAGGTACAGGGCCTGGCCTACCTGCATGCCAGCAGACAACTGATATCTGCCTCAGATGACTGTATTCTGGGCCTCTGGAGTATGGATGTGAAACGTAATGAGGTGAGCATTTTGTAACTTTGATGGTAAATGCAGGTTTATGGACATGAAGCTTAATGAGGTAAGGGTGATGTCTTGCTCGGGGTGATAGGTTAGAATAAGACGTTTGTTTTCTCAGTAACCATTAGTCTCAAAATGCAGTAAGTAATAACTTAGAGTTCCCTGTGTAATGCCAATGCCACCTTAATTATTGGTTATGATTAATATTATTATTTAATCACCCATAACTAATTACAAATGATCAAAATCTTAATTTTTGTTATTAATAATTATCCAGAAGACACCACTCGTCTCTCTCACTTGGCAGAAATGCGAGCACTGTAAACATTTTCTCTCTTCCACAACATGAAAGACAAACATTTACTGTCACACAGTATTTCCGTAGGTGGAAGATTTCTGACTAAAGGAGAAGACTAATCCATCTTTTAATATATATATATTTAGCAAGCTCCCATCCACCTAATGTCTCTTTAAAATATGGCTATCAGTATGTGTATAAAAGTCAATAAATTTAACAATAAATTTATTAAATCAACAATCAAATATACAACATATGAATATAATCAGAGCGATGACATTTACAGCACTTCACAACAGTGTTCAATTAAAGCTAGACAGTCATTCAGTGTATCCTGGCATAGACATAAACAGTCAAATAACATAAATTCATAATCAAGTTCATGGTTATCATCACAGAAATGAGAGTAGAGTTTCAGAGAAATGATTAAAGTCAATGTGCATAACCCTTTAAAAGATGGCGGCTGTTGCCGGCACATGTTCACAATCATGTGGTTGCAACAGTCACTGTTTTTCTTGTTTAGTTGAGGCCCCACATGTCTAAAGGCACGTTACACAACTGTTCCAGAATCTTCAAAGCACTCTCCAAGCACACCGTAGAGAATCGTCCTGAATTTCACATGCTCTTTCAAGTACATCAGGAGTAATGTTCTTGAATTTCCATGTGCATTTACTCAACACACCACAAAGAATTTTCAAAATAAAATTCGTGAATTCATGAGATCAAACTCAAGCTACAAATTTCTGCCATATTGGCTCTCAAATGGAATTCACAGGAATCAACTTACAGAAACACATTTTACTCCTTGAGTTTGACAACAATGCTAGATGCACACACAAACATGATCAAGTAGAGTACAGTAGTCACCATATATAATGTGACAAAAGAAAAAGGCTTGCACTGCTCTGCAAGAGGGAGTTTAGAGATGTAATAGGCTTGAAATTTAGTGCTGCCTTAATTTGACTTTTGAATGATTGGATTAGATTTAAAATAATTGGATTAGAGTTCCAATGCTATAAACTCTTGCTGGCTTGGCTCATAAGTTTAATGAGCTCTGTCACCATGACAATATAACTTGGAAACATGGATCTAATCTAGCTGGCTTGACACATGACTGCAGTGAGTCAGGTATGTTGAGCAGAGTGGAGAAGATTAACTGACTACCACAGCAGGTAGCTCACTTTTCACAGTCTTGTGTTACAATATCATGCATCCACAAAAGTGCTGAACTGTGGGGACAATGACATACAGATACTTACAAACCAAAAAGCTTGTTTCTTATATCTTTTCATTTTCATATACACACTTTATCATAACTAGATCATCTGTCTTCTTATTGCATGTGACTTATAGTCTAAAGCAGCTTTGCTCAAACTTTTTCTTTGATACTTATTTTTTTCCAATTACAATTTCTTGGGGACCCCCTAGCAACTTCTCATAGAATCCTGGTTGAGTAACCCTGATCTGTAGCATTAATACTGATAACTAATGAAGTTAGTACAAGATAATTAAGATAGGAAAAAGTGTAATAATTAAACAGAATTAGTTTTTAGGCACATCCGTATTCCTTTGGCAGATGACTCATGGGGGATAACTAAGAATAAGTTATAAGGGCTCAGCGAATGTCCTTCCTGTTTGGTAGAAGATGCTGGACTGAAATTCTAATTATTCATTTGTTGCATAATGATCTACTGTCATTTGCAAAAAAATAAAATAAAAAAAATGTGCCAATGAAATGTCTGTTTATCATGGTCACTTCACAACAGTAATACACTCCTTGTAAGAATGTGTTACGGCTAGCTGTTTCTATTGTGAGGTGGGAGGTGAACAAGTTATGTCAGTATGTGACAGTAAGCACATATAATTATGACATTAACTGCTTTTGTTTGTGCATAATTTAATGAAGTAAGCACACATTTATCATACAAAATGCATTTTTTCCATCAAACCAGTATCTGTGCATACCACAGTTATATCAGTACTTTTCCTACATATTCAAGCCAAGGCCAAAGGGCTATGGGAAGAGAAAAGATAAAAGCACTTAACGGGTGGAATGCCCTTTTTTAATTTAGACGCCCTTCCCCCCACCCCACCCCCACTCACACACTTTATCCATTTCAGTGCTGTGAATGTATTTTGCTATCTATACTTGTGCTGTATATAATAAATAATTTTCTTGACAAAATATGTTTGTATTTGATGCAAGTATTATTTTGTAATTTACATAATACTTATTTCTTTTCAAATAAAACAATGAATATGATGTAACTTGGTCACTTTGTAATAAAATTCATAACTGCTAGCCTTGATGGTCAAAGATGTCTTTTAGAACACTTTATTTTACATGTTTGCTTGTCATACCTGCTGTAGACTCCAGAATGGGCAGAAGGAGATTCATGCAGCAATTGTCATGCACCATTTTTCTGGAACTGGCGCAAGATGTGGGATGAAAAGACCATTGGAAATCGACAGGTCCATAGAATTGCTTAATTCTTCTTTACCTTTTGTCCTTCTTTCTTCATTTTTATTGACAACAATGGGGAAATAGCAAATGGTTTAAGTTAAAATATTTATTTATTTGCCTTTTTGTACTATATCAGCAATTCTTTCAAAACACAAATTATTGTTTTTATGGTTCTCAAATATTAATTTACTTTTAGCACATGATGCAATCCTCATATTACAGTCCATAGCCTCTGGTATTTATATTATAAAGATTTGTAATTTAATGGTAATTAGTATAGGCTGGTGTGGTGAACTCCAAGAAACATGATGCAGAATAATGATAAGGCATCCTGCCATTGCTTGCAGTCTTTTAGCAAATTGACACATTTGATTTTGCTTCCTTAGCACCATTGCCGCAAGTGTGGAAAAGTTTTCTGCAACAAATGCAGCAGCAAAAAATCCTCCATTCCTCCCATGGGATATGAATATGATGTTCGAGTCTGTGATCAGTGCCATGAGACTATCACTGATGAAGAGTAAGTTTCAGAAAGTTTGTAATGGTAAATGAGTAACAGATTAATTAGCAATAACAGAATTGTGACCCCATGCTTTATTCTTTTTATGTATTGTTTTGGAGTTGGATGTCAGATGTTTGGTGTTTTGTTTCATAGTGTCTTATACTGTTTTTTTCTTTTGAAACCCTGTATTTATTAAGTAGACATAAGAAATTTTCTTTTATTGACATTTATTTTGCCATTTTGATTGTAAAGACAGCTCTTTACAGTAGGAAGAGAAACTAAGTTCCAGCTGATTTATTTCATACCTAAATTTTAATTTAATGGAACACTTGAATTTCCACAAATGACAGTAGTGCTTCTTTCAAGCTGAAACAACAAACATCATCAGTATCATTCATTATTATTATACATTTATTGTAGCTTGGTTTGGGATCTAAACTTAAGTTTTCATCTTTTCTGAATCAAATATCAGAGCTGTCATTTCTGGATCCTTAACTAGCATTGATGCATCCACAACTAAGAGTGATGTTACTACAATATTTCTTACTCTTTCAATCCATAAATGCAATAAAAAATATAATCCCAAAGATGTATGGGTGAGACATAATACCAAAGTACCACATGTGGTACTTAAGAGCTTACTTAAACAAAACCCCCAAATACTACCTTGCTTCAGAACTTATCTTAGTCGGATGAACCAGATCCTCAAAATACCACCTAGATCTTCAGAGCTTACCTTAGTCACACAAACATAACCCCATTATATCACCTCACTTCAGAGCTTACTTTAGTCAGACAGACATATCACCAAAATACCACCTAGCCCTTCAGAGCTTACATGAGTCAGACAAATATAACCCCAGAATACAAACTTGTCCTTGAGAGCTTATCTCAGTCAGACAAACATGACCCCAGAGTACAAACTTGTCCTTGAGAGCTTATCTTAGTCAGACAAACATAACCCCAGAGTACAAACTTGCTTCATAGCTTACCTTAGTCAAACGTAACCCCAGAGTACCACCCTGTCCTTCAGAGCTTACCTTAATCAGACATACATAATCACAAAATACCACCTGTCTTCAGACCTTAGTCAGACAAATGTAAACCAGATTACCACTTTGCTTCAGAGCTTACCTCAGTCAGACAAACATAACCCCCAAATACCACCTAGTCCTTCAGAGCTTACCTTAGTCAGACAAACATAACCCCGATTACCACTTTGCTTCAGAGCTTACCTTAGTCAGACAAACATAATCCCCAAATACCACCTAGTCTTTCAGAGCTTACCTTAGACAAATATAACCCCAAATACCACATAGTCCTTCATAGCTTAGTCAGACAAACATAACCCCCAAATACCACTAGTCCTTATAGTTTACCTTTCAACAAAAGTTGTTTTTAATGAAGTGTGTTGTTTGGTGACCAATCCTCTCACTCCACAGTGTATACACTTAATTCATACTAATCCTATCCATCTTAATGAAGGACTTAACACTTACAGTAGTTTACCTTGACGGTATTGATTTATGATGCCTGTTTGGTACTGTAATCTTGACATTAGTTATTTTTATTTGCTTTTAACAGAAGAGCTCCATTGGCCACCTTCCATGATACTCGCCACAGCATTGTTCATATCAGTGTGGATACCACACGGAACCTGCTACTAACCACTGGCAAAGATCGCATAATGAAGGTAAGAAATTTATATTGCTGATATTAGTCTACATGTTACACAGCCAAAAAGGAATGAAATTTAAACTGAACTTTGGCATGAGCAAAAGCCATGTAGTTTAACAGTGTTTGCAAAAAGACCCTTTTGTCACTTTCTTACAGTGAATGCAGTATTAGGTCCCCTTTTCTCTTAAGCTGCTCAGAAAAAATTAAGTGATCATATGTTGTTACATCAGTCAGTATTAGGAATTCAAAATATCATGTCTTTCTTGTAAACACTCATGTTGTAGCAAAAACATTTGTAAATATGAAAAGAAATAATTTAATATTTTTGATGTCACTAAGTATCTAATTATGTGCAAGGTAGCACAACTTATGATTAATGGTCAAATTATGTAGATTTTGAAAATAGTTTATTGAAAGAAATCTTCATCAATACATGATAGCATGGCTTGATGTAGACTTTGAAAATAGTCTGTTTTTAATTTTTAATTTTAGAAGCTAGTTAGTTTTCATCTTTGAATCAGACTGAAAAAAGTGAACTAAACAACTTGCAGCTGATTTACAGAGCTTACATGGACTTTGCTGTAAAATGTTGTGTATGCAATGATAAAGAAGTTTAATATCAGTCAGTGACACATGTGTATTCAATATAAGCGATTGCCTTAAAAAATTAAATAAACTTATTTAAGGGTGGGGAGGAATCAGGAAGAATATATTATTAAGAATGGGGAGGGGGAATTGGGAAGAATATATTATTAGGAATGGGGAGGGGGGAATCAGGAAGAGGAGAGACACAGCATCCATGCAGATACTTTTGTCACTTTGATTCATTTATAATGAAAACACTTTTAATTACAGATCCATTCAGCATTATAATGCTCTTAAAATCTATTGATCCTGTCTCAATTAATTAAGCAAATATATTCATTGTGACCACTTCACTGTGAGACAGAAGGTGGGTAATGTATTCAACAAGCCCTATGAAAAAGCCCAAGAAAGGGTCCTTTTTGGTGTATTTGACCAACCTTTTGAAAAATACCTCTTTGGTCATATGTGTCTACTATTGTCAAAAGCACTTCCGATTTTGTCATTTACTCGACTTGTGCTGTTTGGAGTGGGTGTTGCTGTTGTACAGTATACCTTGAGTAATATACTGAGCAATGTTTTGTAGCTGTGTCAATGTGCTTTGCCATACAGTGTTTTGTAACTATTCTCTACTGATATACAGTATATTGCAACTGTGCAGATGTACTCTGCTATTACACAGTGTTTTGTAACTGTTTGCATTGATGTGGTGTATTATATAGTGTTTGTAACCATTGTGTGTGCATTGCTGTGCCATACAGTTTTTGTAACTGTTGTCTTTGTGCATTGCTGTGCTGTCATACAATGTAAGTGTTGTGTGTGCTTTGCTGTGCTGTCGTACAGCGTAACTGTGTGTTATTGCTGTGCTGTGTCATACAGTGTAACTGTTGTCTGTGTGCATTGCTATACTGTCATGCAGTTTAATTGTTGTGTCTTGCTGTGCTGTCATATAGTGTTTGTAACTGCTATGTGCATTGCTGTGCTGAGTCAAGCAGTGTTTGTAACTGTTGTCTATGTGCATTACTGTGCTGAGTCAGGTAGTGTTTGTAACTGTTGTCAATGTGCATTGCTGTGCTGCATCACGCAGTGTTTATAGCTGTTGTCTATGTGCATTGCTGTGCTGTCATATAGTGTCTGTACTTACAGTGTTTTGTAACTGTGTATGCATGCATTGCTGTTCCATATAGTGTTTTGGAACTGTATCTGTGTGTGCATTACCGTACTATGTAGAGTTTTTGTAACTGTTGCGTACAGTCCTATGCCTTTCATTGTTTGTAACTAATTTGTGTGTGCATTGTTGTGCTATGCTGTTCAGTGTTTTGTAATTGTTTGATTCATTGTGTGAATTGCTATGCTGTATTGATGAGTACATTGCTGTGGTGTTTCATGCAGTGTTTTATAACTGTATTGGATATGATGTGAATTGTTTCACTATTAAAGTTATTATTCCATAGTATTGTTTTTAATGCCATTTACAAATGTATTTATTGCTTATTGTTCTTTAGTCTTGTGTTATAATTTTGATTAAATTATATTTCAATCTTTTGCAGATATGGGACCTCACTAGTGTGATACACTGAATGAAAAAGGGTGCAAAATGAACAAATTACAACAGTTGAGAACTTTAAAATACACAAAAGATCCCTAAAATTTTTTGTTAAAACTGCTTCTAGTATGAGATTTATCGCCTCCACCAAAAAACTTTTGTTAACAGATGATATCTGGAAATCAGCAAGACCAAGTTATAAAAAAATTGTTAACTTCTATATGACTAGTTTTAAATACACACCTTTGGCACTTGAATTTTTGTGACAAGAAATGGATATGATATGGTCGTGCTGTTAACTGGCCTGTAAGGATGATTGCAGTCACAGAAATATAAGTTTTGCAGCATAGATCTTTGTCTTTCATGGAAATTACAACTTTAAAATTGTTAAGGACCAGATTTGATATATTCTAACCAAACATTATTTATTACAGATATCACCACACAAGTTTTTAATATGTTATTTCCCTTTTCACTAGAGGTGAATGGAATTTCTGAATACCATCTGTAGAGTCATTGAATCATTCCCTTGTTTGCATGAATATGACACAGATAATCTTTCATTTTAAAAGAGATCATTTTACCACTACATTTTTCCTACAGTTGAATTTATTATTTAATATTTAAAACATGAAAATTTTCAATTTTTTTGGATTCTGATTTTAGTAGTTAAATCAGAATAGGGTAATTATTAACTGTAGTTGATCAATTTTTAGTTTATTGCTAAATGAAGATTTTTAATTTGCCTAAATTTGTGTTTGTATTTTGGAGTTCTTTGTTTTTTAATTTCTTGAAATTAACTTAAATATATTACCCTCCCATTACAATATTCAAAAAGAAAGGAAAATATATGCCTTTGATTTACAGTATAAATTTCATTGATCCCTGGGTTTTGCTGATAAACTCAAGCCAATGTCCTTTATTTCAAGTTTTATTGTTTAAGCCTTATGCAAAGCATTAATTTTTCATTGTATCCCATAGTTTATCTTGACTGTGCAATTTGTTTGCAAAGCATCCGGTTTTCTATTTCATTTTCCACAGTTGATTGAAACTGCACTTTCTGGTATGTACATAAAAATAGTGTGTGTGCATGTGCATGTGTGGGTGTGTGCATTCCTAAATGTATGCTTGTGATTACCTGCAGGTTTTGTGTTTATTCAGGGTTAGTCTTTGTTTTGTCTCACCGTCTTTTATGAGCTGTTTGGCATTGCAATTTTATGAAATACAACATTAATGACATTTAAAAGGTACAAATATTTCTGTAAATATCCAGTTGTTTCTGCATTTTGCTGTATTTGTTTTCTTCAGTTATGCCACAGATAGTGTACTTAAATAATTGTGTTTCACTGAATTGTATAAAGTGTTGGGCTCATACAAGACCTTCATAATAAAATATCCAAAAAAATTAGATGTCAAGTTTAGTTACAAAATTTAATTACTTATTGTAGCATAATGTGTTCTTTTCAATTGAATTTTCAGTTCTATTCAAATTTGAATATTGTTGCATAGAGGATTGTTTGCAGATGATCATTTTTAAATTCAAAACAAAACATTGACTTTGTCTTTAATTTTTAAATGTTTTTTGGTTCACAGTGTATGTTTTTATTGCATCATTATAGTCAATTGTTCATGTGAAGCTTTAAAACTGCCTTCTTTAAACATTTTGAGATTATCATTTAATTTCTTGTAAGTGTTGGTGGTGATAAGGAGATGGGTGATGCAACGAAAAGGTATTTCACTTTCAGTGCTTTAAAGATAATTAAATGTCATCTGCTTAATTCCTGATTTAGAAGTGGAATTATTTCATAGTTTTAAAAGAAATTGTTAGGACAGATTAGGGATTTATTGTGTATCAACATCTTGATGTATGACGCCTTTTTTTTTTTTTTTTTTTTTTTGGTAAATTAAAAAAAAAAAAAAGCAAAATTTGATTTGTTTTCATTGAATAATTTTCACTGATAATCATAATGTTAATATTGTGCTTATTTTTTCAAACCTTTGCTAATGTGAAAAGAAAATTCTCCAAATATTTTTATTACTGAAGCCCTTTACAATAAATACATACAAATTAAATCATTGATATGGGCATGCATACAGTAGTATGTCATTATCTGCTCAGGACACAAGGCTTTGTGTTTGTTACTTTAATGTAATTTATTTATGCACTTTTTCTCTCTCAGTAATATGTTGACTATGAAATGCATCAAATGACCTTATATGTTCCTGGAGTAAAATTAAACATTTATAATAAATACGTTGACATCAGCCTCAGCACTTTAGAAAAGGACGCCATGACCTGCATGCAAGGATGTTTATATATATTTTTGACACTCTATTTATGCCTGAGTTTTTCAGCATGATGTCATATATATTTATACTTTTTTCTTTTTCTTTAAGAGCAATTTAATTATAAAACATGAAAATTCTTCAAACTATACAAAAAAATAGACATTATACTTTAAAACACAGTAATCCAAGAACTTCGATAATCAGAACACCCTCTTGCACTAACTAGTGTGTATTACTACAGTTTTGCACTGTATAAACAATGAGTACTTTTGTGCCATTAAAAACTAATGATACAGTAGTAAATTTAGTTTATAAATTTTAAATATGAAGTGCCATTTCATTTTTTTCTTGTATTTTTATATGCAGTGGGTCATTGGTTTATGATGTATTCATTTTGAGAGATTTTTTTAAAGAGCAATTTAATTATTAAAACCTGAAAATAAATTCTTAAAATTTTTTTTCTTGTTTTTTTATATGCAGGGGTGCTTGGCTTATATTCATTTTGTGAGATTTTTTTTTTTTAAAGAGCAATTATAAAACATGAAAATAAATTTTTAAATTGTGCAAAATAAACATACTGTCAAATCCAGTAATCCATGAACTTACACAATCAGAACATCCTCCTGCATTAATTAGTTTGTATTGCTACAATTTTGCTCATAAACAATGAAAACTTTTGTGCCATTAAAAACTAATGATAGAGTATTAAATTTAATTTGTGAATATTAAGTGCCATTTTGTTTTCTCTTGGGTTATTTTTATATGCAAGGGGTCTTTGTATAGTGATGTATTCAATTTACAAGATTTCAATTAACAATTTATCTTCTTGAGGGTTGTGTTGCTTAGTTTTAAGGTACTGTCACTGTTAATGATGACCACTATGTAGTGAGGAAGTTCACCAATTTTAGCATGTCTGGCCAGTCAATGATGCTCTCTGCTGTTGATAACTGCTTTCTTAAAACTTGAAATTTGTAAATAGAAGTGACTCCTAACAAGAAGAAAACTCTCGGTATGTAAACAATGCAGGAAATAATTACTAAACTTGGAGAATGGTGTCCAGACTTGTCCGTTTGTCAGTGAATTTGGTGTGTTATAATGGAAGGGGCTTTCCCTGCCTTAATTTTTCTATCACCACCCCATAGGCCTGCTGTCTTGTCTTAATGTAAAAAAAAATTTAAGTGTGAAAGTATTTATTTGCTTAAAATTAAGATGAAACTTTTCATTTACTTTTTATACTGTTTCTTCATTGCTTTTTTTTTTTTACTTAAAGGATAAATTCCTGTGTTCTGGAAACAAATTATTTTTTTATAACAAAGTAAATCTTATATTCAGTTAATATTTACAGTGAATAATAATTTTTTTTATGGAAGACATTTCTTTTGTTAACCAAGGCCCTACTGTGTATGTTTTTCGTGTTCATTTTACTGAATGAGGTTGGGGTTTTTTTGCTGTTAGTTTTTGTCCTTGGTTATAGATCAAAACCAAACAAAAGCACTGTTGGTATAATATTGAATCTATAAGAAAATTGTGATTACAAATACTGTGTTTTATCTGCATCTATACTGACATTCAGTTCAGCTTCAGGCATTGAGCAGGTGTCTTTCTCAGCAAAGTATTGATATTAAAATTGTTCATTTGCATCAAATCCCTCTTCGGGTTTTCTCCCTTAGAATTTGAGAAAGTTAAGGTCAGAACAATGCAGATGGACACAGTAAAAAAAAGAGTTTCTTTGATCCCTGCAGAATCTGTAATCTTCAACACATCTTCAGCAAATCTTCCAGGTGTAAAGTTAAGAGCACTCAATGTATATACATGTGTATTTATTGTTATTATTATTTATTTTTCATTGAATCACTTCATTGAGCCTTTTTTTGTGCAACAGTCAAGTTTACTTTTACTTTTTCTATTTTATGTTCTTAATTACAAAGTTGTTGTTTGGGGTTGTATATATATATCATATATATTTCTAAGACAGATTTTTAATTCCAGCTAATGGAATTTTAGAGATTTAAACAAAAATGACAAGTTGCTAAAAAGTTTATATAAAACTGTCTTACACATATTTTGTTGTGAGTTCTGTCCAAGAGCCAGTAATATCTCTGTTTTATTTAAATAAAACTTTAAAAAAAAAAAACATTATACATGTATACTATTTCAACATGAAATAAAATTATTAAAGCTAATTATTTACAGAGAATAATTAATAGAGTAAAATGTCACCGATATGACAACCATTTGTTTAATGTTTATGGAACATGATTACTACCTCAAAAGAGAATATTTTATTGATAAATAGGGTTAGAGCATTTTTTGCCACTTTCAATTGAATTTACTAGCATCACATGTTTGTGACACTTTGTATTGAAAGTGAAAATTAGGATATAAATGTTCAGTTCAAAATGTATGTTTTGAAATATCTAGCAATGCCTTGGAGAGTAGGCAAAATGCTTACAGCAATAGACTACCATAACACTAACAAGGCTGGACACATTCATGTCACATTATATGATCCATGTAGTTCAAGAATATGTTACAGGTTCCATGAAAAGCATCAAGGTCACATTGCACACTTCATGAAGAACAACATCAAGGTCACATTGCACACTTCATGAAGAACATCAAGGTCACATTGCACACTTCATGAAGAACTGCAAGGTCACTTTGCATACTCTGTGAAGAATAGGTTCAAGTCATCTTAACACACTTCATGGAGAACCATGGGCATGTAAGGATTGAAATTAGGAGTAGGTGCACAAAAAGATTTTCAGCCTCAAGAATTTCTCTTGGCAGCCAACATGGGGCCCAGGAAGATTTTACTTTAGTAAATGTAAAAGAAAATGTAGTCCCATTCTGAGTAAGTGAGTCAATCAGAACAGAACCTTGGGGGGAAAAAATTCTATGTCTTAGTTACTGATATAATTGCAGGCAATGAGATAACATAAATGGCACTTAACCAGTGGTAGGAAGACTGCAGAACCCTTGCAGATGAATCTTACACTTAATAAAAAACTCGTATAAATGCCAAAACGTACTATAATAGAAATAATGAGAGCATACCAATCAACATTTTCTTTTTTAATTGATCTTTTACCACTTTGTTGTACATCATCCCCTGTGTTCAGCAGTTCTGAAACCAAGTTTGCTCACTTGCTTTACAATGTTTTCATGTAAATATATATATAAAAAAAATGTGAGACATAATATTATATATTCTTCACTTTGAAGCATATTCTACTTTTTTAAAAATTACATTGTCCATGCTTCTACAAAACAATAATTAATTGTACACCAAATTCATTAACAGAATATAGTGGAGTGTGTAGACAGCAATGCATTGTCATAAGTAATTTTATGGGTAGCATTGAATAGAATAATAGTAAAATTGTGGTAATAATTTAATTTGTATTTATTTTGGAAAATAATCTTTGATTTGTTTAATTTAAAGAAAACAGATTTTTCTGGAAAATATTCAACAGTATATTTTCAAGTTACTTACTAAAAAAAATAGAAGTATGTTCAGTATGCATTTTCATTTGTGCAATTTTAATAATAATTTTTTAAGAAAAACAACAAAAACCATTCCGTTTGTCTTTTTTTTTTAATAACAACCAAACAGTTTTAAGCGATTCTTCATTAACTTTTGTTTTAAAGATTGCTCACTATTTTACCATATATTTTTATAAATTGACCAAGAATATTTTTAAAATGTAATATTACAATGAGGAGTTTATGATGTATGTACAACACAGGAAAAAGACAAAATTATGTAGATAATTTTTGTTTTGAAAAGGTCACTATTATTGTTCAAACTTTGCAAACTCTCTGTTTTAACTTTTTCTAATGAAAACTTTCAAGGTGTATTTTTTAAGTAACTTTTTGAATGCTTTGATTTAAATTGTCTGAGAGATCAAAATGATATTGTATAATTTGCTACTCTTGTGTTACACAGTATTCTGTAACATGCTTCTCTTGCATTACATAATATTTTGTAACATGCTCCTTTTTTGTTACACACTAGTTTGTAACATGCTACTCTTTTGCCTCATAAGATATCTTAACTGTGTAAAAGATCAGTTGTCTCGATGTACTTGATGTACTGCTGTTCTAAAGAAAATGAATTAGGATGCAGAACTGAACAGCATTGATGCACAGCTCAGATCAAATAAGTAATATTTTTATTTATCAATATAGAAGACAAATAAGTATTTTTTAAAAATTGTTTGTTGAGTGTTTTGAGTGATTGATGAATAATTATACGAGTATTAAAGTGTTGTACCTAATACATTTCATTCTTATTGGCTTTCTTTCTGCTCTGTTACAATCTCTGAAATGTACAAATTCTTCTTCTTCCAAATACAGATATTATTTTGTATAATCTATGATTATGTAGACTTACTATTATCTAGGGGTTGGGTTAACACAATGTGGATTTACTTGGAAGTTACAAAAGTAATACATGTATAAAATAATGGATACAGAAAGGTGGCTGTTTAAAGAATTATGTGAAAAATATAGAACACAAGAAAACAACTGTTAAAATAGAGTAAAACAAAATAATTCCCATAGAACTAAACTTTGAAATGATTTTTAAAATCTGAAAAAGGGTGTGATGATAAGGATGCAAGTAAAATGAATACAATGTTGAGGGCCCAACAATGTGTAATACTGTGAGTAAGTCATTTCAGTTTGCTAGAGTTTCTGGGCTGTGTAAGTGGCAAATTGTTCCCCAAAACGATAAATCCTTCTGTATGATGATTTTGATAAAGCAATATTTGGATTCAACCAGCACAGGACTGAAGAATCCAATTTCAGATTTCATTTTTGTAATAAAAATTAAACACTTTAATGGGGAGGCTAGTTGATTCATCTTTTGATTCCTGAGAATAAATGGAAAAACCTAGCTTCTTTATTTCAGATTAATAAAGTAATACAATATTTTGTAAATATTTTAATAAACATATTAACGGGTGGCTTATCAGAGTATCCAGTAAATCTTTTTGTCAGATAATCTGTAGTCTATTGTGTGTATATATATATATATATTTAATGATCTTTCTAATTGGCTGTGCTTAAATCCCAGGTATGGGCAGAAATCCTGTATTTTATTTTTTAATTAAATACTAGACATTTTAAAAATCTACTGATTAACAAACTTAAGGTATGGTGCTTTATAAGTTATTTTATTTTGTGTCGTGAATAATTTGAGACTGATGCACATTGAATTTGTTGGATTTAATTTTTTTTAAAACACTCTTCTGCATTGTGACAAGTTTTTTTCTTTTAATGTTTTTATTTCTACTAGCACATGTATTTGCTCAGTCACATGACAAGTCACACTGCATTGGCTGTTTATATTTTGCAAAAACTTAAGTCTAATGAGCTATCTAGAATGCACTTTGTGAAAGCTGATTTGCTCTTTGTTCTTGTATGAACACCTCAGACTTTCATCAAGAAAGATGATGAAGAAGTCAAATAAATACAGTAATCATTTTCAATTGGTAAAAAATATAAACACTTGACACACGGATTTTAGTGATGAAGAATAAAATACATTCAATGATCACATCTCAGTAAAAATGCTTTTGCCTTGAACCGAGTTATAAATTACAGAGTTATGACAGCAATTTACATAAACATAAAAACTGTACTATCATGCTTGGTGTTCTTCAAATGTACATTGCTGCAATTAAATATTTAAAGATAAAAAAAAAGTACAAAATAAGGAGTCTGGACAAAATATGGGAACCAGTGGAATTTAAGAAATCTTCATCATAGTTTATCATCAGCATTTGTACAAGCCTTAACAGTAGTACAATACATTGTACTTTTTATATCAACAGATTAACTGACATTAATATTTTCACTAAGGGGGGAAAAAAGACAGTTTAGATATAATGTTTTTATGACCTCTCTGATTATTGAAGAGTGGTATTTGGAATCCAAAATGCTTTGAGTGTTCAATTTCTGGACCCGTCAAGGTGAACATCTTTCTGAGACAGTATTTTTGAATTGTTTCATGTCCTAAGAAAAATGTTTTCAAACTGATTAACATTAGCTGTGACTGGAGAAAAAGTGATGAGAAAAAATATTTAAATTTCTACATATTCGTCTGGCATTAAAGCAAGAAATCAGTGACCTTCTGCTAAATGAAGAAGTATTGATTGTACATGTATCTTATTGCTAACTTTGTTATAGTCTACAAGATATGCAGTGCTAAACTAAAATCAGATGTATCAGTTTAATGATAGAGAAATACGCTTGTAATCTAATTGTTCCTCACGATTTTAGTCCGCAAGATATAGACATGTTAAACTAAAATCAGATATAAATATATATATATATGTATATCATTTGAATGATAAAGATGTATGCTCTTAATCTACATATATATGTCCTTAACTTTTGTAGTGCACAAGGTATGACTGTGCTAAAAGCTAAAATTAGATATGTGTTAGTTTAATGATCAAGTATGCTCATAATCTATACTTTGTAGTCTACAAGCTATGTCTGTGCTAAACTAAAATTAGATATGGCAGTTTAATGATAAAGACTTACACTTGTTTATCTATATGTTCCTAAATTTTGTAGTGTACAAAATATGGCCAGGCTAAACTAAAATCAGATATATGTCAGTTTAATGCCAAGCAGTACACTCAGAATCTATAAATATTTATTGTATCGTTGTAAATTTTTTGTACTATTTAATCTCATCAGATAAATTCTACGTAAAATATATCCAAAGGATAGGAGCAACACTGAAATAAATATTATTTTTATTATACTTGTTAGTCTCAAAACAAAAAGAAAATTGCATTAAGGTAAAACAGTGCTAAATCATCTTATCCCTTTTGTTCTTAAATGAATTTAACTGTAAATATTACCAAGAAAACTATAAAATAAATAGTTTTAATGTTGTAATTACACAATTGGAGTGCATGAGATTAACACTGTGGCATCATATTTTGTTGACAAACTGGTATGTATTTCAGATTTGTGACTACCCTTATAGATATTAATCATGATGTTATATGCTAAGATATTCATACCTGCATATTGTATATTTTAAATAGTTACTTTCTGTGTATGTACATAGACAACATTGTAAATACCTGCATGCGCAAAATATGTATTGAAATGGATTGACTAGCAGTATACATTTACTTGACAGACTTGTGCTTTGATGTGTATTTTATGTATTGAACAAGCAGTTTAGTACTCATCAGTGGCTGGTCAAAATGACCCAGTGTTATGTTTTTAATAATCACTCCATGTGCACAAGAGTTATGCTGGAGAGAATAATCAATACATACCAATGAGATTATACATAACCTGAAGGAATTTGGATACACTGTGAATACGAACAGCAATAACTGTCTCAAAACATGTTTATTACATGTACAGGAATATAAAATTTACACTTGATTTTTCTTGTTGAAAGTAACATCTTAAAAGAAAAGGATCTGACATTACTGCAATTGTGGTAATTATTGCATAGGCAAATTAAAAAGTGATGCATTAAAAGAAAAGCATATGTGCAAAGTTAATATAATTCTGTCAATTCTACTTGGATTTTTCATTTAATATTGCATGATAATTTCTCTTGTTTATTTGTGTATACAAAAAAAAAAAGAAAAAAGAAAATTGTTAATTAAGTGTTGCACATATTTTGTTCTTTTGAATAAAACAAACCAAATGACATATTGGTGTGATAACTTTACAGTTCTTTTCATTCACGCTTATTAATGACTTTTTGATTGATTGCTTCTCCTTGATAAAACATTAAGACGTGTAATAAAATATACAAATACTGCAAAATTCTGACACTTATTTAACTTCACTAGCAGTGTCCTAACTGATCTGTTCTTACTCATAAAATTATGAACAATAACAATGTTTGGGTTTTTTGTCAGTGCAAATTATATCAATTATATTTATATTCTTTAATGAAAACAATACTGATATTCAAGATACAAAATATCTGTTTAAAATATTAGATATTTGGGTTAATTCTGTCTAAGGGAAAAGTCTAAATTTTTCTTATTTGTGATAAGTAACAAAATCTTTTCATTCAAATCCAAATCTTTCATTAAATCTTATTTCAAATCTTATTTGTGATAACAAAATCTTTTCATTCAAATCCAAATCTTTCGTTAATTAAACATTTCCTCTAACCAAGCCTACAGAGAAGAGATACTAGTCTCCTCCCAGCACATATAAACAAACTGAGCTATAGGGCAGAGGTTACAAAGCATGGTTCCTCATAAACAAACCAAGCTATAGGGCAGAGATTACAAAGCATGGTTCCTCATAAACAAACCCAGCTACAGATGTGAAAAACCACAAGTCCTTATAACCAAACCCAGCTATAGAGCAGATGTTATAAACAATAAGTCCTTTTAAATAAACTTAGCTACAGAGCAGATGTTAAAAACCACAAGTCCTTATAAATAAACCCAAGTACTGAGGATATGTTGAAAATAATAAGTCCTTATAAATAAACCCTAGTACTGAGCAGATGTTGAAAAAAATAAGTCCTTATAAATAAACCCAAGTACTGAGTAGATGTTGAAAACAATACATCCTTATAAACAAACCCAGCCACAAAGCAGATGTTGAAAACCATAAGTCCTTATAAACAAACCCAACTACAGAATAGATTTAAAAATCATTAAGTCTTTAGCGAGCAGGATGTTTAGGTGCCAGATGTTTAGCCGCTAGATGTTTTTGATGCCAGTGTAGAGGAATCTGACGTATAGTTGTGGAGAAGGTTGCATGGAATCCAATTTGTTCAAAAGGAGTGTTACACATTTTATGAACAATGTGTCTGTGGAGAAGAACTTCCAACAAAATGCAAGAAATATGAGGATGCAGATAGAAGGATAAAGAATATGGTGTATAGCTAAGAAGAACGCAAATTCTAGAGTATCTGCAAAGCCTAGCACATAATTTGGGGATGGATTAGTTTATATAACCTTTAAATCTAAAGATTAGACAATAGTTTTCAGTCTTGTATTTTTATTGAATAAATTACTTTGAATTAAATCAAATTAATAAATACTGATGCCTTTAATGCACATTTAGGTCATATATATATGCACACATATACATATATAAATGCATATTTCAAGAATATCAATACAGCGGCACCCAAACATCCTTGCCAAAATGCCTGGTGTCCAGACATCACATACCAAGTCCTAATAACCAAATCCAGCTACAGAACAGATATTAAAGACCACAAGTCCTTTCGTTGTTTGTAAAGTTTCTGATAAAAATAAGGCCTGAAGCAAGTTGATGCTAAGACAGGTCAAATGACGACCACATGGGTATTACTTTGTGCATGTGATCTTCTACACTAAAAGCATATAACTCAATATATAAGGCCCAAAACAGTCTGGTCCACTGGTAAACTGACAACTAACAATATGTAGCCAGCTTGCATAATGGAAAAAATCAGTCTGCTTTAAACCTCTTTGCTACATGAAAATTGGTTTGTGCAATCTCTGCTTTAAGAAATATTGATTTGATTTAAGCTTCTAAACTAGATAGCAATTGGTTTGTGCAATTTCTACTGAAAAAATAGTGATCTGCTTAAAACCTCTATACTAATTGAAAATTGGTTTGTACAACAATCTGAAGTAAAAAAAAAAAAAAAAATCAATGCTCTCAAGCTTTCTTGATAGTCTGTCAAAACCAAAATTTGCATTGGAGCTTTTGGTGATGATATTAAAAAAGAAAGAAATATTGAAGAAATAGAACCTAATCAGCTTGATAGCCATCCTGACAATGAATTTAGCTACCAATCACTCACAGACATAGGAACAAATTAGCGGATGTTAACTCACTGTGGACCACCACAGGCAACATGATTAAAACTGATTGGCTTCTATGCAGGATCAAAGTCTGCTGGGTGTGCACATGCTTAAAATAACTCATATTAATTAATTTATTTGATAAAATCACTCTTTGATTAATCTATTTGATTTTAAACATCTGGGCCATGTCATCAAGAATTTTAATTAGTTGTTCACATTCCTGAGGAGTTGATTTTGTCCATGCCAGTGGTAAATGAGTTGGAACTGGTTTTCGATCTGGAACAAATGAATTTATGCATAAATAAAAAATATGTACATACTGAGTAGTTTAAAAATAAAATATAGTAGATATTTTTTTCACAGTCAAGGTTATTGAAGTAATGACTGCCCCACCCATCCCAAAAGTGAGATTTGAAACTCTTACATCTAGTGATAGTCTAGAGTTATAAAAATTAAGTGTTTACTATCTTTTATTTAAATTAAAAATTAATAACTATTCAATTTTATTATATAGTATATACCTAAAAATCAACATTCAAACTTTCTTCAATTTTGCCAGAAAGAAATATCTCGTTCATCATTTTATTTTTTAAAATACGCAAACTGACCTGAAATACAGAATTTATACTTAAGTGATTAGAATCACTGTCTCCTGACTGGCTGAGTATAATGTGTTTTATATTTTTAAAAATAGTCATATAAGAATTTATCATGCTGGAGATGCATGCTATCAAGGTATCTTTATTGAAAATGCAGGAATACAAAAGATTTTTAGAAATAAAATAAGTACAACCAAATGAAAATAAAAAGTAAACACAATGTAACTGTTAACAGAAATGGATATATAAATTTTATACCCTGGAAAAACTGTCCTGAAGGTTGGTCTTTGATGCTGGGTGCCACAGCAAGCCAAACAATTGTATCAGCACCTTGATCTGATGAGCGTAATCGATTTTTCATCTTACTGTAAAAGTCTGGGATGGATAACTGTACACCTGGAAAAAGAGTTATGCATCATAAGATGTCTGCATAACAGCAATTTCACTTACAATTTTTAAAAAAAATGTATCATTATCAAGTACTAAATATTTCTCAAAATACTTCCAAAATTAATTTACTTTACTGTGTGCTTCTGAAAGTAGAGAAGGAACTTTGTGTTAGTGCTTTCTTAATCCCTTCGCTGCTGGGCATGTAAAATTTATAATTTATCAAAGATTGTTTTAGTTTTAACGTTTAATACCTAAACACTTAAAATTCTTTATATCTCTAAGATAATAAAAGTACAAATTTACTTTAAATTATTTCTTCATGGCTCATTTATGTAAAGTAATTATGTTTAACCTGCTTATATGGAATCTTATAAAATAAAAAATGATTACACTTTATAAACTGTGTTACTTTGCAAATTAAGTTACTAACCTACACTATGATTAAGTACATTTCAACAGTCATTGTAAAAATACTTCAACAAAAGACAAAATTAGGTGTTATGAAATATAAATGTATGTGTGTGTGAAAGTATTATAAATGAATATCACAAACAATATAAGACTGAATCAAACATATTACTAGGGAAAAGATGACAACTATATCTATATATCTTCCAGTTTCCTCCCAAAGCACAAAGGACTTCATCTTACCAGGTGTATCTGCCCAACCAGGATGCATACATGAGAAGTGAATATTTGGCCATTTTCTGGCATACTGCTCTGTCATGACAACCTGCTGGCGTTTTGTCTGTGCATAAGCCATGGTGCCATCAAATGTTCTAAGGTTTTCAAATTGCAGGTCTTTCACATCCAACTTTTGTACAAGCATGCCTCCTGATGTGACAATTATCTGCAGAAATAGATTTTAGTCTTGGGAATGGTGGTACAAGTGTGTGTGTGTGTTTACAAGCATTTGAAGTTAGTTGTCCAACAAAATCAAATGAAATATACTAGAGAAACACTTTTCTGAGATTTATTTTATTTCTTGTAAAAGAGATTTAAAACATTTAAAATATTCAACCAGCTTCAATGTAGGGCTTGGAAAGTGGCGGTTAAGCCAACACCCACAATTGTATGGTCAAGGTGCAAGGAGCAAATTAAGTTCTAACCAAACTCGGAAACATAATTTAATTTGCTCTGTACCTTCAATTCCTTGTCTAGCAACCATTTTACTTAAAAGCACAAATCAGACATGCCATGCGTTTCATTGTTAGTACATACCACCCGTGGATCCTGATTTCTGGACAAGACAGGAATCAGAGCGACTGTTAAGATGTGGGTACCTGAGGAATACCACGCTCAAATTAAATGCTAATCTTTTATACCACATAAAACAGTGATTAAAACCTGCAATTATTTTTGCTAAGCATAATATTCATTGGCTAAAATGAATACATATCAAGTACAGATTATAAATATGTTACAAAAATGAATATAAAAAAAAAAATCCCAGAACAGATAATAGTTTGATTAATCAGTATGCATTTACTGTCAAGTTTGCATGTTAAAATACCTTTATTTCTGTTTTTGCTTTGATTATTATAATACTAGTGAAGTTTAATTTATATTTTGAGACCCTACATTTCTTCATCTGTGTTTATGTCTATTTTAAGCACAGTAATTTAGCAATAGCTACAGTCTGTTTCTGAAATTAATTATGACAGTGTCAGAGTCCTCAAGGATTTCTTATACAGTAAAGAGAGCATGTTACTATGTTACATTTTTATGATGAGAAAGAATAGTCTTGATTGGCTAGAATTATAAAACAGGCTTTTGAAATCATGTACATGTAGTAACCACCAACCTAGAGTGTTGGTAGCAAATGTCATTTCCAGGTCATCATCCGTAAGTTGTCTTTCCTTTTCTGATACCAGTACACCTGCATTGTTGATCTATACATTACACAGAAAGTGGCTGTACTGACATAAAATAACACAGTTATTAATTACTCAACAAATGTTACATTATGTACCAAAATGTACCTAATATATGTAGAAAACCCTTTGTCAGCAAAGAACAGAACACTAAACAATTGTAGATGCACATTTCTTGCACTTATATTATTTGCATACTGAAACATACTCATGTGTAATGAGATGACCTAATATTTCAAAATCTCATTTCTCTAAAATTATGACTGCTATTGTTTCACATACCATAGAGACCATTATTAGCTGACTTTTAGCTAATGTTGGCATAACTCAAGCCAGAAATTGGATTAAACATGGCATCCTCTGTGCATTTATGTAAGAACAGATAAAAAATTTTAAATGATGACCTTGGTTCAACCTATAAGTAGAGTGACTTCTACAACAAGCATACAATGAGGTTAATGTATTCTTGTAGGTCAGAGAGTGAATCAGAGTCAGGATACTAACTTTCCAGGTGAACCTGCTTGGAACTCTGGACTTTATTAATAAAGGACAGCTCTGCTAATTAAGAGAACTGGACTAAAGCTATGCTGAACAGAATTGGACTAAAATTCTACTAACAAATCTGAATTAGAGCTCTACTAGGAGAACAGGACTAAACTTCTACTAAAAGAACTGAACTAGAGGCCTACTAGGAGAAATGGAAATAAATTCTACCTAAAAGAAGTGAACTAGAGGCTTACTAGGAGATATGGACTAAGTTCTACTAAAAGAACTGAACTAGAGGCCTACTAGGAGAAATGGAAATAAACTCTACCTAAAAGAAGTGAACTAGAGGCCTACTAGGAGAAATGGACTAAAGTTCTACTACAAGAAGAGAATTAGAGCTCTACTAAAAGAACTGAATTAGAATTATACTAGGAGAAATGGACCCAGGTTCTATTAAAACTGAACCTGAGGCCTACTAGGAGAAATGGACTAAAGTTCTATCAAAAGAACTGAATTAGACTACTAGGAGAATTGGACTTGAGATCTACTAAACAGGAGAACTAGACTACACCTCTACTAATACTAATTATATGAGATCTGGACCAGAACTCTGCCAATTAAAAGAATGGGACTAAATTCTCATAAGAGAACTGAATGAGAGCTTTACTAAAAGAGAACTAGGCTTAAGTTCTGCTAAGAGAATTGGAGAACTAGGCTTGAGCTCTGTCTGAGAACTAAATTTCTACTAATTAGAGAACTTTTCAGCTATCACTCTTCTAAATATCAAAACAAGGCTAGTTCTCTGCTAAAAAATAGAACTGGATTAGCATTCAGCTAGATAAAAGATGTAGAATAGCATTCTGCTAGTTAAACAAACTGGATTAGCATTCTGCTAGATAAAAGAAACAGTCTGAAGCTAAGCTAAACTAAATAGGAGAACTGGACCAGCGTTTTGTTAATAAATTAAACAGGTGATTTAGTGACAGTGACTAATATCAAATAGATAAATAAATCAAGTCATTTGATGTATACATTATTCCAATATTCAACCAATTTTTTAACACACAAACACAGAAAGTATTAAAACAATAAGCATACCTTCCATAATATTATACTCCCTAATTGTGGCTTGAAAATCTACCCTCCCTTTTTCAAAACTATGGTCTGCTGTGTTATTCTTTTAGTATTATACCACAGAAAATCTAAATGCACTTTTTTTTCCTGATTGCTTAATATTAGTGTGGTATAAAATGTTTCTTCTTATTATTATTATTATATAACTCATCTTTACAAACACTCACTCAGTTTACAAACAAGAAAACTCACAAGAACATTAAGTGGTTTGCCACTTTGTTCAAAATTTCTGGCAAAGGCAAAAATATCTCGTGGTTTAGACATGTCCAGTTCATGAAGAAAAACATTCTGCAAAAATCAATTACAATTTATTTAATACATCTGAGCAAAGCACCATAATAGTGCAACCAACACACACAGCTTAAAAAGTGAAATAAGCTGTAAATATTGCAAACTAATAAATGAAGTATTTTAAAATCATGCAAATAAAACACCATAGCATGATAAATTAATTCTAAATTGCAAGCTTAAAACTTTTAACAAAATAAATGAAAGAATGTATATCAGGCACACAAAACAAAACACCATAACATGATAAACTAATTCTAAATTGCAAGCTTAAAACTTTTAACAAAATAAATGAAAGAATGTATATCAGGAAAATGTTGTTACAGGATAAAGCTTTGACATCCAATGCTGAATTTCCTTTAGGAATTTCTAACTTGACATGAAATACCAATGATAACACATTGTATAACAGAATCAGAAATTAATAAGATATGAGAAACTAAATAGATTTTATGAGGAATATGATGTAAGACATTCCATTACTCATAAATGAAGCAGAAATGCTAAACGCTGACAAAATCATTCAAGTTTTGGTTGACAGTGATACAATCCAGAATTAAAATTAAGACTGAAGTACCTGGTTGTAAGGTTAGTTTCAGATTAATTAAAAGAGTAATAAGTAAATATGTCCAAACGAAGGCCTGAAGAATATTTAGTACACCCTAGAAATACATATAATAGTTTATAATATAATGCTGGTCCTTCAAATTAATTGTAAAACTGCTGATTCCTTACTGTCATTGACATACGATCATATTTTGCCTCCTTTGGGAACACTGCATTTCACAAACATATTCGACAAAACCTGCCACTAAAGCTCTGATCAAAGTTTAACTAATGTCTTTACAGCTGGTATTACAGTGATGTTTAATGCTGCATTGATAGAGAGAAAATATTAGTAACTTATTTCCAATTTAATTACAATATTAACTCATGTAGTTATATACAATATATAAATAACACACACACATTATGTACTTTAACTTTTTTAATTTAATGAGATAAAAGTGTAAACAACATGCAATTCCAAGAAAGAGACTGATGTATAACTGCATGTGGTTTCACAAAATTTGATCCATTTCTGAATCTATATTCTACAGACAATAGTACAAAATTATAAGCATGTATTATAGTGACACTTTTTCCTGTTAAGAATTGACCTCTATACCTCATTGTCAGTAGCCTTTTGTATTTCCATAAGGGCTGCTTCTCCTCGTTCACGATTTCTGCAGACCATGTGAACAATTCCACCTTACAAAATTTGAGAATAAATGTTGTAAATAATGTAAATTTACTTAAGTAAACATCTGACAATTTAAAAATATCAATTCTCTGATCCAATCAAGAAATGCTAAAAATATTTAATAAAAACAAAATGAAACTACTAAGAGAGGAATTCTACCACTTGATAGAGTTGTATTTTACCTTATAGAACACTTCAATAAAAATTGTTGCTACTTTTTTAAATAAAAACATTGCTTCTGTCTATAATAACAATTTTGCTATCATCTCTTCATAACAAAATTCAGGGATCGGTGTGAGCCTGTGAAGTAAGGAAATCCAATAAAGATAGCTCACAACATTTAGTTCAGTGTTGTATTAAAGCATACAGTTGACGAAGCATTGAATTTGAAATTAGTGATGAACCTTGTTGAGTCTGGAACTAATGCTTCAGAAGACTGTATAAACACCAAAGGCAGTAGCAGAGATGCTATTTGTTATAACGCTAAACAAGAGTTTCAAAAACTTTCATTTAACCAGATTTTTTTTTTTTAATGAAACATATTCTGATAGTGGTATCTTTTGTACACTATATATTAATTTTTTACCAAAATCTTCAGAGTGATATATGTTTTAATGCAAGCTAATTGCTACAGTATTCAATAATATTCCATTACTTCTGCCAAATTTACATTGTCAAAATCATTATCAATATAGTTATTACATGTCAGCAGTTGCTACAAGCTAATATTCATCACACTATCAAAGTGTTTATAAATTATCAGCATAAACTAGTATAATTTATTACTCAGCAGATTTCAACTAATATCCACACATTGCCAAACCTTTATTATTGTAGCTGTCAGCATAAACCACTAATTTCATGATATTTATAGTGTAGTTTATCATGTTGATATCTATCACCTTGACAAGACCATTATTTATAATAATGTGGTTGTCAGGACAATATATAAACTTATCAAGGAAATTAATTATCATATTGCAATTACTTTGCAAGGACCAATAATCTAGTAAGGGCCATTAATTATCATATCTTAATTATCATGCAGGGACTTTGACCTTAAAAGGTCATTGATTCTCATTCTGTCACCATACTGGGATTTATCACCTTATAAAAGCCATTCATTATCATTCTGTACACCATGCTGAAACTTATCACCTTGTAATGGCCATTTGTTATCATTCTGTGTCACTATACTGGGACTTTCACCTAATAAAGGCCATTGATTATCATTTATATCACCATTCTGGGACTTATCGCTGTATAAAAGCCATTGATTATCATTTTCTGTCACTATGTTGGGACTTATCACCTTACAAAGGCCCTGAACTACAGCATTATTATGTCTATCACATACCTTGTTTGGCAATTGCCAGTGCTGCAGACTTGCCAATCCCACTGTTTGCACCAGTGATCATGAAACTTCTTTTACTAATGTCAGCTGTCATATCTTCTGCTTTAAAGTTTTTGCTGGCAGCTTCATAACCATCTCTACAGATAATTTTTTAAAAGAAGAATGACCAATCACTAGCATATCAATAGCACATTACTATTAAAGACATTTTCTAAAGACACAAAAGACATTTCAGCACAACAAAGTATACATATATGTTTTTATTTTGACTTTTAATCCCTCTGGATGCACATAATAAAATATTTCATGACAACAACAGATAACTGTTTAAAATCTTTGTTATGGTTATTTTTTCCTGGATATATATTTAATTTTAAGGATTTTACTATCTACCTGTAATTTATATATAAAAGTAATATTAGAAATAAGATTTAAGTATCATTATTATCTCGTTGTTGTTCAGGATGTTAGGTGTGTACATTAATGATACACAAAATTATAAGTTATATAGGCCTACATTGGTTAATATTTGCTGAGTGCAAAAAAAAAAAAGGCATTTAAAACTAAAAGTGCTTTATCTATGAATGTTAATTATATCTATGCGACAAGTAAAATGTAGGCCTAAGCAAAATTCAAAACTTATGGAAGAAAATAACGTGTAATTTATTACACAATAATTTTATTATATACCACCTGCAGATTGCATACTAAAGTGACCGGATAATATATGCAAACAAATATGTGCGTTTTGCATTAAGAATTTGGGACAAAGTGTTTGAACAAAAGCAGCGAAAATGAGCCGTAAAGTCTGGCAATACCGATCGAAGAGGAAATAGAATTAAGATTAAAACTAATAAAAGAAAAATATTTTTACAATATTAATGTTGCATTAACAAAGATGGGTAACATTCACATGAAAATTAAATTAAATTACAAATAACATTGGCGTGTAGCACTTAATTTCGTGATAAATAAGTTGGAGATAATATTTAATTCCACTGGTAAAATAATAAATGAACATGTACTTACTTTGTGTACTCCTTCAATCCTTTTGCAAACCAAACGATATTTCTAAACAGCGACATTCATGCAGTTACTTTATAGCACACTAATTGATCTACCGTTTGTGGAAATAACAAGTTTAAGTAAGATCCAAATAATTTATTTCTCTTTTGACAAACATGCATTAGTACATGTATGTACGTGCATATGACCTCCTAACACGTGAACAGCAATAACAATTATGTAAACACTGTGGGCGGGTTTCTAAATTAAAAAATACAACATTTAAAGCTGAAAACACAAGACTTTGGTGTCTATTTATTTTAATTTTAACAAATGCGGCAGTTGCGTTTATTTCAGTTATTATTATTATTTCTTTTTAAAAAACCTCTCTATATATTATGTATATTATATAATAAATAAGTTAGTGTAATTGTATACACAAACATTAGGGAAATCCCTTTATACTATTTATAGATTGTAATAAACGTCATCATGAATTGACGTCCGGTTGTAATTCCACATTTATGATGACGTATTTGACACAGGAAATGTAGATGAGGTGGCTGGTGCGACAGCTTTAACTTTGAGATAGAAGTCACCCATACGTAAATTATAATCAAAATGGTGAGAAATTGTTGTCAGACAAATCCTAATAATGAAAGAAGCATACCAGTTTAAAATGTTTTTAGTCCGTAGTCGCACCTGTTAATATTTAAGAAGTTTAAAGTTGTTTCTCACAACCGGTTTTGTTATAGTTTCACACCCATCACAAATATAGTTTTTTTCTAGCCTATTGGAAATTATAAATAACATTGGGAGAAATATGTTTCAGTATAATAAATCTAAATAAACGAATAATTATGTAATGTGATGAACATGTTTCGCATTTCAATGGCGTGGCTGAAACTAATAATTATTTAAATTTATTTCAATGGTAGAAATTTATATATATATAACTTCTAAAAACATTAGCATTTGATTATGAGTTAATGCTAGCAGCCGTTGCCCAGGTGAACATAACAATTAATTATTTTACAGATGCAGTTTATGCTCCTGTTCAGTCGTCAAGGCAAGCTAAGATTACAAAAGTGGTATGCAGCTTATCCTGACAAGACAAAGAAAAAGATAGTGCGAGAGTTGGTTACTCTAGTTTTATCTCGGAAACCAAAGATGTGCAGTTTTTTGGAATGGAAAGAACTCAAAATTGTATATAAAAGGTATTTATTATATGCATTATTGTATATATCCAATTTTAAGCATTTACAAGCATGAAAAAATCCACAAAGCAAAATAAAATTGCTCCCCAAACACTAATGTAAACAATACAAATTTGAAAATTTAAACTGCTTTTTCCTTATAGAGAATAAAAATAACTAGTGTTGACATTTTGGCTACTTAGCACATATCTCAAAAAATGATGTATGAACATTAAAATTAGCAAAATGCATAGCTTATCAGAACTGATGGCAGCCATCCTATTTCATGGATTCCTCTTCACTTGGTCTTTAAAGAAACCAAAGTTTCAGAAAAGATATGAAAATGGATGCTGCATGATGTACATTTTTTTTTTTAATGAATGTAAACCATATTTAAAGTAGGGCTGCCATCTATTCAGATAATTTTTGTACATATTTACCTTACTCATTTCATTGTTCATATATCATTGTTGTTAATGTTTAGGTTTTATTTTTACTTTTTTGAAATCAGAGCATGTATAACATATTGCATGATGTCATGTGACACACCTCTCAACCCACAGCTTAGGTAAGGCCAAGCCACACAATGAAGCAGTTGCATCGCCCCTGACAGATTGATGGACAGGTAAAGGCTCATCCCCAATCACACTGAAACAGTAGACAATTGATGGAATGAGAAGAGAAT
The DNA here is from genome assembly GCA_028829895.1 of Sinotaia quadrata. Classification (NCBI taxonomy): domain Eukaryota; kingdom Metazoa; phylum Mollusca; class Gastropoda; order Architaenioglossa; family Viviparidae; genus Sinotaia; species Sinotaia quadrata. The sequence continues at coordinate 77,385,150 of CM054177.1, read as the reverse complement.
CAGATATATGAACTGTTAACAGTCTCAGGGGTCTCAAACTCGCGGCCCGCCAGACGATATTTTGTGGCCCCCACTTGATATTAAAGTTAAGTGATAGTGCGGCCCGCACGTTTTTCTCATGCACCCTCGGAGTTTTATAGTTTTTGTCACTAGGGCTACCATACCTCAGGATCTGCCATTTCCCAGCATATAAGGCACTCATGGATTCTGGCACACCATTCAGTGGTGAGAAGTATGTTGATGCCATTGTAAAGCTGCAGGAAGAATTTGATCACAGGTTTGCAGATTTCAAGAAACACGGAACCACCTTTCAAATATTTGCTGACCTTTTCTTCAATGTGGAAGATGTCCCTCCTGTGCTTCAAATGGATCTAATTGACATAAGTGTAATTCTGAACTCAAAGCCAAGTTCAAGGAGATGAGTGGAAAAGCAAACAAGCTTGGACAGTTTTTGAGAGAATTACCTTCCCTGAGCTTTCCAGGATGTTCAAGCGGATCAAGTGCCTTTTGGGGAGCACCTATCTGTGTGAATAGCTCTTCTCCACCATGAACTTGAATAAGTCAAAATTCAAGGACAAACTTACTGATGAGCATCTTCAAGCCATACTGAGGGTCACAGTGGCTTCCTCCCTGAAGCCAAATGTGTCTTAGCTGTGTAAGAGGAAGTGTTGCCAGGTCTCTGGCAACAGGGAATAATGATGCGGCCCAGCTTCACCCAGATTCTACTTCCAATGGCCCCCAGGCAAAATGAGTTTGAGACCCCTGCTCTATATAAAATGTTTTAGTTGATACCATTGTAAGTAAAATGTTCTCCGCACTGAAGCAAATATTGTTGTGGACAAGAATACTTCTCAGAGTGGAAGCTTCTATGGCAGCTGTAAAGTATCCCAGGCAGAATTACTTAGTCCAGGATAAGTAGAATGAAGCCAGTCAAGTAGCACATTGTCCCATGGTGATGACTTTAATCCAAAACAAAATACCAAGCTTCTGAGTAATCTTGAGTAGGACAGGAATTGCTCCAGCATAAGAACTGCCCCAGCTGAAGAAGTGCTCCAGCATAAGAACTGCCTCAGCATAATAACTTCCCCTGCATAAGATCTGCTTCAGCATAAGATTAAGAACTGCCCCAGCATAAAAGCTGCTTCAACATAAGAACTGTCCCAGCATAAGAACTGCTCAGTATGGTTGTAAGAAATAGCATAGCAAGCAATAGCTTCATTTGTGATCTACATATCCTCAGGTATTGGCAGTGAGGTTGCTTATGTATGCAGAAACCCCTCCATCTTTTTTAACACTTTATGTTAATGGTTATTGGAGAGGGTGGGAAAGACTGAGAATGTTCAAGTATTTCTAAAATCAGCTGGGAAAATAAGAGAAATTTTTTTGCTAATTATTGCTATACTAGACAGACTTAATGTATATCATCATTGTAGCTAGAGCTACAATACTAGTTCAGCAGCAGAGGGGGGAGGGGAGGTGCTTATAGTGAATAACTAAAAAAAAAAAATGTTTATTGACAAGCTTCAGGATTTTAAAGTAAAAACTGCTGATTTTCTTTTATCTGTTTCTGGAGATGGTTTTCAAAACATACATGTTGATTTAATATAACTGAGTGTGATTGAAATTGAGTTGATAAATAGCATTACAACTTTACATTAAGAAAACTCTACACAGCAAGCCTTGAACTCAACATATATAGACACATGCAAATTGAGTCTGGGGCTGAAATACTAGCAGGATCAGTAAAAAGGGTGTCTTTTTTTTAAAAATGACTTTTTGTTGAGACATATGAATAATCAAGACATGTTATCTAGGCTACTGCACATTAATCATGCAGCATGCACTATACTCCTCCATACCTTCCTTCCCACTCAACTTTATAAATTTGTTATCACAACATAGTAATTTTTCTCATTGTCTTTCAAGTGGGGAACGTGATAATTTGTAATGATTTATACATCATTGTCAGCTAAATCAATTATGTATTAGTACTCTACCAACAATACAACAAATGTAATGTGTGAGTAACCTACCAATAATACATCTACTTATGACATTTGTATGTCAGTTAAGAAAATGCATTTTATAGACTATTTATACATAAGTGCGACTTCAGGAATACCAGAAAGATGGAAACAAAATGTCAGCATTTTTATTGCAGGTTTTTAAAATAATTTTCAGGTACGCTAGTCTCTACTTTTGCTGTGCCATTGAGCCAGAAGATAATGAACTGTTGACATTGGAAATCATCCATCGTTATGTAGAACTTCTGGACAAGTACTTTGGCAGTGTGAGCTCTTTAAACATTTCTTCCATCTTGAAGTTCTTTGGCAGTAACATATACTGGGGTCAATAAATTATATACCATTGACTGGTAAAATTAAAACAAATGTTACTAATGAAGGCTTTCGCAAAAATGTTCTTTTTTTTAAACATTATTTATGCATTTGCCCACTTTGTTTTTTTTCGCTCGTGCAATCAAGCAGAAATCATATTCTTTGAACTTACCTATACTAGTAATGGAGTAAATAAATTGGTTAATCATGCTTTGAACAGTCCAGGGAAAATAAATAGATATTTGGGGATTGTATGTAGTTTAATCTGACTGCATTTATTTCTTTAGATTATTAGTTTGTTTAAAATATAATATTCCGAAACTAAATTGAGCAAGATTAAAAACTGCATAGATAATGACTGAAAAATATATTCTACACACTGACCATTGGATCACTTTTCAGTTCTGATTATTCATTTGTATAAATAATCAATAATGGAGAGATTATCACTCTGTTTATTGTCATTCTTATGGCTTGTTTCTAATTTTAATTCTTATTTATACATTCTTATTTATTCTTATTAATTATAAATCTTCATTATTGTGTTAACTATACAGTTTTTCTTTTCTTTTTTTTTTCTTTTGCTATCTTATTATTTAGAAATTTTTGTCTTCTATGCTATTGTAATAGTGATTAAAGATAAAGGTTTGTCAAATTTATCTACAAGTTTAATAATAAAGATTTGTCTAAATAGTGAGGGTAATGTCAAACAATGGTTCTTAATGGAATCGATTTGTTTCTTGGTTTAAGTTGGATGTTTTACCCAAATTATCAACCTTTTATTTCTGTTAGTGTTACAGTATTTCTCATCACCATCTTTAACTTTTTTAACAATAAAATTTAAAAATATAAAATAAAAACGTATCATTTCCTTCAATTGAAAAATTTTCCAACTATTTTTGAAGGCTTTTGCTAGTTTACACACACACACACATCTTGTTGATAATTTATTATCTTTTACAACAAAAAAATATAATGAAAATGGATATTCTAAATGTTATTAAAACTGGCTATACATAGGGAAAAAATTGTTAGCTGTTTTGTTGTTGAAATGTATTATGTATATTTTGATTTAATTTACAACATATTCAAATAGATTCTTGTTATATTTTGTTCCTGCAGGTTTGTGAACTGGACATTATCTTCAACTTTGAGAAGGCATTCTTTATGTTAGATGAATTTCTGCTTGGTGGAGAGGTTCAAGAGACTAGCAAGAAAAATGTCCTCAAGGCCATAGCTGCCCAGGACTTACTACAAGAGGTAAGTTTCATAGACTCTAGAAGAGAAAGTATTTCTTGGAAATTAAAATTGATTTTATTTCTAATGTACAAAAATTAAAGAATATATTTCACATGAAGAATGAATGATGATTAAAATAAAAACATCATAAAGAACAGATTTAGTTTATTAAGTATAAATAGGTAGTCCCACGGCCACCGCTTTACAGGCAAAAACTCGCAAACGCACACAAATTTGCTAAACTTTACTCCAGAGCGGTTTTCTTCACATTAAACCTCAACTAACCATTTTTATATGAAAATAAAGATCGATGTTTTGTCTTTCGAACTGTTTTGTTGTTTTTTTTCTGAATTTTATTATAGTATCCATAAACTTTGACGAAAGTACCTTAGGGTTGCAAGAAAAATGGGTCAAAAGTCGCCTCACGGCCGAAAAAGTAAAATTCACGTTTTCGGGTACCAATTTTTAAAAAGATTGTGGAGCATCTAGCGTTTTGTAACCCTAAAACTGATTGGTCCTTTAAATAGAGGACATATAACTCTTTACAATCATATAAATTTCACTTTTGTTTGATGCGAATAACCAAATAAATTTTCAAACTAAAAAGTTCACGATAAAATTTTCGGAAGAAATATTTATCACAAAATAGTGAAAATTATATCATTTTCTGCGGAATTTCAATATCTCTCTAATGATATGCTGTAGCCCTTGATTAGTGACCCCTGGAAGATCCTCCACTAAATTGAAAACCCCGTAGTACGCATCCTGTTTCACTTTCAGTCATGGCTTCCACGTGCGAAACATGCGTTGACGCTACCGCTGATTTTTCTCACATTTTATGTGAACAGTTAAAACCTCTTATCGGTAAAATCTTTTGTAAGCATTTAGTAATGATTACTTTACTCTGTGATTAGTTTATTTGTAAACATATCTCTATTTTTAAAGCAGAATTATTCATTTTGTCCTCACCATCACTACCAATTCCGTAGTTTGAAAATAGGTTAGTCGGTGCGTCACTCTATCGCGAAAGTTTGATTGCTATTTCCTTGCAATATATATTTTGAAGTCGCAGATCGTATTTAAATATATTATTTTATTTATTTAGTTAATTTTAGTCAAGATGGTTATCTTATTATTTAGAAAAATCGTTTTCTTACGACGATAATTTAAAAAAGAAAAGATAACTCTTGATGCAAAAATAGTAAACAACCGAAACACTTGGGTCTGTGAAATGTTCTTTTCAAGCAGTGGATTTACAATAATGCTAATAAGATATTTATTTAGTGAATGCTTTTATATACATATATTTTAAATAATTTTATCCTGTTTGTTTTGAATTTGAACATAATGTTATCCTCTTAATTAAAAAAAATTGTATGGCTTATGCCTTTGTTTTGGTTTCACGATCTTTTAATTTTTTTGTTGGTACATAAATTAAGAATAAGTTAACATGAAGATTTTATATCACATTATTAAAATGTCGATTACATATTTTATGGTATGTTCTATGAAGCTGATGAGCAGTATGTCAAACATGTTTTTATATCTATGAATTATGCGTAAAGAATACCATGTATACAGTTTTAAAGATTTTTTTTAAATATGAAAGTTTCTATTGTGTAAACAGTACTAATTCAGATAAAAGGTTATAAATAAATTTTCTGTCTTTAGATAAATAGATAACTTCATGCTGATCATTTTAATAGGTGAACCAAAACTATATGATGTATACTTTCAGAGATGTGACTGTTTATCAGTTTTGATTTTATTTGTAAATAAAAATTGCATGATAAAATGAAAAATGTAACTTAATATGTGATTAAACAGAAATTATCTTTATACATATTGATCAAGTATAGTTTACTGATCATTTTGATATGTGAACCAACTCTGTATGATGTATACTTTCAGAGATGTGACTGTTTATCCGTTTTAATTTTATTTGTAAATATAAATTGTACAGTCAAATGATAAATGTAACTTAATATGCGATTAAACAGAAATTATCTTTATAGATATAGGTAGAGTATAGTTTGCTGATCATTTTGATATGTGAACCAACTCTGTATGATGTATAGTTTCAGAGATATGACCGTTTGCTTGTTTACATTTTCTGTAATAAACTTCGTTAATGCTTTTTTTTGGTTAAAATTTGCTGAAATGGTCATTTTCAGCATCCAATAATTTCCACATTTTCTTTGCAATGCCTTTAGAAAAAAATAGGCATTAACTATATGGTACATGATTTAATAATATGCATTTTGGATGTACTTTGTGCATCAGTTGCATATGTTATGATGCCATGAATGTTCCTTTTTGTTGCGTTTTGCGAGCAATTTTATGAAACAAAAGCCCATTTTCTTTTGCAATTTATAATAAACTGAAAAGTAAATTTTGCATTATATCTGGTTTTTCTTCTTGTATGTCACTATGTTTATTAGAATTATTAGATTGTTTTTCAGTGAGGTTTATATCTTGCTTGTAATAAACTTGTAAAATCACACATTCATTACGTCTAAAAAAAGTTGACCACAAATAACGACACTAAATTTGTGATATCTCAAAAAGTATTATAGCTATCATCATAATTTTTTCTGTACAACCTTATTTCATCAGAACACACATTTTGAGCATAAAACATTTGTACAATATCAAGTAGAAAAAAATGAGTGGGACTACCTAGTATAAATATTTTATTTATTATATATTGTTTCATTTCATTTTTAAAAAAAATATTTAACAGAATTTATAGTGCTTTGAGATGTTTTTAAAATATATAGAAAAGTCAATTTATAACTAGGTTTTGATAGTAAAGAATGATTTTAGTTTCAAGAAGATTGATTTAATTAGTGCATGTTAAAATGCATATGATTAAAAAATTTCTGCATGATGCATGTTTGTTTTGGTTGTAAATTTTACTTTATTAGCATAACATGCTAATATACCATTTCTTTTTCTTAATTAAATACATATATTTAAATTGTGGGTTGAAAATATTTTGAAATATCTCAATTTATGATCTGAATCTTTAAATCAGCTTGTAGAAATAAACAACCACCAAAATAATTGAATCAGTTTATATTTAATTTAAAAGTCAATAATTTTTGTTTAATTATATTTTGAAATTTCCTTTATTCCAGTAGGATGAATTAAATGCAATTAAATTAAATCAATTTTTGTTTCCTTATTCACCATCATCTGTTTCATTTCCCAACATATTTTACTGACATAACTAAAGCATTCTGGCTGCATCATTTTTTCAGTATTTTGTATGTGGCACAAGCAAATATTGCATGAAAAGCACTTTTTTGTTATGATAGAACAACACCGTTGCATCTTTTCTATTTGAAGAAAGACCATCAGAACTGCCACTTTAAAGATTATTAAAATTGTGATTCATACTTAATTATTTAATGCTGAGATTAATTATTCATTTATTTCTTCACTTCTGTAATAAATAGCATTATTCATTAAAAATATACATCATCAGGGAATTGTTTTATTTAATATGGAACCCAGGCTACTTATATTTAATGAATTATATTATAATTGATGAAATCTTTTCAGTTTTTAATAAAATAACTTCTCAATCTAAGTTTGAAATAAATATTTAATTATCATGTTTAAAGAGTTTGTGTGGTGTTTTGTTTGAAGAAAAACAGTTCTCTTAAATGTGTTGAATTAATAGTTGAAAAAGAGAAAGTTAAATTTTTATTTGGAGGGGAGTGGGAGGAATGTCAGAACTAGCATGGGAAAAAAAAACACTGAGAAAATGGTTGTGAGAGATACCAAGAGAGAATTAAGATATGTATTTTTAGAAAAAGGAAATATGTTAATATCAACAACATGGTTGATAGAGAAAATTTTTTTTGATGCAAACTGCAGCATCTTTGCTTACTGACAAAGTGACATGCAGGTGACTTGAATTGCACAAGCAAGATAATATGCTGGTAATGCCACCAGAGCAATCATACTGTTAGAGGAAAATATTTGAGTACATTCATATTTTGCTCAAAAAAATTTTTTTAATTTCCTTGTCAAAATTATGTGTCCTTCAGATTACATATAACCTTCAAGAGAATATGATTGTAATATTCCCATAATTCTCTTTTTAAAATAATTATTGTAATGACAGATAAGTTCAAGAAAATTATTATCTTTTGTGAAAACATGAAAATTATGTTTAAATTTTATGTCATCAGAGTTTACATTGACATATCAAGGGAATTGCATATATACTGAGGAATAGATTGTGTTCTTATAAATAGTGCGTTCTGTGTTAATAACTTCTAAACTAAGAGAGTGTCAGGTAATATTTATGTGAAATATTTTGTAATATTTCTGTCCTTAGGCAGAACTAAACTGCAATATAAACTAATGTAACAGCTCTCTATATCTGTAAACTCGTGTTTTCTGAATTGTACATGAAATGGGTGATCCCAGCTAACTGACTGAATGAGAATTACTATAAATCATATATATTGTGAACATATATTCAGTTACTGCTTGAGTGAAGTCAACTTCCTTCGACAACTTGGAGCATTACTCTGTACCTGTTGAACATTAGCCACATGTATATACATTTTTCAAGAAACTTTTTTGTTTTAAAGTTAGCATTCTTTTATAATCTCAGTTAGTTATATACCAGTCGTCAAATGCAGTTAACCACTAATCCTAATGTGCCTACTTAAGAGATAGCTGACAATGGCAAGCCAGTTGCTTGTGGCAATTGGGAGAACTTCTACTTGGCAGAGAACATTGAGAAGTTATAAACATATTTTGAAGAAAATTTGTTTAAAAATTACAGTGTATAGATATAACTTGATCTTAAATTCAATTAACCACTAAATTAAATGCATTTTTTAGGACTGACTGATAGTGGGTGGCTATAGATAGCTGTGTTGTAAGAAAAACACAACAGAACTTGTAGACTTTTTTAATTAAGCATTTATAAACAACATTTTAAAAAAAAATTTAACTATTCTTTTTTAATTCATATTATAATAATATTATTACAAATTCATCTAGCACTTTAGTGAGGGAGCTTTGAGAACTATCCTGTATCAAGTAAAATATTGGACTTAAAATGTAAAATAGAAATATGCATGCACACACATTATTTTTCTTTAAAACTGGTGCTATTGAAAATCCATATGGATTGAATATAGAACAACCAAGATATTTATTGTATTCCTTTATTTTAATGGACAGATATTTGGACAAATATTTCTAATGCTTCTAAATAAGTACTTTTTATTATATAAGTTCATATACATAAGTGTTTATGTAGATACTTGAGCAGTTAGGAATGTTTGCATTAGGTTAAGAAAGTTTGTTTGATGACCATTTCTTTGATAAGAAAATCACTTGGTATAGATTTATTAAGCAGTAAAAGAAATCTTTGAAATTCTGAAATGAAATCCAAGAAATTCTTTGTGTAGATTTTACTACACAGTTTTCCACTAGAATAGTCAGCCTGGTTTTTATGAAATTTACAATAACAGGCATTACTAATTTAATTATTTGGTTTACATGACTTAATGATTGACGGTGTCTACAAATATTGTAGTACATATTTATAATTATTTATTTATATATTATTATATCTGGATTACTAATAATATATAGTTTTTTGTCTAGGAAGAACTAATGCAATAATGGTTATTGAGATCAGAAACTTATAAATGCTTGCAACTGTATTTATTTTAATTCTCAATAGCTGTGCAATGAGTCTGCATTGCAGCAACTAAAATAACAACTGCTTGCAACTTTATTTTAGCTAACAATCCTGCATCAAAGCAATTAACAGTGACAAATGCTTCTCATTTTATTTTGTTCTCTAAGGTTTTGCAATGAACCTCACTGTAGCATCTTACAATTTTATGCATGACCATTTCATAACATTTGTTTTGTAATTTACTTCATTAATTCTGAGGCGGAATTGTATGATTTTTAAAAAAATGCAATATACCAGTAATTATTGCACTTTTGATCTTAGCTAAAATCTTTTTTTAAAAATTACTTTATCATCACATTATTTTTACAATTTGCACATGAATGGTGGTTATACTTTCTGTGTAAGCTTTAATATTTCTGGAAAATCCTGATTCTTTGCTTTAGATCATATTAATTAATGACCAGCTGATAAGATAAGGAATATGGCACTAGATTTCTCCACCTGTTCTTTGTATACCTTTCTCTGTATATGTTTGCACAATGAATGCAACAGTTTATCAGACTACTTATGTGTTATTTTATTTAATGCTTGCTTCTTCATTGCATGAACATGACTCTTATATTAAAATAATAATTTAACATTGTCAGGCCTTATTTAAGTGAACATTGACCATCTTAAAGTGTTAAATTATGATAGGACAACTTAATTCATATCTTAAATTATTTATTGTTAATAAACTATTATAATACTCCCTTTCGTGTATGCTGTATTTTATAATATATATTTACATTTGAATTAGAGGTTATCCTTAACGTATTCTGTTTAGTAATTTCAGATTTAAATACCACACATACACAGTCACACACAGGCATAGGCATGTGCACACACAAACACATATTCATATCTTCCTGTATTTGATTTTTTTTTTTTTAAACATCATTTTATCATAAAGTTTCATGTGGAGGAATGCATATTTTTTTGTTATTAATATTATTGAAAGTTTATACAGATTATCATGATCACTTTAGAACTTTCATTCATAAGTTCTAATGCCTGTTTTCATACTTAGGCTAGAATATTTCGCTATGTTTTCATTTGCTGTCATGTAGTATGTCTTTCATTTCTCAAAATAGAACATTTCTCTGTGTGTGCACAGCCTATTTTATTTCTCAGACTAGAAAATATAAGTATGTACTCAGCCTGTTTCAGTTCTCATGCTAGTAGTAGTACATTTCTGTATATTCATCATTTACTGTTGTACTAGGAATAGGATATGTATTTTGGATTCCTTTTTTACACAAATCCTTCACAGAATAGCACTTTTTTTCCCCTTTCATTCTTTATTCTTACTTTAACTTCTTTTGATGCTTCTCTTTTTAAGGCTTATTTTAAGTTATTAGAATATTTTCTATCTATCCCTCTACATTTTAGATAGGATTCTTTTTTCTTGATGAATTCAGCATTAAGTTTATTTTGTAAGTGTTAGTTAATGAGTTGCACTATCAAATACTGTTCCAAGAGTTGTATGTCACTTATTAACTAGTTATTAGTGCATTTTCCAGTGGTACTTTTTCTATGTGAGACTAGTTCATTTCCCATCAATTCAGTCAGTTACATCAGATTCACTTCTTATGCTAAATCAGGTTTACATCTTATTCTTTATTGGGTTTGGTTTTTGAATGCTAAATCAGGTTTACCTCTTAAACTACCAGTATGTTATCGTTATCAGGTTTGTTTGTATGCTAAATCAGTTTCACTTGTACTAAATTAACTTTCTTATGTTACAATACTGCCACTTCTTAATCTTATACTATATCACTTCTTGTATGAATTTCAGTTCTTATGTTACAATTATAAGGTTTATTTATTATATCAAGTTTGATTCTTATACTAAATCAAGTTCACATATTATAGATTACTGCGTCAGGTTCTCTTTTTATATTGTATGAATTTCAGTTCTTATGCTATAATTATAAAGTTACTTCTTATATTAAGTTTGATTGTTATGGTAAATGGAATTCACTTATAGTATTATATCGGGTGTATTTCTTATGCTGTATTATGTTTAGTCTTTATGCTCTATCACTTATAACTTTTTCTCGATTGACTTATGCTATATTACTTATGGCATACAACTTGTTCTCAGTTGACTTATGCTCTGTCAGTTATGGCATACAACTTGTTCTCAGTTGACTTATGCTCTATCACTTATGGCATACAACCTTTTCTCAGTTGACTTATGCTCTATCACTTATGGCATACAACCTTTTCTCAGTTGACTTATGCTCTATCATAACATACAACTTTTTCTCGGTTGACTTATGTTATACCACTTATGGCATATAACTTTTTCCGAGTTGACGTATGCTATATCACTTATGGCATATAACTTTTTCCGAGTTGACTTATGCTATATCTCTTATAGAATACAACTTTTTTCGAGTTGACTTATGCTATATCACTTAAGGCGTACAATTTTTTCTCAGTTATCATTACTATTTGCTCATTGTTTCTTAAAGTACATTCCTGTTGGCAGACTGCTCATGCACTGTTTTCTTTTTTTTTCTCTTTCATATTATCTTTCACTTTATATTTAGCTCATTTGCAACTTTTATTGTTGAACTTTATCATTGCAACTTATTAATGATTTATTCTGTTGTTAAGACCAATTTCATATTGTTGTATATAAATGTTAGATTAGAGCACTCTTAGTTTGTGATTATTGGCTTGTGTACTTTAATAATTTTATTCATTTATTTTTGTCCTATTGTGTTTATGTTTCTAGAACTTATTGTTCAATTTACCTATAATTTGACTTTAAAGTTTCAGCTGCTTCATTGGGAAGAATTTCAAGAGACTTGCAATTGGTTGTTGGAGAAAAATGTCAAAATGTTAAATTGTTGACACCTAATAGAAGTTAATATTCCGTATTACAGTTGTATTTATGAAGCTGGTCTTTAGAGCATCAATGAGTCATTTGCGTATTAAATCTTTATGTATGAAGCTTACATATCTTAGCTGTGGTCATCAGTTGGGATGATATATCTGCAGTTAGTAAGCTAATCATGTAATGGGTACCAGTTGGATTGATCTTTTATATGCATTATAGTAGTTTGTAAGTGCGATGTCAACACCACTTAGTTAATGATTATGATTATTATTCATGAATTAATCATCCATAACTAATTATAAGTGATGAGAATATTCATTTATATTATTAATAATTCTTCAGCAGACACCACTCATCTCTCTCACTTGGCCGATATGCGGGTGCAGTAAACATTTTAACTCTTCCACAACATTAAAGACAAACATTTACCCTCACACAATATTTCCATAGGTGGAAAACTTCTTACTAAAGGAGAAGAAAATCCAACTTTAATCTGTATTTAGCGAGCCCCCCTCCACCTTCTTATCCAACATAAGGTGATCAGAATATGTAAGAAGGTCAATAAATTTTAACAATAAATTTATTAAATCAACAATCAAATATACATATAACAAATGCAATGAAGAAAAAGACTATTTGACATCGATATTTCCACGAAACCACAGTCAAATAATTTTTATATCTAAACAGTCTCATATCCTGAAACACAATTCAACAACTTAGTATTAATACAAATCACAGGATAGTTCTTATCAGAGAACAGAAATGGAGTTATTAGAGATACGCAATAATAGTTTGTATATAATCTGGTTTAGGCACCATCTCAATGGTCTTTCAAATGCTTTTTGAAACAAAGCCACATGTTTATTGTTCAGTTATTACTGTCAATCCCAGTTGATTCTCTCCTCACACTGTAGAACACTGATTAGTTACTATTCTCTCAAGACTAACCTGGTACTCCTTTGCCGTATTAGCTCTCTCAAGCAGAACAATATTTGAAGCAATTTCCAATGATTTCCTTGTACCAGAAATTGTTCAATGCAGTCTTGCCACCATACAAAAACAGTGTAGTTTATTCTTTTCACTTAAACACTGCAATAGATACTTAGCACGTCTACCGCTGTCCTAGTGGTTTATAATCGGTAAAACAAGAGATTCAGATTATACAAGGAAAGGCTGCTTTTTCTCTGAAAAATATAACCAGGGAGCAAACTCTAAATTTCCAGTTTATTCCTTTATAACATCATTCTTTCTTACATTCAAGTCTCAACTTACAGATTCCTGTAACAGTATTTATTAACCTGATACAAGCATACAGCATAACAGTTTTATGAGCGGGTTCACTAGAAACAATGTCAAGTGCTTAGCAGACTACATATAATATAAGCATCATTGTTCACAATTTGTAGAAGTAATAGTCTACTCACATAATACATCACTATGTAAAACACAAGTATAACATATCAATAGCAAAATGCATGAAATATTTCTAAGTCCATTCTCTCTCAATCAGTTAACTCACCATTAAGCTAGCAGCCACCTTTCATAACTGGACTTCATACCAAATTCAAGTGATTAGACAATAGAATTCTCTACAGCAGGTAAACTTTTGATCTCAGCCCATTGGCTGGTCTCATTCTCATAAATCTTAACTATTGTCTATTGAATAATAAAACTACTCATCCAGTTGGAACTGGTTTGTATTGCATCAGCAATTTCTAGCATATTGTCAACTCAAGTTTTTTACTTCCAACTCTGACACTTACTAAAATACCATCATAAGGAGTGCCCAAAGTCAGGTCACTTTGACAATTTAACAATTTATATAGCAATTAAGTTTACCTAGGGATAGGTAAAGTTAATCCACCACAGTAAGCTAATTATATAATGAGCACACGTTAGGTTGAATAATTATCTATCTATTTATCATTTTAGCATTATGTAAGCGTATAATTGACACTAATTGGGTTGAACTTATATCTGCAAGAAGTAATTTGTAAGTTCATTAAAGTCATGTTGAAATACATCATATTTTCTGCTGATCAAATTGCAGCAGCTAAAAGAGCTCAGATTAAACTGTAAGACAAATCCACACTCATCACAAAACTAAATACAATGCCCATTACAGACTCAGAACATTATATGCTTCAAGTCACCATAAAATAAAATGGCATATTTTAAAACACTCACCGAACAGATGTTTCAATAACAGCACACACAGGAGAATATAGAGATACTTCAAAACATATGCAAAAAAATTAGATATTTTAAGACACCACTTGAAACAAGATGAGCTATTTAATGACACATGACTAAACTAAATTAGATGTTTTAAGACACCACTTAAAACAAGGTGAACTATTTAATGACAAAGCAGATAGAGATGTTTCAAAACATACGTAATAAAATAAGGTTTTAAGACACCTCCCAAATATCTTTGACAGCAGTATGTCAGCTTATTTAATATTTAACCTTGTTTTGAAACAGTATAAGTAAAAGAGTATCTGTTCCTATATACTGGTACTGAACTTCCTTTGGGCATGGAAATTTTAACACTATATTATGCCACTTCTGAGAACTATGTGTCAACAGAATATTGAGCCATTATATGTATGGTCCAGACTCATGACCACTCACCCAAGGCTTGGTATTATTTATAGTGGGGGTGGGGTGTCTCCTTATTGCTAAAGCTGACTATAAATGTTAATAAAACTAAAATCCATTTCTCTAACATTTGTACAAGTGATCAGGTGTTGTGGCTTTTGTGATTAACAGTATTAGATTAGAAATTTTCTTAAAGCATGCACTTTTTAATTCCATTATAAAATTATTATTTTTTAAATATTATTTATAATACAGCTTAAGGCAGAAAAAATTCCAAAAATAAAAAGTAGCAGTACAAAACAAATTTATAGTATGAAGAATGGAAACTTTATCACTAGAGTTGATGAGATCAGGTCTGGTCTAGATTAATACAAATCTGAAGAAATGGAGAAATATATATATGTGTTCTGTAATCTATGACCAGACTAGATAAAATCAGGTCTGATAAATATCTGAATAAATGGGGGCACACATATAAGTAGGTGTTTGGAGTGTAGCATCATGATCAGACATGAAATCAAGTCTGATCTACATTGATAAGTATCAGAAGAAATGGGGGACACACATACATGTCATGATGATAAAGATGATCTACACTGATAACTTTCATGATTAGAAGTAGATGAGATCAGGTTTGATCTAGGCTGATAAAAATCTAAGAAAATGAGACAGATATAGACTATTAACATTTTTTTTTTTAAAATCATTAAAAAAAATAAAAAGTTAATAGACTAAGTGAAAAAGTAAATAATCTTCCTAGTCACAGGCTTTGAAAGTTGCTTCTGAGAAGATTGTAGATGAGATAATAGCAAAAGGTTAATTGCTACATTATGAGTATGTAACATTGCATTATGAATACATTGTAACTAAGATAGTAGCATAAGGTTAATTACTACAGTATAACTGAAATAGGAGCATAAAATTATTTACTGCATATGATTAACAGCCATGTGAGATGTTTTCATTATTATTCTAGAAATTCCCCAAATTTAGATAATAAATATGTTGACTATATTATAATACAGTTCAGGGTGATAATTCTCTTGTACATATATCATGAACAGTCAGTTTTTTTAAATAAATGAATGTTAGTAGCATATACTGCATCTCGCTAAGATTATTAGTTATTGATGTGCTTAAGAGGACATTTTAAAAATGATTCTTTAGGAACTGGACTATTTTTCTCATACTTTTTAACTTGCTTATGTTGACTAGGATTGTGTTGGAACTAAAATCTAATTCATTCTGACTGATGTTTTACCCTCTTTTTTTGAGTGATCATGTGTCCATATATTGTAGTGTGCACAAGCAACATGTTCAGCATTTGACAGCTGTTAAATGTTTTGTTTGAAAATTATTAATTATTGAAAGTGTAGTCTAATTTTCTAACTCTTGGCATTTCTGATTAATGCACTTGATGTGTAAGATCACTCTTGTAGAAACCACTAGTTAGTATTGCTTAATCTTCTTAATAATATACCAGTGTCTTTTGGCATCAGACTTTAAAGTTCATTCAAAAATTAGATGAGTTATGGAAGTTGAAATAATTCATTTCATTAAATTATAATATTTTTTTAATTTTAAAAGAAAGATACATGGAAACACTATTACCATTTTGTTTCTTTTGTTTCGTATGTTTTGTTTGAATTTTCAAGGATGAGGTACTTGAGGAGACGCTAAAAGAATATGGATTAACATAGTAAGCTGGGTATGACTAGCCTGCTTTTCAACACACCCTTTAAGCATTTTCTTTTCATTAATGTCACTGGTGTAAAGTTGCAGGTGTTCTTTCTTAGATACTTCTCATAGTCTCTGACTTTGCACACTTTCTAGGATCAGTTTTCATGTTATGTGGCATGTTGATTTTTGCTGAAATATGGATTGCAGTCTCGTGTTCAAAAGTGAAAAAGTGAAATATTTTTCTCTCTATTTTCTTTTTAAATTCATTGTTTTGCTGGATAACTTATTTGGACTGAGGACATTTGTGTTTTGCATTTTGTTTTTCTTTTTCTACCCTGCACACAAATAGACTGCAAAGCTATGCATGTAAATTGCTGGTCTTCTGCAATAAATAAAGAATATTGTTTTCATTAATTCACTCAAGTTGTTTTAGTCCTGCCAATGATATGTATCAAACTTTATTATGACCAGAAATGATTGACATAGCAGAACTATTCATATATTATAATAACTAAATGCTCAAGATCATTGGTGGTTGGTGGACATCACTTTGATTATCTTCCTTTTATTTAATCCTTATAGCATAGATATGAATTAGACACGTGTACTGAGGTCGGATACCTGTGTTCTAATGAAATCTTGCATTCACTTTTTAAGTAGGAATAGAGGAAGTGTTCGAATACTTTGAACAAAGCAATCATTCAGCTCAGTTAAGATTTTAATTATATAGCTAATGAGTTTTCACTCATGTTTTTGTTGTGAATATTGTTATTCTTTATAAATATGGGTTTGCATCCACCTAGTAAGAAATGTAGTTGTTAACCAGTATTTATTTTATCATGACTATATAACAGATTTTACAAATAAAATAAATATTTTGGTTTTTAAGATCTACAGATATTTCAAGGGGAAAAAAAATCCAACAAACTTAAGGTTGTGCAGCTGCTCATTTTTGGGCATATTTCCAAATATTTTCATATTATTCACTTTATCACACTAAATACAGGAGTCATATTAGCTTCTGGTTTTTTAAAACACACTTGCGTAAATCCTTTGCATACCATAGTGTTGTTAAACCTGAGTTTAACACCCATTTTGTTAACTGAAACATAGCTGAATGTTTGTTTATAATATTGTTATATTTTTTAAAAAATACAAATCACCCTTTGTTCTTTTAAGATTAAATAAGAAAAAAAACAGTCACCAAATCATTGAAACAATAGTTGCGGTAGTTTGAATTATGATGTAGATTTTGTATTAGTCTGTTTTGTTCAGTGTACTTAATGAATCTAAAGTAGATTGGCTTCAAAATTCAAAGAAAATTTTATTTTCAACTTACTGAATCAGCATTGCACTTGTAATAAAGGAATATTTGTTATACAATTTTTTAAATATTTCATTCACTGGTCAGAAACCTTAGATTTATTTCTAAATTGAATTTTTGTGAAAAGCTCTCTGCTAGATTGTTTTAAATAATAATAATTACATAAATGAATGCAACTTTGGAAACCAGCTGTTGAATTTCCATATTCTCAGTGTGATCAGATGCCTTTGAAGGTGGTTGTTAAACTCAGGTTTTTGTAATGGATGAGTCTGGTATCATGTTCTGTACGCTTTTCTTTTCTCTTTCCCTTTATCTAGGAGGAGACTCCCCAAGGTTTCTTCGAGGACCATGGCTTAGGCTGAAAGGCACACACTCATGCATCCACTTTGCAAAAGAATGCTTGAACTCTTGAGTGAAGAGAATTACGTCTTTTTTGCTTCCATGACAAGGACAAGCTTCGTTCTTTCCCCCTCCCCAAACATACTTCTTTTTTTTAATTTTAATTTTTAAATTAAATTTCCCCACAAAATTATTATTAATTGTAACTGATGTAATTAATTAAACAAATTTGAAGTTTTTTTAAGGCTAACATTTTTGTTGTTAGTGTGTATAAGGAGTACACAGCTGTACTAGAAATGAACATTACACATACAGAATATTTGTAGACAGAATGGCCAGTTTCTTCCTTGTGTTGCATATTAGTACTGCATACATGACAATTGTGATTTGATTTCTTACTTAAAAAAGAAATGGATCTCAAAATAAATTTTGTATATTTTTTTCTAAGATTTTCTTTGGCAGATATTGTGCTTAAAGTAAATTAAGTTTTCCAGAACAATTTTTGTTGTTATTTACAATAATATAACATTCCGTCTAAGGTGTTGAAATTTATTTATACGTATTAATAGGTTCATTCCATTTTATGTAAAGTAACTTGTATGCTTTTTGGTGTTTTCTTCCATTTTTTGTTTTTACTTGTTTTTCCCAGTTGAGACATAACTTTAACAGGAATATAAATCTTGTACATTTAAAAGTTAAACTAAATGCTCATTAGCATAATAAAAAACTTTAAAAATAAATACCAGAGCTTGTTGTTTTTATTTTTTGTGATTTTATATTTTTGGATGGGTGATTTAAACCTATGCGGAAGTCAATTATAAGTGTCACATGCAAAATATAAGGTTTGTGATCTGTATCTTCTTAGTCTGAAAGTATCAACTGGAACTGTTATAGAATAAATATTGCAAAGGAAAGATTGTTGCTGCTAGCACTAATACATCTTTTGCTTACTAATGAAAACCTGCATTTAGTAGTTTTGATCAATGCAATAAAGGTCTCTGTGGAGAATAGGTTCAAATCTCCATACACAGGAAACCCTATCCCTTTGGTTAGCAGTTTGTGTGCCTTGGATCATAATCTTTTTCTTGAAGAAATCTTGGGAGTTTTGGTGTTATTTCTTTCGCATGTTGACCTTGATCTGTGCATATTCCCTGTACTCTGTATGAACATGTTCACATTAGCATTTTCTTGTTTAAATGCACATTTTACTAACACAGCAGCCGTAAGTCTTATAGATTTCTTTTCATCACTTCAGCTCAACTAACATGATATATTCATAACAACATATTTAAATGTTTAATTTGCAGTATTAAAAAGTCATTAAATTAATAATTTTACTTTCTTTGTTCACATTATTTGTTACATAAGAAATCTGCAAATAACAAATGCTTTCAGTTGCAAGGGTGTTTAAAAAAAAAATATAAAAGATTAATCTATACATGTCTTGGACTCTTTATCATTGTTGAAAATGCTTAAACAAAGCAACAAATTTGATATGCTTTTATCCATAGGTATTGTGGGGGGGAGGGATGTCTCATCCCATTTCAATAATTTTCATCTAGAACTGCTAGTATGTTGTGTGTTTTTATTGTTTGTAAGTTTGTGCACAACTTGTGTGGCATACCCAGGAATTTACTTTTCAGATGATAGAGGTAAGATGAATGAATACAATGTCCATATTTTTGTTTCTTGCTTGGTGATAAAAGTAAAATTAATAAATATTTCTAAGAAGCAAAATATACATATTATGGTTTCAAACCTAGTTTAAAAATAATCATTTCCCAGTCTTTGGTGAATGCTTAATGCCTGGTTTTGCCACTACAGGAATGCAACCCAACATACAAACCTTACTTTTCATCTGTACTTCTTACATGTGCTAGCAGAAATGCTTTTTTGCTGCAACACTGGCGGAACTGAGTGTTGTTTAAGTTTTAATGCTGCTGAGTTGGATAACTAGTATCAGCAGAGTATTTTTAAGGTGTTTTAAATATGAGGAGTCATTTATAATGGCCAGTAATGTAGGATACTTTTTTTTTTTTGGTCCTAATACTATTTATTTAACAATTTGAGTGGCCAGTAATTTGTGCACCTTAAGATACCTTTTCATTTTTCTCATAATACTAATTATATCAGTACTAAATTACACTTAACTCTGTAGCAGCAGTTTCTGCTATATTACAGACTTACATTTCTTTTCAAAATGATGACATATAGTATCTGAAATTCATAAATAATTTGTGTGTACGTGTTTGGGGGGGAGGGGGTATTCATTTTCAGCTACACTTTATACACGTTTTTTTACAAACACATTAATGTTTTGTTTTTTTAAAAGCCAATGCAATATCACTTATCTAAATGATTTATGGATGTAAAAGATGAAAAGAAAAGTTAAATGCTTCCATCAGAACTATGGAAATTAAAAAAAAAAATCTACTGTATACGTTATGCATATTATAATTATTGAAAATATTAATAACAAAAATATCAGTTCGCCAGCATGCCATTAAAATTGAATCATTCCATTTAATGTTTTGGGAAATTAATACATAAGGTGGAAAATGCACTCTGATACTCATATCACACAGCTAATAGTAAAAATATAAGAAGGAACAATCAACTATTTATCAACATTTTCTGTTATTGCTGTGATAAATTGCTGTAATTTTATTAATATCTCTTTATTTTTCAGGGCAATTATTTTGACAACTTAAAATTTTAGAAAGAAATTGTCAAATTTAACATTTACTTATAACTGCCTCTAAGAAATTATACTTCTTCACTGAAACTGTCACATTTGCATTTTTATTTCTATTAACTTTCTTAAAAAATAGATGTTTTGAGTAATATTGTCACAAGTTTTTTTTTTAAAATGTACTTCACTGTTCACCATTTACAAACAGAAAATGTTATAAGCAATATTGATTTGGGGGAATTGTTGTTTTAACACTTTTTTTTTTTTTAAAAACAGAGCAAAAAAAGTTGAGATTATATGTAGTATGGCTTATTTATTATTGCATCTTTCTTGTGGACAGGACACAGACGAACCCAAGAGTATTCTAGAAGAGATGGGATTCACCGTAGGAAGTTAAATCACAACCAAGAGCAACAAGTGTTCCAATCTCAATCTCTGTGTGCATCACTTTATATTTTATTATTATTTTATTTCACTTAAATGCCTTCTTAATTTTTTTTTCTACACATAAAAGAACATTAATTATATGTATGCTTTACTCTGCTTTCTGTTTGCTTTGCTGTCAGGAACATTTTGAATACATAATGACACCTTTTTTACAGACTGATTAACATCCTATAAAGTTCTCTTGCCTTTGTATTTCCTTAGATTGTGACAGTATTAGTCTGTAAATATCCTTATCCTTTGAAATGTAACCATGTGAAAAAGAATGTACAAAACTTAACTTTTATATTTTATCTCCCCTTTGTTGCATTTTGTCTTTATTTAATACCAGTAATAGGATACAAGTAAGAAAGGGCATTTGTTTAAAAGCAACAACCTGAACTGATATTACCCACGTTCCATGTTTCTAAATGACTGTTAAATTGTGAATCTCTCTGGTTGTATCTGAGTGCCACAATCAATGTATGTTGCAGTAATCACAATCAGTAATTATAATCTAGTACTTTTGGCAGATACACCTGAAAACAAGGCCCAGACGATCACTAATTATAATCCAGTACTTTGTTGGACAGATATACCCCAAAACAAGGCCCACACAATCACTAATTATAATCCAGTAGTTTGTTGGACAGATATACCCCAAAACAAGGCCCACACAATCACTAATTATAATCCAGTACTTTGTTGGACAGATATACCCCAAAACAAGGCCCACACAATCACTAATTATAATCCAGTACTTTGTTGGACAGATATACCCCAAAACAAGGCACACATAATAGGTACTTAAAATCTGCTATTTTTGACCAATACACCTGAAAACAAGGCACACAATCAGTAATTACAATCTGTTACTTTTGGTTGATACACCTGAAAACAACAATTATAATCTAGCATTTTTGGTTCACACACCTGAAAACTAGACACACACAATCAGTAATTATAATCCAGGCATTTGGCCTAAACAACTGAAAACAAGGCACACAATCAGTAATTACAATCTGGTACGTTTGGCAGATACACCTGAAAAGGCACACAATATCAGTAATTATAATCCAGTACTTTTGGCAGATACACCTGAAAACGAGGCACACAATCAGTAATTATAATCCGGTACTTTTGGCAGATAACACCTTAAAACGAGGCACACACAATCAGTAATTATAATCCGGTACTTTTGGCAGATAACACCTGAAAACGAGGCATACACAATCAGTAATTATAATCCAGTACTTTGGGCAGATAACGAGGCACACATAATCAGTAATTATAATCTGGTACTTTGGGCAGATAACCCCTGAAAACGAGGCACGTCACAGATTCTTAGGCTTTTTTGATTTGTTGTTTATGCTATTAATATTTTTTGAATGATATACACAGTCTAATCAGTATGTAAATAAATATTTTGCTTTAGTAGTATTTAGGTTAATGTCAATGAAAAATGTTTTTGCTTCACAATTGTTGTTTTTTTTAAACAACTAATCACACACAGGACATCAAGAATTACAGTTGAATTTGGATTACATTATTTTTTTTTAAAATTATTCTTCCCAACCCAATCCCTGAAAAATCCATTAATAAAAAAAAAAAATCCCTCAAATCAAAATTATTTATATAAATAATTTATATTGAATTTAAGTTTTTGTACTGCATATTATTTTTAAAACTTTTTATTTATAACTTCTAATTACAAACATTATCCACTTGTAATTATTACATTTGTATTCCTAATCAGTATGTATGTAATCCATCATAAACACTGTTATAATTTAATTTTTTAAAAGTTATTTTAGAAAAGCAGGGCAGAAAATGTCATTTTGAAGTAAAGATCAAATGAGCAGATATCTAGGTCAAGTACTGAAAGCTGATAATGAACAAATACCAAACACTAGTGATTTTAGTCCTTTCAACATCCTAACAAAGTTTTGAGTAGAAGACGGTTTGTAAAGCTGTCAGTTATTTTGATGTTAAAGGTAAAAGTTAAACAGTTTAAATAGACAAATTGTAGAGCTGTTAATTATTATAATGTTAAAAGTTTATGTAGAAGACAATTTAAAGAGCCTTTAATTATTTTGATGTTAAATAATGAATTCCTGCAAGTTTTGATGTGATAAATTTTGTACTTTATCTTTCTTATATAGTAAGTAATACATTATGCAGATATTGGCATTTTAATTAAAACAAAACACAAAAACATATCCTAATAAAATGTAACTAGCAAACAATTGAACAGCTATTGTTCTGGCATTACCAGTGAAGGCCAGAATCAATGCTCTTGTATGAGATTTGTTGTTTGGTTTACTAAGGAAGCCTTATGACATAATATCTTGGATATGGCAATACACTTGCAACATATTTTATTGTAAGTACATTCAATAGTAAGTTGAGACACTGGTGCAATTTTGGCAGATGTTATCCTTTGAAACAGTATCTGCAAAACCATTTCAGTATGCACTCGCTTAATCCCACAGCAAAAGCCGGAGATTAAATATGTCAGTGGGTCATTGAAAACCATGTAGCATCATGTCCATTTTAATTGCTTGTGTTTAAATAACCATTAGAAGTACAATTGTGAAACTTACTTTATAGATTCATTTCAAACTATAGTATGTTTATTCTGTTAGGATATAATTGTAGACATTCTTTACAAACTTCACCATCTTGACCTGGTGGCACAGTGCAAATTATTTGAAAAGCTAATATATTTTTGTACAATATTAGTTATTACATCAGCAAAAAGTTTTCTCATTTCCTTCCTAAATGTGTTTTTTTTTTTTTGTTGATGCTTTTAAAAGGTAGGCCAAGCAGTGGAAAGGATTATCTTTGTAAAGTAAATTAAACTTTTCCAGCATTTGTGGCCTTCCTCTATCTATCATATCATAAAGGGTCCCTTGTTAAGCTATCCGATCCATTTTCAATCAAAATAAAGCAACTCTGGATTGTTCAATAATAAATACAAACATTTCATTAAAAAAAACACAACAAACAGCGATTGAGTTCAAGTGAGCATAAGTATGCCATAGGACCCATAGGTTATTTTTATTACATAGCTCTCTACAAACTATGAGCCAGAAATTTATTATCAGTCAACAATACATACAACTATTGATTTCTTAAAAACTTCAATGAGATTTTAATATGTGGAAGTTTTAGGAAAGAAGCATAGATGGAGGTATTCTGACAATTTTCTCCAGTAATTACACTCAGTTTGATGGGATCAAAATTAGAAAGACATTTCTTTATTCACTGCTTTTGTATTCAGAATTAAAGTTACAACTCATGAAATAAGAAGGTAAATAAATATTTTTATGATCATCATTACTTCTTAACAAGGGGCCCTTTAAACCATGTTCATTTATATTTGAACCAGTTGTAGCATATTTAAAATACTTTCCTTTTACTTTTGTTAAGGATTTTTACTGGTGAAGCAAGAAATCGCTACAATTATTAGTTTTAGCACCAATGTGTACAGATGTTTATATAAATGGAGTTTCCAAATAAGTTCTGTTCTTGTGAAAGATGGAAATATTTAGCACCTTCTTAAAATCAGAATACAAAATATATTCTCTATCTGTGTTCAGCCCAAACTGTTCTGAGGTAATTATATACCATGAAACCTTGAGCATCTTAAAGCTATTGATTATACTTGGATAAAGAAACTTGTAGTGCCGTTATAATAATTTAGAGAAAGGTTCCATATCTCAACAAACATGAAAAACGATCGTAGTAAAAGTGAGACCTCCACTTGATGATGAAAATGCATTCCAGAAAGACAATTGTTAATTGAAATACTCTTTTGAATATTGGATTTACATTTTAAAACTTCATTCCTAAAATCCAAGAATCATATTTTTTATCTCTGAAAACAGTTTTTAACAGTTAAAAAAGAAGGAAACATTGCATTAAATAAAATATTTAGTCATAATACAAACCTAATTAAGTCATCTTTAGGAGTGCTCCAGTGAGCTAAAATTTGTGTTATTGTTATTTATAGAAGCACTATCAAAATGAAGTCTCATGACCCAGAAGAAGGTGAATCACTAATTAAACTGTAAAACAAATACTACTTTAAAAGGACCAAATGAAATCTTAGCAAAATCCTTTTAAAACTTTTGGGGAAACACACTTAAGCCCCGTTAGAAATAGCAACTAAATCATACGCTCTAACCATGCCCTCTTTCCAATGTGCTTGGAATAAATTATTAAGAAAGATACTGCCAAAGTGTTTTCGTGATGTAATTTGTTTTTTTTAAAGAAGAAAAAGATTGAAAGGATGAAATAATTCTAAAACAGCTTTTATATCTAAATTCATAGTCGGTTTTGAGATAAAAAGGATTTTTAATTGTATATGCAGAATGAAAACAATTTAAAAACACAAAGTATATTTCATTATTTCTTCAGATAAATCTGTTTAGTGTATGAATTTAATTCATCAAAATGTTGAAATATTATAATAAATAAAACATCTCTAGAGTATTCACTGAAGTGGTTTACTGGCAGCTTGTTGGTAAGCCAGTCTTGTGGGGATGACCTGGCCAATGTTTGTGAAAGACAACCACTTGACTAAATCTATTTTTTCACCATACAGTTTTATTAGTTGTGGATTTATATAAATTGTGCCTTGAGCTGCTCCCTCAAAGTAGCGAATTTATTCTTATAATTAACCTTTTCATGCCTTGTTACAATGCTTATTGAAAAGTTTAACATCAAAGTACAGATATCAGAAATGCTCTGTCCAATATTTGTTGTTGAAAGTAATATTTGTGGGAACAAATACATAGTGATCGACTTCTGTGCTTATTTTATATATATATATAAAATGTAATTTTAAAAAAATTGTTGATTAAATTATGTCCGTTTGGAAATGCCAACTTTGTAGTTTAAATGGTGCTACATGTAATTTTTAAAAATCAAATGTTTTTGAATATTAAATCCTAAGCAATAGTATATTTGTAGTCATCTTCAGCATTAATATGCATATTCACACTGGATCTGCTAAACAGATCTCAAGGTTTACTTCAAATTTTTTGTCCTTCATTGAAATAATTAGTCAAACACTTCAACTGTTTATTACATTTGAAGAAAATTATTTAGAAGCATTGTTACCTGTTTTGTTGTACTTTTCCACCTTTATTTACAATTGAAATAATTATAGTCAATCACTTCAACTATTTATTACAATTGAAGAAAATTATTTAGAAGCGTTGTTATCTGTTTTGTTGTACTTTTCCATCTTTATTTACAATTGAAATAATTAGTCAATCCTTCAACTGTTTATTACATTATTAATTATATGGAAGCATTCCTTGTAATTATACAGTAGAAAGAGTGTTTAACTGGCATTTTTAAAAATAACATGTAATACCTATGTGACTGATGGTTGTTTTAAAAGCAATTATTCTTATATATTTACCGGCATGCTTATACATGCTAGATTTGTGAACCTTTTTAATGTTGAGGATGTGTTGTGTTTTGATTTTTAAAACATGAATGAAAGTCAAGACTAGTGAACACTTTTGTGATAGTGTATACAGTGATTACATGTACATTATTTATTGTCTGTTTGGATGTTGTTAATAATAATAAGAATTTAACAATTACATAAACTTTAGAATTATTTGTAAGGAAAAATAATAATGGTGTATCCAAAAAAACCATCTGATTGTTTATTTGAATCGATCATAATCTTCACACATGAATATTAATAGTGAAGACCAAACTATTTCCACTTTGCTACAAGACTAATTACAGTGAAAGGACAGCCTCGGACAGATGCATACATGCTACTCTAATGGCAGAAAGTTTAAATATGTGCCTTATTTCAGTAGTGAGGTAGCACTGGATGGATGTCTACATGCTAACGGCAAGAAGTTTAAATATGTGCCTTATTGCAGTAGCGAGGTAGCAGTGGACAGGTGCCTGAATGCTAATTTAATGGCAACAAATTTAAATATATGCCTTATTTTAGTAGTGAGGTAGCATTGGACAGATGTCTGCATGCAACATTAATTAACAATAAAATATGGAAATCAATTAAACAATAAAAATTACTTAAACTCTCTCCAAGGAAATGAAGCACATCATATATTTCCTTATTTAAGTCAAAAAAAAAGGTATTTTAAATTGAGTTTTTTCCTTTGGATTTTGAAGTTTCTTTGATAATATGATATACATTTAAATCTTTAGCATAGTCACAAAGAGATGTCATGTTGGTTATGTTGGTATCCTATCTTGGGAGTAACTTTGGTCATGAAGAGCTATCCACTTTGGAGATATTTGTACTTGATTGGTCACAGATTCATTTTGTACCACTGAATTGTGTAAATATATTTATTACTTGTTAGCATACACATACTGTTGTATTGACTACAATAATAGCTGGATAAATGTTTTAACACTGTTGTTGTGTCTTTATTGGAAGAATTTTTAAATATTCTACGTCCCACTATTAATTGCTAGCCAACAAGGCAAATCAGGCGAGAATCAAGCAAGAGCTTTTAATCATCACCCACACGTGATTATTCACTATAATAGATCTTTTGAGACCTGGTTTTAAGAGCTATGTTATTTACAGTTTACTGTCATTAATTAGAGAGAAGTGTAATATGTTTAGATTTTGTTGATGATATAATCTGCTTTGTTAATTCCTTTTTTCCTTCCATTATTCTCAAGATATAGTGAATGTAGCGTAGTATTGCACAAGTACTTCTGTTATCTGTTGACCCCCATATTCTTGAATTTCTAATTATGGATGTGGTGTAGTCTTTATGCTCTAGTTGTGTTCCTTTTCGTTTTACCATTTCTTCACTTATTTTCAGCCAGAAGAAACACCTTAGAATAATATGTACTTAGCTTTAACTACATTGCAAGTTATAAATGTTAAAAAGTATAGATTTAATTTAATTACAACTTTTGTTTAAAAATATTTGAGTGAGACACAGCTGGTGATGGGAGTAGAAATGTTTGTTTATAGCCATTACTGTATGAAGAGTATTAAGTTTTGCAAATACATGTTCACAAAATAAAACAATCAAAACTAATTCTCTTGTCATTTTTATTTCACAGTCTTTGCTATATAATTTTAATTAATTACAGTGATGAGGTCCCTGAACGTGTACAGAATAAAGGGTGTGGAAAATTCCAAACAGGGCCTTATAAAACTCTAGCACTTTTCAAAACATTATTTGGACTGGGCGCTAGTTCACTGGACAAGTTGTGTGAATAAGTGTTGGCTAAAATTCACTGAAGAGTATTCAATGTGTGTGCAAACCATATAAGTAGTAAAATAAATCTTTTTAAAAAAAACAACCCATCTTGGGTGCAAGCAGGTTGTCAGATTTATTAACAGTCTCAAAGCCAACATTTGTTCCAATGAAATTTTCAGTTAAATTCCTTGGTGAGAGCAGATATGAAGCAATGTTACTAACCCACCATTGTGATACAACTTTTCTTCATTGAGAAGTACACTCAACATGTTGGAGTTGAATTTTTAAATGTTTCAAAGTGTAGTCAGAAGAGATGCTTTGCTCTTCATTATCATGATCCATGAATATAGGAGGAATATGTAATAATGACAACACTTCAAGGTGCAAACATGACAAAGACTCGTAACACTGTATGAAATACAAACTAATACATCTTACTGATCGAAAATGCAAAAATTGAGGTCAAGAACCTCAAAATTCTTCTGCACAGCAATCATGTTTTCAGTGTTATAATCACTCTGAAAACCTTACTTTTGTCAAGGTTATTTCTACTATTTTAATCTGATTGGAGATTTGATTTACGATCAGACATAAGCATACTTCTTATTTATGCATACAGTGATATAAAAACCAGCACAGTATTCAGACACACCGCATCTTTTCTATTTGTAACAAACATGCTATATAATATTTTATATATATATATATGAAATATTATAAATATATTTAGTTTTTTAATTCAACATCACTCACTTGCTTTGTCTCATGTCTTAACTTGGATGTAACTTGAATGCACCTCTGTCTTGGATGTTATGTATATGACTTAACAAGTCTGCTTACAGATCTAAAATAAGAAATTGTGCTTCTCAAGCTTCTGATGTTATAAAATTGTGTAAAAGGGAAACAGTTCAAAGGATGATTACTACTAGCCACTAAGAAGTCTTCACATTTACATCTAATGCTTGCAAGTCAACTTTTGAAGAGAAAGTAGCATGACGGACAATTCTGTTCATATGCCCATACACAAAGAATACATTTTCAAAACACTTTGTTTGTATCATATCTTAAATTTACCTAAATGTACATAAAATAATATTTAGTGCTAGTTTAAATATTATTTTATGTACATTTAGGTAAATTTTGCAGTGATGCAGATTGCTAAATCATTTTGCAGTGATGCAGATTGCTAAATCATTTTGCAGTGATGCAGATTGCTAAATCATTTTGCAACAACGCAAAGAGATAATTGAAACATTTTCAGTGGTGTGAAGAGATTGCTGAAACATTTTGAAATGATGTGAAGAGATTATTGAAACATTTTGAATCAATGAAAAAAGATAGTCTCTGACCTAAGTTGAAGAATTTGCATTGATGTAAGGAGATAGTATGATTCTCCTTGACACATATAGTTCTTTCTCCAACATGAATAAAATCATTGAATACAAAAATATTGCATCACTGCAAAATTTTCAATAGTCTTCCAATTTTTTTCAAACTGTTTCAATTATGTCTCTATCACTGCAAAATGTTTCAAGTGTCTCCTGGCATCAATGCAAAATGTTTTAGCAATCTCTCTGCTGAAAAAAGTTTCAATAATCTCTTTGAAAAATTGCAAAATGTTAAAATAATCTTTGTGCATCATTGCAAAATGTTTTAGCAATTTCTTCACAACACTGCAAAATATCTCAATTATCTCTTTGCATCACTGAAAAATGTTTCAGCAATCTCTCTGCAGCTTTGCAAAATGTTTCATCACTGCCAACATGTTTCAGCAAAGACAGAGATTATGTTATCAATTTCTTTTAATTCCCCCAAATTAATTAAATATGCTAAATGGGGAAAATAAGTAAAGACCTGAAGGAAAATTTTTATTAGTTTAACTTATCTACTGTGTACATTCAGTGAATTAAACACACGCCATTTAAACATAGTCATTGACACCGCAATGATGCAAAAATAAATTCATATAATGAACTGTTAATTATTAAAACAGAAAGACTGATTATATTCCTACTTTAAAATTTTAATTAGTTCTCTAATGTCTGGGTTTTTTAATTTTCCATTTGAGTAAAAGGATTATTGCTGCCAAGTCACTAATTGCATTTTATAAATGTGCATCTGAATATGTTTTTGACTGATTACTACAAAAGCAGAAAATAAGGTTTAATAAATGTATTTAATTTGACATTTTCTCTCTTTTTTATCCAATCATATAACTTGGACAGGCAAAGAACATCTGCTAAAAGAAAAAGCAAATGTCATGTTTGCCAGCCTTCTTATGCAATCACTGTTAGTAGCAATGAAACAATCATCAAAAATAACTTGAAAATTATTTAAGAATGTCAGGAAAGTAAAATAACCTTAACTCCTCCTCCTCACACACACTAGTAATTTGCACAAATGAAACTTGACAAACTGAAACATATATTAATGTTATGAGTTATTTCTTCAGAAAACAATCTTTAACATAAAATAAGTCTTTCACACACACATAAAAAGAAACTATATAATGTCTATTTTTATTCAATAATTAAAAATATCTGTTATGTTTGGTCTCAACTAGAAAATAAATATAACATTTTTAAATTTAAAAATTAATGTTTGAATTTAAGGCTTCACTTTCAAAATTAAAAGTGTTAATTAAATTTTGAAAGAAGATGCAAATGGATTTTACAACTATTTTTTTCAGCGCATCTAAAAGTTATGCACTATATAGTTATCAAAGAAGAAATCTGAAAAAAAGTTATGTTAAATTATAATTTTGTTCATGCTTGTTTAGATTGCCCTCACTAAATCAAGTTTAAGAAAAGGAAACTTGCAAATAGTAACTAACTTTCCTTACAAACAAATGTAGATGTCTTATTACTTCCACGATAGTATCTGGTTCATAATCTGAAAATGCATATTCATTAATTTTTCACTGGATTATGTCTAATAAGATGGTTTCTTTCTTCCTTTTGTGTAATAATTCTTTACTCTGCTCAGAACCACAATGGTCAAGTATTTCATTTTTTCCCCCTGTGAATAAATAATCTTGGGAAGGTACGAAAATGTTTAGACTCTTGAAAAGTGACAATCTGGAGCAAGAACTGTCTGCTCAGTCAGATGGCAATGAAGAGTTGAATCTTTTCTTGAATGCTGATCTTGGCATGTACAGCAATGACAACTTATGTCAGGATGATTGCATTTTCTCCATTTTGACTGACCAAATGGTCAGATTCCAATATGTCAAACTTTTCCTTGGAAGGTGATCTTGGCACACACAGAGATGATACTTTATCTGGTGTGGGACTGATTACAGTTACTCCATTCTGACTGACTGGCTGGTCAGATTCCAATGTGTCAAGCCTTTCCCTGGATGATGTTCTTGGCACACACAGGGGCAATAACTTGCCTTCTGTACTTATTTCACTTTGACTAACTGGATTTGTTTCAGTTTTCTTCTTTTGGCTTTTTTTATTTTTCTTCTTCTCAGATCTAGAACTGGTTTTATCCAGAGATTTAGATATTGAAATATCTGCTGGTGATCTTGAGCCTTTTCTTTTTGAACGACTTTTTCTATGCTTGGGTTTAGAACTAGATTTTGAAACTGATCTAGATTTGGAACATGATCTGGATTTAGATCTAGAACATGATCTGGATTTAGATCTAGAGTTAGAATGAGTTCTGGATTTGGAATAAGATACGGATTTGGATTGAGATACTGATCTAGAGCGAGATCTAGTCTGATGTGAATGTGATGTTCTTTTTGTCTTGGATTCAAATCTTGAGCTACTTCTTGATTTTGATCTAGATCTGGAAGAATACTGCTTTTTGCGTCGCAGCCTTGATGACTCTCTTTCTCTAGATCTAGATCTGTTCACACGATTTTGATGATGTCTTGGAGTACCCCTGACATTGTGTCTGTGAAGAGAGGAGTGTTCCCTTCTTTCTGAAGCTTCAAAATCTCGATCAGCCTCCCAGAATTCATTTCTTGGATTTTTGAATACATGCAAAAAATTGCACGCTTTTCCTTTTGGACACCTCTTGCTGAAGAAAAGTCCTGTGAATTAAAAAGTAATGTGTTTTTTTGAAAATACAGGAAATGTATCTTAAGAATAACACAACCATTTACATTCTAACAGTAAAGCACGTACAAGTATACAGAAAAGTAGACCTGTGTAACATGACCTGACCTCAACTTACTTCTTGCAATATATATATATATATTATATTATACACACACACACACACATAAATGTATTCGTGTATGTAAAAACATTTTAAATCACTGTCATTAATAAGAAGTAAAACACTGCTCACCACAAATAGCTGATTTCCACTTAGGTATGTTGACAAATTCACATGACAACTGTCGACCTGCATACCACCGAGCATTGAATTTCATATAAGCTTTCTGTGCATCTAATTCTCTGTGCAAATAAAGATGAAAACTTATAAAGCAACGCATTACTGAGAAACAGGAACATACAACCACAACAACAATCACTCATTATCTTACAGAAGAAAAGATGATTTTTCCATCATACAATTTACATGAGCATACCTAAGTGATCATACAGCTTTGTAATGCATACAAGCCTGCGGTTCACATAACCTCTCAGGAAGAATCTTTAAAAAAAAGAAAAAGATCCAGTAATGTCTCTTGTGAGTGATGCTCCCTAGTAAAATATTTTACTCTATATGGGTATGATATTTAGTCAAGGCATGGTTGTGCATATTCTAACACATGATTCTGCTATTTCATTATATATCAACTTTCTCCTAAATTGTTAGGCTAGTGACTTTTGATTCTTTTATTCCTGTCATTCTTTGGTCTATAGGCCAAGGTAAGGCATAGCCTTTCCTTACTATTTATTAGCCAACATCTGAGCTGTTTGCCTACTCTAATATTAATAATAGCATCATGGCTGACTATGTGTGTTTCAGTGTGGATGTAATGAGTATTTGAGCTCAAACAGAGTCTAGACAAACACTTCATGCCTTGAGGAAAGGATATGAAAGAGCAACTCTCCTATGGCAAAAGGGGTTGATTTTGTTGTCTGAGGGTGGTTTTGGCATTGCCCATTGACCACTGGGTAAAAACACAAATAAGGAAAACTGAGTTAAATGTTAAAGTGCACTTGTATACAATATATGTTACACACACTGGTGAATTACCTATGAATCCAGATCCAGGCACCAACACTGACTTTGATAATGTTTACTAGTTTAATTTCAAGGAAATGGGTGCTCTGGGTGTCTCTACCTTCTGCATGACAGTCCTTGCAACACTTTGCCAGATGAATTAACTCTAAATAATATAACAATGGCAGCAATTGTTTTATCTTTCCCACATAGAATGGTATCATGGGATGTTACCACCCCCTCAAAAAGGACAGGATCTCTAAATTGGTGAAAAAAATTTAGACGATACTTTCACATGTTGCCACCCTTTATATGGTAAATGGCACAGCAGAAAACAAAGTTCCTTGCCTATTTATGAGGACAACGAGCCTTACTGGACTAGAGACACTTGCTGACTGACTTACCTTGTCACTCAAGTTTTCATCAAAATTCTCCCCCCCCCCCCCCCAACCTTTGGTTAGAAAGTAGTAGAGGTGGTTCACATCTGGCATCCTGGAATACTATTCTGCTTTCAGTTTAACACAATCTTATTTTATCAGACCACAATTTTAGAGCATAAAAGATCTGTACAAAATGAACTAGACAAAATAAGTGGGAATACCATGTTACAGCAATAGTTACACAGTGACTGCTATATGAACTGTACCAATTGAGTATGCTGATGCAAACTGTGTGAACATGACCAGCTCTATGTGGTGATGAACATCTCCCAGACAAATTATGTTAAAGGGATGAAAACACTCTATGTATGAGAAACATTTCCCAGACAAATTACATTAAAGAAATGAAAACATGCTCTGTGGTACTGCATGCTTTCCAACCAAATCATATTAAAGGAATGAAAACATTCTATTTTGTAAAAATCTTCCAGAAAAATTATCTTAAATGG
Source organism: Sinotaia quadrata (assembly GCA_028829895.1). Classification (NCBI taxonomy): domain Eukaryota; kingdom Metazoa; phylum Mollusca; class Gastropoda; order Architaenioglossa; family Viviparidae; genus Sinotaia; species Sinotaia quadrata. Next base: position 77,350,704 of record CM054177.1, on the reverse strand, counting down.
TGATAACTGTTTCCCAGACAAATTATGTTAAAGAGATGAAAACATCGATTTGGTGAAAATTGTTTACCACACAAATTATTTATAGGGAGAAAAATGTAGTATGTGGCAATAAACATTTCCTAGACAAATTCTGTTAAAGGCATAAAAACATTCTATGTAGCTATAAATGATTCCCAGAAAATAATTTATATTAAGAAAACGTTCTATGTGGCAAAAAATGTCTCCAGACAAATTATGTTCAAGAGATGAAAACATTATCCCAGACAAATTATGTTAAAGGGATGGAAATCTTTCCAATTGAACCACATACCTTTTGTACTGAACATAAACATTTCCTCTAAGATGTGACTCCTGATTGCAGCAAACTTTGAAATTCACAACCTTGCCAACAGATTTAAATTCCGGCAACACGTCATCAAAGAAATCACAAAAACTGCGATACAGTTCTCTGTCTTCATACTCCAAACCCATATCTAAATGGAAATTATAAGCAATAAGAAATAAGCACAACAGTTTGCAAAAACTACTGGTTTTACAAACAATGGAATAATAATTTTACATAGTTTAAATAATAATTGCAATGAGAAGAAAATGCGTCTGAATAAAAATAATGTGACCCATATAAAAACAATGTATATAACACAGCTAGAATAATAATAATCAAAGAAACTGACCTGTATAATATATGTCTACAAATAAGATTTCTGAAGTTCAAAGCTATTAATTAAAGAAGCTTAATAAAAAGAGAAACTGACTTGTATCATAATTGTCTATACAAGATTCCTATAGTTCAAAGCACTTAAAGAAGCCTAATAATAATCAGTGAAACCGATGTATACCATAGTCACCTATACAAGATTCCCCAAAGTTTAAAGCTCTTAAAAAAGTCTAACAATAATCAGAGAACTGACCTGTAACCTCTATCATAATCTTCTACACAAAATCCCCGAATTCAAAGTTCTTAAAGAAGACTAATAATAATAATAATAATTATAATTTTATAATCAGAGAAACTGACCTGTATCAAAGTCGTCTACACAAGATTCCTGAAGTTCAAAACTCTTAAAGAAGCCTAATAATAATCAGAGAAACTGACCTGTATCATAGTCATCTACACAAGATTCCCAAGTTCAAAGTTCTTAAAGAAGCCTAATAATAATAAACTGACCTGTATCATAGTCATCTACACAAGATTCCCAAGTTCAAAGTTCTTAAAGAAGCCTAATAATAATAAACTGACCTGTATCATAGTCGTCTACACAAGATTCCCGAAGTTCAAAGCTCTTAAAGAATCCTGGTATCAAAAGTGTTGTGCTGCTTTCTGGGTGTAAATGTGATCGTGAACATCTGCAATAATTAATTATAAACACAAAAATAGTGGTTATATTTAGCTGTGAATGCCAACAAATGTAACTTTGCTATCTATAAAAATAAATAATACAACAAAAATATGCCTGTTAAGACAATCAGATTTTCTGCAAAGAAAACAACAAAATTCAGATACATAATGCTGGGTATGTAAACACCCACAACAAAAAATAAAATATAATCAGGACAGCTGCAAATGAGACAAAAATTCATATAAACACTACTGTGTTGTAAACACTAATAAATAGAACATTAAATATGAGGTTGTTGGTGTAATCAAAACATCTTCAAATTAAAACAAAGTTAGAGACAGGTACTATCATGCATTGGAGCACTTATTAAAGAACAAATAAAAATGAGTTTGCTAAAGCACTTACGAAAATCTGCAAATAAAAATAAAAAGTAAAAATCTAGAGCCATAAATATGAATCTTTTTATTTTTTAGTAAATGAATTTTTTCCTTGGAACATTTACCAAGCATCAACATTTGCATTATCATACTCTTAAGTGTGCCATTAAAAGAACAACAGCCTTTCGTGACTCTCACTTTGTACTCCTCCCATTTTACTCATTTCTTATTTATTTATTAATACAACTAATATAGAGAGGAAAATTAAAGACTTTAAAACAATAACAGTGAAGTTCCCTCCCTTACAGCCATTTAGAAACAAATCTTCCATTATTATAAAGATAAAAATAAAAATAAAGAAAACAAACATGTTGCTACTAGTTCTATAAGTTATAAGACAACTGACCTATCCCCAAACCGACATGCTCCTGTTTTGGCAAAGAAAGGACAATTGTTGACATCTGAAACTCCTTCTCTGTTCAAATTCCCAACATATGTTACAGGTGCTAAAGGGTTGTGCCATTCCTTAAGCGAAGACAAAATATCAGGTCATCAATTGTAATTCATTAAAGAAAAACAAATTATATGAGAATTCATTCAAATCAAAATGGCCTTATATGATCAGTTAGCACCTATATGAGATTTATTTTAGAGCATTTTTAAGGCCATGCTTACATATTCAACTTGCTGAATGGGAATAAGCTCAAGAGTCCAAAGGATAAAATAAAACGTATGTATAGAAGATTGTAAAGTTCATACAACTGACTAATATTTCTTTTTTTTTTTTAATGGGGGGGGGGGGGAGGAGGGACTTTCAGCTTTCAATCATAGAGGTAAATCCAATACACTAGACAAACTTTATATAGTTTTTAAAAAGATATCTTTCATTTTCACAACACAGACTTAAAGACCTGGAGGTGGATGCACATACTGACTTAGATTAAGAAACAATTTTCTGCAATATGTATGACAAATTGTTACTTTAAAATCCTGCCTACTTGTAAATGAAAGCCAACTCCCCTTGATTTTATCAAACAAAAAGTGACCAATTTTAAATAAAAACAGGTAACTACTGAAGAAATAAATGTGTTTGGTTTCCATATGAAACAGATATATATATATATCCAGGTTAAGTTATTATTACAATTAGAAAAAAAATGTCCCAAACAAATCTCATGCCTGGTTGCTGGCAGAAGTATTCATTTATTTTATATGGCATAAAAATTTATTTATTAAGGCAAATGGCTGAGAAATCCCTGTTCAAATTGCCAATAAATCTAATATATTTACAGAAAAGAAGAGTACAAGAGAAAACTCATCTTGTTAATTACTATATCTCTTAATCAACAATTTGAAAGTATGAGTCATAATTTGATTGTTTTATTTATTGCATTACAAAATTCTGAACATCAGAATATGTTCATTTTCATTACTTTGTAAAAGTAAAAGTTTTTAAGTGTCTAAATCAAAGAATTATGTCATTATACCCAATTTCAACTTCCAACTTGCGTTACACGAAGACAATTGCAACATTTGTCATAATAAATTTATAAATTCTCATTTCTACATGACAGACAAAAATTATTTGTGTTGTATTTAAGAAAATATGCCCTTTCTTCAAGCATTTGATAATTCTGATGTTTTATTAAAAGTTAGCAGTATCAATAGCTAAATATCATGTCATATCACTTTCACACACAATAATCACAATCAAAGTGAACACACAATAATTACATATATTCATGTATACTTACATATCCACAAAATTTATACAATATAAATCTTTTTCAACATACTTGCAATGTTAATTATTCATATACAATAATACCTTGAAATACTCTGATTTGCAACAGGCAATATTCTAAACTTCATCTTTAGCCTTTACATTTAAAACTTTACAGTAGACCAATTTGGATTTGTAGGTTTTTCAAAATATGCAAAATGACATGCATGTAGTAAATGTATAAGGCAAGGTATAAGCACATAAAATTCACCCAAAAATATTTTTCACATTTCAGCATTCAAGTCATCATCTCACTGATAAAATCTTTTTAAAGCTGGTATGTGAGCTTTTGTAAATCCAATCTCAAAGTTAAACAATAATTCATGTTTGAATCATATTATATACTCATTTCATGTCCTGGTGACAAAATCTAAATATTGATTCCTATGGAAAATGTTCTAGTGACATAATCTAAACTCTGATTCCTATGGGATATGTTCTGGTGACAAAACCTGACAATTGATCACTAGGGAATCATATTATGTACTCATTTCATGCTCTAGATACATAATGCGAACACTAATTTCTATGGAATATGTTCTAGTGATAAAACTTGAAAATTATGCACTCATTTCGTGTTCTGGTGATATAATCAGAACACTGATTCCTTTGGGAAAACTGTTTTAGCTTAACAAAGTGATATTCAGAAGCATAACTAGTGCATTTTCTAAAAACTACCCGTAACTTAAAATAACAAAACTTAATGAGAGATATCTGTAAATACATCAAAAGCAAATAAAATGTCAATTACTTTCTTCTGTTGTATAATGAAATGTACTGAAATAAAGTTTAGTTGTTTACAAATTTACTGCCAGTAATTTGGAAAATATTACAAATAATAAACAACAGCAAATATATCATAAGCAAATTTCACACCAATTACTCTCTTCCATTATCTTTCAAAAATGTACAGAAATGTCAGTTACTTACCTTATTCTCATTGGCTGTGGCTTTTCTAAGCAGACTTTCCTAGAACAACATATGTAGGAGAGGAGCCACTCAAGTCAGTTCAGGCAGGTAAACATACTACTGCAATGCTTGTTAAGTTTTCAGTCAGTAAATATTTCAATCAGTTATATTATTTGTAAATAACCAGCAGCTTTTCTGCCAATCAAAGCCTTTTTACAAATTTAATTTTGCTAGGTTAGTTGGTTTGTCAATCAATTATAATTTCTACTTAAAAACATGAACATATGTATATTCGTAAACGTTTAAATAAACAATTAAAAAACAAAAATTGTGTATATTTAAAAGCACACAAAAAGACATTAAAATTATTGTCTTGTAAACAGGATAATAAATTAATAAATTAAGCTCAATAATAAATGAGTGAAATTGAAAATATATAAATATATATTATATAGCTATGTTATGTGTAGATACATACATACAAATAATTTAGCAAGGAAATTTTTAAAAAAAACATAAATGAGTGAAATAAGAAAATATATTTTACCAATCACTTATCAATGTTACAATAGTTTCATGGTGTGAGTCTGAGTGTGACCACAGTTTAATTCTATAATTTTACATTCATAAAGTGAGTGTTTCTCAAACAAGCATCTGTTTATCCCTGGCACATCATAAAAGATACAAATATGGAATTATACTGTTCCTGAATCACTCCAAGATGATGAAGAATGTGCTTTGGTTAAGGATTTAAATCTGGCACAAGTTCACATCCAAATTTTGATTGAAAATCTGATGCAACTAAAAAAAAACTGCATTCATCAAATGCTAAATGAGAGTTTATCCACATACACACACATACTTATTTCTTTGGCTGAAAAAGATGGTAAGGCAATTAATGTCAACTCAGATGAATAACTCCTAAAGCTCTAGAACAGGATATTTTTGGTGAATGAGTCACCCAAGTCACCTGCTTCTCCCGCCTATTTTTGTTTGCCTCTTCTTTAAGCTCCCTCTCCTCACATTCCTTTTTTTCCTTTTCTTCCCATTCTTCTCGTATTTTGCGCTAATAAATACAGAGGAACAAAAAACCCTAAAATTTTTTTATACTACACTACTAAATCAACAAATATTTTAACAAATCATCAAAAAATATATTGCATTACTAAAGTTTAAAATTTTTTAAATTCTTTTGTCATTTATAACTTATTATGCCTATTTAATTCGTGAAACAGAAAATTTAGAAATCATCAGCAATCATTAAATACATTAATTATATACATTCATATAACAACATGAAATAAAATCCTTCCCTAAAGAGAAACAAATTACTGATATGCCAATTTTTCAGAAAACGTTAAAAAAATACAACAAACTTTGTATGTACTGTCATGTATGTGCAGCATGCATAAGATAAATAATATTCTGAAGAGTATTTAAAAAAATAAGCATCCCAAGTTGCTGGGCCATGATTTTACTTCAACTTATATAAGCAGTAGAATTCAAATTTGAGAAGCAGATTAACAATAGATACTCAAATGGTGTCAAGTGATTAAATTTCGTGAGTGCTGTAGCTGCAGAAAAGCAAACAGGATTTAGATGCAAAATGCTGTTGAAAATCAAACACAGATTCAGTGCTAACTTTTTCCAAAAGACAACAGAATGCAAATTTAATATTTAATTTTAAAAAAACAACCTTGTAAAAGAATTTAAGATTACAAGTGTTCAGAACGGGAAACAATATGTAAATGAGATTAATGATGAGGAACAGCGTTAAAGTTCATATCTGAGTTTGTTTCCTTTAGATGCTTAAACAAGTTCAATTAATGATGGGAAACTGAGTATTAAGGTTTAGATCCAAGCCTGTCATTTCTTTCGGGTGACAGCACCAGAATAGATATGCATGAACACGTTCAATTAATGATGGGAAACAGTATAAAAGTTCAGATCCGAGTCTATTTCCTTCAGTTGACAGCACCAGAATAGATATGCATGAACAAGTTCTTACTTAAAAAAAAAAGTATTTTGTATCTTTACCACTCCACCCCATCCAAGCAAGGACCAAAGAACTTGTGCTAATTTCCACAATTAGGCAAATGGCTTGCATGTTGCTTTATTGGAGCAGACAGACTGGAATAGATCATAAGTTTTGCTCATGGTCCCCAATGGTACTTAATTTAATTTAGTCTTTAATCCACACTTATTTGCTTTTTTATTTTTTTACCATTACCACTCACAATAATATTACACTTTTATGTTATCACTCATTATGATTGCATACAATGAATTAAATGCAAATAAATCTCAAAAGTCTGTGAATAGGAGGCTGCATTTCAGAGGAGTCCAATTAACTGCCTTGCCCAATCAAAGCTGCCTTTGATGAAAGAAAAATGACATTTAATGTTACAAGTTATTTGGGAAATAGGTTTTCAACAAACCATTTTAAAGTAAATGAACATGTCAATCATCAAAGTCTTATTTCTAAAACATGACAAATTCATACTATACATCAAAAATTACATTTAGACTTTGGAATAGATCTTCAGGTATATACTGACATTAATAGCTAAAATGAAAAGAATTTTTTTTTAAAATGTGACATTTTCCCTAATTTCTTGCTTTGATGTTATTGCACGTTTTACCTCGATTTCTTCTTTCCGTTGCTTTTCTTTTTCTTCTCGTTCTTGATTGGCTTTCCATTTCTCATAAGCTTGTCTATCTCTTTCCAGCCAGAGTGCATGCTGTCGATTATTTTCCTCCTCTATTTCTCTTCTCTTTCTTTCCTCACTTTCACTGTCACTTGTAGTAAGTGATGGTTCTAGGGAGAAAAAAAAAATCAATAAAAAAAGGTCATATTTTCAGTGATATAAAATACTGGCTTTAAAACTGATATAAAGAGGGCTGATGGAAAAAGTTTAAAATTTAAAAATCATTTCCTTCTTAAAAGTAAAACATTCCCCACCACCCTTTTCTAGCAGTCCCAATCAATTTTTTAAAATCTGATTCAGAATAGGTAGTCCCAACCAATTTTTCAAATTTGATTCAGAGTAAAATAAATGTGTTTGCATAATAGTATAGATGATATAAGTTTGCTTGCAAAATTCTAAGAGAAAACCTCAAGCACTTTAAGAAATATCATCATTTAAAGTGAACACACAACTTAGTCATCATCAATTTATGAGATGATTAAATGCAAATTTTTGATACACTGTAAAAAGTAAAAATCTTCAGTTATGAAATGGCAAAGTTAAAATTATAACAGAAGGGTATAGTGTAAATGATAAATCTTTTCAGAGAATGTATTATATTTTATAAACTGTGTGCAAACATAGGTAAATGCACTTGTAATATATTATAAAGTGCATATTCAAGACATCATAATATTGAAATAAGTAGCATAAAAGGTATTTTTTCTTTATTTAAAACAGTAAAGCACCAAGGAGTGTTACCCCAATTTTTTCCAAAGACACTGGTCTAAAAGCCAATGATATATGAGGTCTCAAACATCACCAAACAAGCAAATTTAGAAGAAAGATAACAAAAACGTTAATACACAAAATGTAAAATGTCACATCTCTGGAACCATATAAGTTACAGACGTGATTCAAATATTAAAATAAAAAAGAGGAATTCATACTCTATCTAGCTGAGAATCAATATTTGTAGACTTAAAAAATATATGCATATAGTTATTTTATAATATATAATAGTTTATTAAAAATCACTTCAAATTTATAAATGGAGTAAAACTTGTATCACTGCAATTTGTTTTATTTTTTATATATGCTTGCTTTATATATAATTACACATATTTTTCAATAGTTTTAAGATTATAATTCTAGCTAATTGAGGGTCATATAATTTATAACTCAAACCAAATAACTTTTTAGCATCTAATTGCAATTGTGTATTTATGAATGTACATGTTTTAATTATTATAATTAAGTTGATTACAGAGACTATATATATAAATGCACAGAAAATTTTGAAGGTTTTACAATAATTACATCAGTATTCAGATTGTACTTCCACTGACAACACAATGATTTGTACTAAGCATAACAAACCCTGAATTAGAATACCTAAAAAAAAAAAATTAAAAAATGTTGCAATACACTGCAAAATGTTGCTCCCATCTGGTAAAAGCCTTTCAAATATTACTTTGAAATAATCTAATTTCAATAAAATAAACAAACTATGCAAATAAATAGTTAAAAATAAAAATAATTTTGAGAGGGGGGGTAGATGTGAAATGTGAATCTAACCTCTTAAGAACTGCAATAATAATAATAAAAAATAATGATTAAAACATACAAATGATCTAAAAACCAAAATATAATTAAAAACAAACAACTCTGTGGTGAAGTAAATTTACCTATCCCTATTTTAATACTTAATTGCTATATTATATAAATTGTTAAAATGTCAGAGTAACTCAATCTTGGGCACTCCTTATGTTGGTATTTTTATAAATGTCAGAGTTGGAAGTAAACAACCTGAGCTGAGAATATGCTAGAAATTGCTGATATAATCCAAACTAGTTCAACTGGATGAGTGGTTTTATTATCCAATGGTTAAGATTTACGAAAATGAGGCCAGCAATGGGATAGATCCAAAAGTTTACCTGTTGTAGAAAATTCTATTGTATGATCACTTGAATTTGGTGTGGCAAAGAAGCTGGTCTTGAAAGGTGGCTGTTAGCTTAATGGTGAGTTAAATGACTGGTTGAGAGAGAATGGACTTAAAAACATTTCATGTATTTTGCTACTGATGTGTTATACTTGTTTTATGTAGAGACATATTAATATTATTATGTAAGAAGACTTGTTTCTACAAATGTCTGAACTATGTATGATGCTTATATGTAGTATGCTAACACTTTACACTGTTTTGATATGCTGTATTTATTATGCTGTGTGCGTATATCGGGCAAATAAATACAGTTGCAGGAAACTATAAATTGAGACTGGAATAAAGAAAGATTTGATAGCACAATAAAATCACAATACTCAATAATGTACAATTATTTTTTTTAAAAGGATTTAAATGATAAGTGAAAAATACTGCAGTGTGAAACAAAGATGTTACTGACTGCAATAAAAACAAAAATAAGAAATATCATACACTGAAATACAGACAATAATCAGAAATCTTACAACCTGAAACAATGTTACACTTATTAATATTATTGAACAAAAGCAAGGCAATTATCAGAGTACATTGCAGATTGAAACATCAATGAGAAATATTACAGGCTGGAGCAGACTATAATTAGAAATATTACAGACTGAAACACTGATAATTTTCATTAGGTAGAACCAGCTATTTTTTCAAAGTTTTTGGAAATGAATGAAATTTACACCATATAACAGTCATGGTGAAAGAAGTCAGTTTACAAAAAATGGTTGCATAATCTTTCTTACTTTTTTTTTTACGCAATTTTCAAAAATGGGGGAAAAATGCTTTTTACGCGTATTTTACAATTTACCATTTTTGCATCACCCTAAAGTAAAAATTGATCATCCAACAGAGCTAAATTTTTGCATACCTCATGTATCCAATGCTGACATGAAGCCTGATTTATTCTGAGGCAATAGCTTTCTTAATTTTTGAGTTATTGATTCTCAAAAATGAGAAAAAACACAAATTGAGCAATGGCACTTTGAGCCAACACTGAAAATGAACCATATTAATGCATTTTTGCTTATTTTGAGTTCCATTTGACTTGTGTTTAAGTAATTATAATGAAATAACAACTTAAAAATAGCCGACATTTGTAGTTAAAATGCACTTATTGATGTCTTATGTTTTAAAATTTATGATTATTTAAAAATAAGGGTAGATGGCTAATTGAAACTTAGTGGCAAGTTGAAATAAAAACAATAGTATTATGTATTCTGAAACATGGTCCCTCAAAGTCTTGGCCAATTTTTACAAGTAAAATGAACCCTAACAATAATTTAACCTATTACCAACTCTTAAAAGATACAATGATGGGGTATAGCCTCACAAAAACTAAATAATTAATGCGTATTTGAGGCTGTTGCTATTGGCACTAGCCGTTATGATTAATTAATTTAAATGGCTGTCATTCGTGATCCATCATAACTTAGTTAATAAACCAGTGGGGAAAACTATCTAGGATTAATGTGTGATCATTGTCTGACAGATATTATCAAACATTGTTAATAAAATTTACAGCAGAATTTATAAATAACGACTGTTTAGAACTAAGGCCTATACTTGTCTACTCTCGCTCACGTCCATGACGATCTCGAACGCATTGCCGTCTGTACAAATACGATCTTTATTTCCGTTAATAAACCAGTGGGGAAAAACGATCTAGGATCAACGTGTGATCATTGTCTGACAGATATTATCTAACATTGTTAATAAAATTTACAGCAGAAATGATAGATAACGACTGTTTAGAAGGCCTATATTTGTTGACTCGCGCTCACGTCCATGACGATCTCGAACGCGTTGCCGTCTGTACAGATACGATCTTTATTTCCGAAACCAGTGGGGAAAAACGATCTAAGATCAATGTGTGATCATTGTCTGACATATATTATCAAATATTGTTAATAAAATGTACAGCAGAAATGATAAATAACGACTGTTTAGAACTAAGAAGGCCTATATTTGTCGACTCTCGCTCACGTCCATGACGATCTCGAACGCATTGCCGACTGTACATATACGATCTTTATTTCCGTCAGATAGCCTTAAAAGATTATCCAGATAATTAATTAAAATCTTTTTACAACTGCAAGAGTTATAGTTAATTAAACTTAGTGAATTACTTTCGCAGCAGAGAAACAAGCACAGCCGACAACGCCATGGCGATCACGCGCTTCGTTTATGTTAGGCCTATGTTTACTTCGCGCACGCTTGGGTTGCACACTTTCCCGCTCTACGGGTTCCGCTACGAAAATGCCACTTTGTCATGCTATATACCATTTTAAAGAGGAGATTTTCTACTTTCTTCTGATATAAGAAAAAAATCTATATTTTCAGAAATAACCGTGCAAAAACGTAATTGAAAGATAGGGCTTTTTTCAATCAACTTTTACATACAATAAAAATAAAAATACAGATTCGAAACTAACACGGTTGTATTCTACATTCATTTTTCTTTAGTTTGATATAAGATACATTCTGATAGGACGATCGTAGCGGAACCCGTTTTAGTATTTGCAAGGTATATCAAAACACGATGGTAAAACCGGAGATCAAGATTTTTGCCACGGCCATTGAAACACGCCAACCGTACCTAATTTAATGCGATCGTACACGCTTCCACTCACTCTCTCACAAATAAAAAATACATTAATGAAAAGTTGAAAGATAGTTTTATTCAACAAACTATTTCACAAGCGTGATAAATACGGAACATAAACACAGCGCTTCTGACAAAATGGTAAATTTTTCGGAATTTAGTAGTTGTCCGCTATCGCCATATAGAGGCTGGTTCTACCTATTTTCATTGGTAAACCTAAATCATCAAACCACTGTCACATGATTTCTCAGTAATTAAAAAAGATTATATTAATACATTTTAAACAAAAACAAAATAATAATGAAAACCTGTTTCTTCTGCCTGCCTAGCTTGTGCTTGTCGTTTTTGTTTCCTCTTCAGTTTTTTCCATTCTTTATGGCTAAATGTTAAAAACACACCAAAAAAATCCACTTAAAAGTTAGATATACAAATGAAATCAGATTGTTATCAGTTTTATCTATTCAACAATATATTTTAATATTAAGTGAGCCAAAAAATGAATTAACTAAAATAAAAGATTTACAGCATTAGTATACTAGTGAAAATGTTTGTTAATGATTTTTTTATGAATATCTGGAGATGATAAAAGAAAACACATCATATCATGAACTGATCCAAGCCATCATAACTTTTAGCAGAATATGATTTTTAATTATACACTCTAGTACTAAATACATAATTATAATATATTTAAAGGAGAACTCTGAAATAAACTAATGTTCAAAGCTACATTATATTTTTTTTGTTTTGTTTTGTTAAGAGTTAACTCTAAGTCTAACAGTGTCATGGTTTGAAGCTTAATCATTCTTCTGGATTAATATTTTCATTTTCTTTTTTTCCAAAATATTTTCTTTTGTTTTTATTGTTCTGTGTGTGTGTGTGTGTGTGTGTGTGTGTGTGTGTCTCATGTGTACCATATATGTAAATACTGATGCATATCCTATACTGTTATAAATGTTTAAAATAATTTATTTCTAATTTTTACATATATGATATATGTTTGTCATAAAATTCATTCTAGGTTTGAGATGAATGAGATATATCACAACTAAAATTAAAATCTGATGAGCCCGGCATAACGTTAGCACACATATTCTTTTACTGGTATTGTTAATATTTTGGTCCAATGTTCTTATTCACTTAACCATTCGGTAGCTGATTTTAAAAGGCAGGCACTCCTACACTATGGTTGTGTATGGAAGACCCAATAGTTCCGTACACAAAATAACAAGGGGGTCTGTGTAGGTAATACAGGACAAAAGTTATTTGTTCATATAAAGTGCTACTCAATACTATTTTTACTGCACTATTTATTTAATTAACAAAAGAAAATTTGCAGATCCAAAAAATAAACGAGGAAAGAAAAGTTAATGTAAACACTAAATAAAAACAGTTAAGAGTATGAATTTACTTTCGTTTTTTTATTTGCAGCTAATCCTAACCCTACATTTCTCTTTAAAAAAAACAACAACATACCCTAACCCATTTCAAAATATTATCCTAGCCCTTCTCTAAAAAGTAAAATAAAACACGACGGTTGTGTACGGAGCTGTTGTGTCTTCCATACACAACCGTTATGTTCGGAGACACTCGCATTTTAAAATCTCTACAAAGGATGTAAAACTTATGCATCATATCTTCTTAATTTCTTTTCCTTTTAAGTAACTAGTGCAAAATATCCAGAGATCAAGATTCATCTAGTTATAGAATTAACCAATGAAGGCATGATCTGAATGTAATTGCTTTTAACTGAGCACAGATGAAGAATAGAACTTTTAAAAAAAATGTTTAATATCAATTATGAACATTGACATTCTTATGTCTTGACTATTTACTGGTAAAATTATGAATAATAATTGGTGTATGCATATAAGAGTTTAGAGACACCTTAATTTTTCTTCAGAAATGCGTTTGGCTTCTACTGCCATCTCGATGCTGTATTCCGCTTCCGCCGAAACGTTGAACTTGGCTAACCTAAGATCTCGGTGCTCTTAACGTAAGCACATAAAACAATGACGTTACTCTCTATTTCAGCATCATAACTTGTAGCCAGCTGATCGTAAATGTTAAAATTAGGTCTCCAACAACGACAAAGCTAATTCGATTTGTAGAGAAAATTCATCATAAAATTAATAAAATATTGATAAAACAGCTTCTGTTTTGAATTTAAATTTTCGGGTCAACAAAAGGTTAATTTTGGCCTTGTACATTATTGACTTTCGACCTACCGTCTGCTAAAGGTGAGATGCATACATCCAAAAACTGAGGCGGATTTTTGATGTTTATTTTCAGTTTTTACCAAAGGTGGTGCGTGTTCTTTCTTTCTCACAATGTGAAAGACTACATTCAGCCATAATCAAGTCTGTTTGTTGTAAGTATTTCCTGAAGTATTGTTTAAATAGTTGTATTTATTGTCTGATGCTTTCTGCGTTATTCTTTGTTTTCGGTCATGGACATTATTATGCTTTTGTTTTGTTAATGTTAGGCCTATAGTTTTCTTTTCCAGCTGTGCTATTGTAGTACTAGCCGATTTGTTACACCGTGGAAGTAGTGAAAGTAATATGGTTACGATAATATTTGATGATAACCTAAATTTGTGGTGGTGGTGTAGATCCTCAGCTAGCAGAGAGTATGCTTTATTATATTTATAGGGCCTATAGGCCTATATCAAACAACTATTTCTTTATTATTTCCTCTACCTTCATCAGTAATAGCTAATAAGTAATATTGTTTGTTATGTGTTAAGAGTATCTTCATCTTTGATGAGTTGCTGGATGATATAAAACATTCACAAGATGTGTATATTTCTTTGAGAATTAACAGAGTAAATTTTGTGACAGTAGCGATACCATTTTCAAAGTACTATATAATTCATATGGTGAAATAAAACTACGACTACCACCACTATAAATCAGTATCTCTTTTCATTCTTTTTAAAATGTTTGTTTGTAAACCTTGTTTAATAGTAATATGATAATATTTAATGATAATCTTCATAGACTTCATTAAATATTTATCATTATACATTTATAGCCCAAACAACTCACTAAAAACTCTGTTAGAATGTATCCTTGACTAAAATATTTAGGCTTTGATAGTCAGAATTTTTTCTTCAGCCACAAATATAAATTTAAAAAAATTAAATTAACCATTTTCTGCTAATTATATTAAGACCATTTAAAAATATTAATTTGATGAAAAGAGATTTTTAAAAAAAGAAATGGAGAAGTGTTGCATAGCTTATAATTTATTAATAAGGTTAATTTTAATTATTGCAAGTAACATCTTCTATAATTGTTGAATGATAAAGCAGTAGTTTCCATCCATTTTTTTAGTGAAAATTGTGATTTCATTTTTTCTTATAGATGTATTTTTTAACAGTTACTTTTGTGTTAAAGAAATTTCTTTGTTGCCATATTATGAAAAACAACATTATTTCCATTTCAACTAGTTGCAGATCTTTATATAGTGCCTCGGTGCCCACTGTCCTCCATATTACACAAGATATACACTACATCCTAGCTTTAAAGAGCTTCTATTTACAATTATTTTTGATTTATTTTATATAAATGTTCTTTGCACATTTTTGAAATTTGTTTCTTCCATTATATTAATCATTATCAGATTGCCATCACATCCTGAATTAGAATCTAAAAAGTCTGCTTTTATAAAAACTGAATAAGTGGTATGTGATAATTTAAGTATTTTAAGCATTCTAATTTAAATTTAACCTTTAGATTAAAGAAGCAGTTTTGAAAAGTAATTTAGTCATTTAGCCTGAAATTTTTTAGAAATTGTGTGTGTGTGTGTGTGTGTGTGTGTGTGTGTGTGTGAGAGAGAGAGAGAGAGAGATTTGGAAACATCAGGCAATCATCACCTTCATCTCAGGAGTTTAAATTGCATATGACTACATTTTTAAAGGCATTTAGTATTTACACTATATAGTTCTTTAAATATTTTAAATATTAAACTCATTGCCTGGATATGTTATCTAATTTGTTTCATATCTGAGACTGGATACAGAAATTACAACAAAACTGAGGTGGTTGAAGTGATAATTTGATATATAATTTAAATATAATTTGATTATTTTCTTTTTATTTAGTAAATGTGTATGAGTA
Source organism: Sinotaia quadrata (assembly GCA_028829895.1). Classification (NCBI taxonomy): domain Eukaryota; kingdom Metazoa; phylum Mollusca; class Gastropoda; order Architaenioglossa; family Viviparidae; genus Sinotaia; species Sinotaia quadrata. The sequence continues at coordinate 77,334,892 of CM054177.1, read as the reverse complement.
ACACTTTAACTTTAAGAAGATACACATTCAATGACATATAAAGTTTACAACCTGTGATAATTAAGAAAACCTTATTTGTCATTTAGAACTACAACATCATCAACTTTATTAACTTTAGTTTTTATTATTTCAGCCATATTATCATCATCATCATTATTATTATTATTATATATTTAATGCATAACTTAATACATACTGGTATTTGGTATATACATAATTTCTGCATAACAGAATGTTTCAATTCAAAATCTTAAATTACCTTTTGCTGGAAGATGTTTAAGTAATATATATACTAATAAAGTAACAATACAACAATTGAACAATTAACAACCACCACAGTAAATTAATTTCCAGCTGAAGTTATTATTATAATTTTTGTGGCTAAAAGTGAAATATTAAACTGTTGTCATTTTGCTGAACTTAATGAAATGCTTTTGAGTAACAATAAGTGAAGGCTTTCCTACTATTGATTTTGTGAAAGCTGAGTCATCTGCTATAAAAACTGTTGTCCTGCCAATTGATTTTGTCAGCTGATCTAATGGAAACATTTGTATTAATAAATTACTATTGACCTGCCTATTTATTTTATCCATAGAGAATTCTTGAATATATAAAAATATTCATGGATCATCGTAGTTGGGTGCTAAAGGGACACTTTGTCAGAAGTTCATATTTAGTCTTGGAAAGGGTTTTTAACATCAGACCCCACATTTTTTTTCCTACCCTATTGTCTTTGAAGTGTATTCTACCTAGGACCCAATAAAAGAGAATTACAAATGACTTGTTGCATGCACACGCGCACATACACACACTTAATATGTACCCACCCAATATGATGAGATATAAAAATTACCTTGCATATTGTGTGAAAGTAATTTAACATTAAAATACAATTATTATTTTAATTTAGTGAGATAACTAACATATACTGATTAAGAATTTGAATCTTTTGCAATTTAATGTTGTCTCAAGCATTTTAAATTGAATATCTGTTATCTTGGCTATAATTGCCAAGGATAGACAGATATTATTTGAAGCAGAATTCTCTTTTGTTTTATCTGCTAAAATTATTATTAAACAGAAAAATCCTCTTAGTTTGGTTACAGAATTTATAACTTACATATTTTAAATCCTCTTAGTTTGGTTACAGAATTTCTAACTTACATATGTTAAAAAGTTAAGTAAAACTAAATTCAACCATCAATCCTGTATTGAGAAAATGATTAATGAATTTAGAAACAATTTAAGAAATTGTTATGAAGAAAATTATTACATACTTGCTTTGTTTATATATTTTATTATCCAAACTTTTGCTCTCAAAAGTTTCATTTGCCTATTATGTCTTTTATTCCAATATAGCAGTGAACTGTTCTGAGACCCCAAGGTAACACTAGCTTCCATCTTAGATGTTACCTTTGTGATTGATGTAAAGATTAGGGTATTCAACTCTCAATCATATTGTCAATGCAAGGCTTTAATGTCCAGGTTTAATATACAGCCTGGTGAAAAGATTATTTTCATTTTCATTTGATTGCTTAGTATTTAGTATGAATATATACACACAAGATTGACCTTTAGCAAAGCACCTATAAGTAAAACTAAATCTTAAAATCAATGTTATATTTTTTTAATTTAAAAACAATCCACATCTACTACCAATACCCAGTTAATTTTCTTTTGTTTTCAATGAAAACTAGTGACCGTCAGTGTATGTGTGCATAATTTAAAAACATTGTATTAAAAATACCACACAAACTGCTTTTATATTTCTGCTGATTTACTAGTAACTAGTAGTATAATACTGTAAATTTGCAAGGTCTCTCAATGTTTTTGTTTGTATTTAATCCAGGGACTGCTCTAAATAATTATTAATAATGAACAATTCATTACATATGATTATGAATCAGAGAGTAATTAAACACACTGTGGTTTCTATTTTTTAATTATTTCAACAACAATAGCAAAGAATGTAAGTCCTTTCTAATAAAGAAATTTGATGGTTTTGAGCCCACTCAGATTGTTAAATGAATTAAAAACTTTTTAATCAGCTTCCTGTTTGTTTATCTGGTTCTTTTTTTTCCTCCTTCCTTTTTCATTTTTATCTCCAAATACATGTTTACTACCATTTATGTTTTTATTATTACTGAAGTGTATTTTAATTTTTTTTCTCTTTTATTTAATTTATTTTTTAATTCAGGGCTTTCAATTTGAATTTTGGCATAATTGAGTGTTTTGCCAGGCAGAGATATCCTCAGTTGAATTATTCAAAATCATTATTTGTATACATTTACTATTAAATTGCGAGCTTTTGTAAAGCTAGCTTCTCCTGTTGGTAAATCATACTTGTTTTGATATAATTAAGGGTTTTTCATTTAAGTGGTTCCTCCAACATACTTTTTAAAATGAGTAAGTGCACACACACACACATACACACACACACACACACACACTCACACACACACACACACACACACAACCACACACATGCATGCACATATATATTTAAAATAAACACATAAACTAACTAAATTTCTGACGTACATGTACTGTTAAATATCATAACAAACAACACTACTCCATCCATTCATTCATCAGAATTCACTACATACTAACTTTGTGAGTGACCATGCCACAATAGTGTACTCTGTTACAGGATTGGCAATCTATGGCATACATTCTAAAAGTGCCACAGGAAATGATTTGGACTGGCACTCACACTTTTAGTCCAGTTAGCAAAAGTTTCTGAATATTATTTTAACTTGTATAATTATATTTAATGCTAGTTTTATTCATTATACAGTGCAAACAAATTGCATCAACTGAAAATCTCCACTTGCTACTTGACATGTATTGTATGATTTGAAGCAACATGGTGATATATGATAGTGTGACACAATGCCACCCAAGTAATCAGTTATTTTTATTATTATTGTAAATCATCCATAACCATTTACAAGTGACGAGAATCTTATTTTATGTTATTAATAATTCTCCACTTGGTGGATATGCGGGCGCTGTAAAAGTTTCCTCTCTTCCACAACATTATTTAAAGAAGAATTTACCATCACACAATATTTCTGTAGGTAAAATCTTCTTACTAAAGGTCTGTCTTCTAGCCTATATTTAGTGAGCCACACCCACCCACTATCTCTCCAACATATGGTTATCAATATATCATTATATGTATAATGTAAGAAGGTCAATAACAATAAATTTATTAAATCAACAATCAAATATACAGCATATGAATATAATCAAAGAGCATTGACATCTACATCACTACATAACAATGTTCGATTAATGCTAAACAATCATTCAATTTATCCTAGCATAGACATCAGCAGTCAAATGAATATATATTTATATAACTCTACCCACAGACCAAACATGCTTAAAAACCAGCCTTATGTTGACTAACAGTATTAGGCAGACAAATACATGGTCTGCCTAAGACTTGTACTATTTATTTATTTTATTCATTTTGCCATATTTCTCTCTTTCTATTATCTTTATTGTAGTTACCTTTGACAATTTTCATATTTTAATAGTTTTCCTGTGAATTTAAGTGTGGTTTTAAAGGTTATATATATACACAGAGGTCAACCTAAAGCTGGTTTTTAAAGCATTGTCTACCTAAAGCTGGAAGTGGGGTTATATATATAAAATTATGTTCATAGGCATAATTCATCACAGAAATAGTGGAGTTTTGCTCAAATAATTATAGTCTATGTACATAACCTTCTCAATGATAGCAGCAGTTGCTGGCATGTGTTCACAATCATGTGTTTAGCAACATGTCACTGTCTTTCTTATTTAGACAATAGACCAATTGACCCCTTCTAGGCACATTACACAACTGTTCCAGAATCTTCACTTTGCTCACATATCACACTGTGGATAATCATCCTGAACTTCACAAGCATTATCAAAGCACATCACACAGTGTTCTAGAATCTTCATGTGAGCTACTGAACAAACCATGAGGAATGTTCAAAATAATCTTCATGAATTCTCGAGACCAAACTAAAGCCTAATGTTTGCCCTATTGGCTCTCAACCAGAATTCATGGGAATCAACTTACAGCACACATTTACTAATAAGTTCGACAACAATGCTAGATTCACACAGCAACATGATTCGGTAGTATACAGTAGTCACTGCAGTCTTAAGTGGATCAAAAGCATCAAAGAAAAAAGGCATGCTTCTCTTTGGAAAAGTCAAATTGAGGCAACACTAAATTTCAGGCATATTTCATCTCCAAACTCCTTTCTCTCTTGCAAACATTCTCAACTTGCAAAGTCTGCAGTAATATTCATTAGCCCAATTCACACACAGCATAAGAAACATAGCATCAATCAAAATTCACAATTATAATGTACAACATAATCAAATTAGTGAACATAGAAATAAAGGTTCAATTACATAAAGCATTCTACAATCAAATCATAGATCAATAGCAAACATATATGAGATATTTTTAAGTCCATTCTTTCTTTATCAGTCAGTTATGAGTTAACATAAGCTATCAATCACCTTTATGACTGGACTTAAGTTCAAAATCAAATTCAAAGTGATTAGAATATAGGACTTCTTCAACAAAGTAACTTTTGGTCCATTCCCATTGGATGAAATTGTTATGAACAAGTGTGAGACTAATACACTCATAGTCAGAAAAACTACTCATCCAGTTGGAACTGGTTTGGATTGCATCAACAATTCTAGCATAATCTTTAACTGAGTTGTTTTCTCCAACTTTGATACTTAAAAATATCAGCATAAGCAGTGCCCAAGGTTGGCCACTTTGACATTTAACAATTTATATAACAATGAAGTTTAGAAATAGGGATAAGCAAATTTACTCTGCCACAGATAGTGTGTATATTTTCTGGCAGCATGTTACCTTTTACTGTTAATTGAATGATGCTTTTGACAAAATATCAGATCATGAGAAAACTAAGTTAAGTGATGTCATTTCATCTCAGCCTTTTAGAATAAAAAAATTGAATTTTCTAAATGTGAGAGCCATTATACTTGCACTTTCTATTGTGAAGTGTTATCAGCTGCACACCAAGTGTTCAACAGTTTTTGCAGACAGAGCATGAGAAAACTTTTTTTTTCTGTTGATGTTGACCAAATTGAATTGATCAGATCTGTTGTAGCTCGATTTAAAAAGCAAAATGATGCTTTGAAAAGATTGATTTAAATAAAAGTCAGCCTAAAGGCAGGTACAATATATATATATATGTATGTATGTATGTATATAATCATTGTATAAAAATGGAAAATCATGTACACATATTATTAAAGAAGCTTTCCTCAAAACCTGTATAGGTTTTATTCAACGATTTCCAAAATATGGCATTTAAACAAGCATGCACAACAATAAATTGAGTGGATAAATGATATCTTAGAGTGCATGTTTCAGTTTTAGAATTTGCCTGGCTTCAGTGTATTTAAGTACAATGTTGTAAGTTACTCAGAGTAGAATTTTGAATGATTTTATAAATGAAGTTTACAGTTCTGAAGTTATCTAAATGGCTTAATGTTAACTGATATAAAATAGGTTCAAGTTTAGATAATAATAGATATTTAAATATTGTATGTTTAATATATGTATATATGGTCAGACTTCACATTGCATGAACCCAAAACGTGTGCATTAGTTTCAGATTTCAATTTACACAAACTATTGCTTCATGTTTTGTTATAATGCAAGCACTAATTTATTCAGTTTAAATCGGTTTGTATACATTATGTGCTAGCAGAGATGAAAAATATATGTGCATTTTATATATATATATGCACATACATGCATGTACACCTTTACAGGACTTTATCTCCTGGGCATCCGTGGAGATGCATTATTTTTTTTAAATTTGTTCTTGAAGCACTTTCTCAGAAATTACACATCTCACAAAACGTAACAGTGTTCCTACCTTTTTTTCTGGCAAAAAAAGGACTTTGTGTGTGTGTGTGTGTGCGCGCGCGCGCGTGCATGCGTGTGTGTGTGACATATCTTCATGTTTAGTACACATTTTACTGTCTAGAGCAGATAAGATTTCATGATAGGTCATTTGGGGTTCTCCAAGAGATCATGATTGGAAAATAAATAAGGATCACATAGTAATCTTTATGCAGGGGTGCCTGAGTTCTGAAAATTATTTTGATAGTTCTTCCAAGGTAAAATTGTTGAGAGGATGGTCATAAAGATCCAAATGTACAGTTTTCATTGAGAAAATGTGGCATTTAATTGGCTGATTGTATTTATTCTCACTGCTTTCATTCACCTTAACCAAATATAAATTAGAGGTGTAATATTGGTCTTTGCTGTAGTCATGGCATTGCAAACTAGTGCAATCTTAATCGCTAATGGAGTTTTATGTTTTGCATAGTTCTGAGCGACCCTCTTTAGTATCATGTCCTAACACTACATTACTTCAGTGTTAAGTGTGCATTTGTGTGTATATCAAATAATTTTTTGTATATTACATTCAGATGGGAGTTTAATGCACATGTGTAAACTACACAAATCATTTGAAAGTGTTTAATCAACACTCTCATTATGTTACATAGTTTGTGTGTATGTTTTTATCAGGTGGAGAAGCTGGCTGCACCTGTAAAAGAGGGAGGAAATGGCATCAGCATTGCTACCATCACGTGGAGCACTGCTGAATGTCGTTCTCATTCCCCCAAATCTGACCTTTTACACCAGCGACCCCTCCAGTCACAAACAAACTATTTCCATCTACAATCTGCATGACTTCCCAGTCAAGTTTGTGGGTGAGAAAAATCTATTTTCTTCCAATTATTTAACTTTTTTAATATTAGTTTTGTTTAAATTTGACTTTTATGTATTTATTTTGAAAATGTTAAACGTTTTCCTCCTCTGCCACACCTTTGGGTCAGATGCAACCCACACCTTCAGATAATATACAACCCACACCTTTGGGTCATATACAACACACATTTGGGTCATATACAACCCACTCCTTCAGGTGTATATTTACAAAACATCTTCGGGTCACATACAGCCCACACTTCTGATTGTCACATAATGGCTTATGTAGCCCACTCCCACCCCTCCTCTATAAATAGACTATACGTAAATCTACCTTCTAGAGAGGCTGACCCTTATCCCCAGGCTATTATCTTGGTTGTTGAATGCATTGAGCCATGAAGTAACACCAGAATGGAATGACCCATGGGCCAGAGACAAAGTTCCATGGACCTCATGTGTGACTGTATATATGTATGTACTGGGACCCCAGATATCATGTCAGGGAACAAAAACTAAGTGACTAGAAAACCAATAAGCTGAACAGCTTCAGTCAAGTTGAAGAAAAACTTCCAAAGCACTTTAGAGTTCACTCAGAAATATTCAGTGTTCTCTTATAAACTCATTATAGTTCACTCTTACGAATGAACCAAATAACTACCACAGTGCTATAAGACTTAAATAAATTAACATTCTTTTACCACATCACATGGTTGTGATTATGATACTAATTGTAACTGTTGAACTATTTGCTATATGTAACCATGCTGTCTTATGTTGTGATATGATGTAAATGTCAATGCTCTTTGATTATATTCATATGTTCAGTTATATATTTGATTGTTGATTTAATAAATTTATTGACCTTTTTACACATATTGATAACCAAATGTTGGAAAGACAGTGGGTGGATGGGGGCTGACTAAATATATTTAAATAAACATTTGTCTTTTCTTTTGGTAAGAAGTTTTCCACCTATGGAAATATTGTATGATGGTAATTGTCTTTAATTTTGTGGAAGAGAGAAAATATTTAGAGTGCCCAAATATCTGTCAAGTGAGGGAGATGAGTGGTGTCTTCTAGAGAATTATTAATAGCATAAATTAGATTCTCATCACTTGAATTAGTTGTGAATGATTAATTAATAATCATAACCATTAACTAGGTGGCGTTGTCATCACAGATTGGCTTTTTTTTTTTTTTTTTTTTTTTTTTTTTAGGTTACCAAGAGATATTCAGGCTTTGATAAGATGAAGCACAGTTTCTAGTTCTTTAACACACTTCATTATAAGCTACAGAAGAGACACAATCCACCAGCTCTTGAATTATGTGAATTGCAGTCTGATCCATTATTACTAACTCACCCCCATCCCTAGCAAAAAAATGAAAACTGATAATTTCTAGGAGCTGGCCTTCAAAGAGTATTTCCTCAAGCTGAGAGACTTTGCACTCGATATATTTCATATCTGACATTATATTTTAATAGTAAATTATCTGTGATGAAGATGGTAAGGTGCAAATTCTAAAGCCAAATACACTCAAACCTGTATTAGGCTCACTACTGCTAACATTGATATTCATATGAAGACTGGTAAAAGAGAAACCTCCACCCACCCACTGCCTGATAAAAGAGAAAGCTCCATCTACCCACCCCACACCTTCCATTAAGTTGTAAGAATAAAGGCTATAATATTTCTTTGGCTGTTTAATGCTCATTTTTTATTGTTTTGTTTTTTTGTTTTATTTTTGTCCTTTTCATCCAATTTTTGTGGAACTTTAAAGAGTCCATATCATACTGTATTGGTGTAATATTGAAAGAGTATGGTAATAAATATAAAATTGTCATGTGTTGCCTATGAATCTTATATTTTTGGTCCTTGTGACCCAATTTGGTTGAAAAAGTTGGATCGCTCTGATCTAAGCAACAAATTCCTTTAAAAATTTGTTTAAAAAGGTTCACATTTATATGATTGGGTTCAGAACATAACTCTCAGGATCGGTACTGAGCTTGAGTTATAAGCATTCATAATCATATACAAGTAATAAACAAGGCTTTGGTTCTTGATTCAGTATTGAGCTTATTGCTTAATAGTGTAACATATGGTATTTCATACCTATATCTTTCCTGAACTCAGAATTTATCTTAATAAATTTTAGACCATTTTATCAATATTGAGCTCAGAGTTTTATGTAGTTATTTACAGCAAATTACTGTATATATATTCTACAGAAAACAGAATTAATCTTTAATACCACTTAAACCATCTTACTCCAGTATTGACCTCATAGCTTTAAAGCTGTTTAAAATTAAAGTACACAACAGTAACTGGCATAAATGTTTCAATTGCCCATAATAAGGATTCGTCTAGTGAAAGGCTTTCTTTACAAGTTTAATTTTATTGTATATGTATAATCCTTGACTTCCTTAAATGTCATTGTTACATTCTACATGTACTGTACAATACTCTCTTAAATATGTCATTTTTATGTTAAGTAGTTAGTATAAAATGTTAATCATGATTTTATTTTTGGACATTTTTTTACATATTGATATCTATAAGCAAATGAGTAAGATAGTGTTCCTTCCTTTACTTTGAGCATGAAACTGGGTTAACCATATACAAGAGCTTAAACTACGTTTTCATTTCCTTAACTGTTACATATGTTTTTATTTGTTAAGAATTTGGTTATATGCTAGATTGAATTGTTGGTTTTATTAGTTAAACTATTGAGTTGTTTTGTGGGTTTTTTTTTTTAATTTTAACTGTCCTCTCTTTATAAGTAATAGTTTTGACATATTTGACTTATTAGATTTTCTTTAAATCCTTTTGGGTAGAAGATTAAATATAAAAACTATAGACACATTTTAAACTAATACATTTTAAATGCGAATTTGATAGTATATTTGATAATGTACTGTTATATAGTTCAACACTTAATAGTTTTAAGTTGCTTCTTTTTGCCAGTCAAGTCCACAGCTCCTCAGAAGTACTACATCTCTGAAGACGAAGGGACTATCAACACACATTGCTCAGTTAATATGTGAGTTTGTGTCTTTTAGTTTCTCTTATTACTGATTCCCATTGAGGCTAGGAGAAAATTATCACATTATTGTGCAAGTGTAAGTTCATTGCTTTTAATGCTTCTTAACTTCAGAATGGAATAAAATAGTAAGTTTTAAAAAAAAATTGACAGGCATCAAGAAGTAATAGTCTGCATTATATAATTCATTGACAGTTATATTGAAAAATGTCAACCCCAAATCACCCATCCTCATATTTTTTGTAGTCATCCTTTAACCACAGGGAGTATGGGTTTGCATTTGATAGTCAGTACACTGTACTTTCAAGCCCTGACAAGTAAGTCATTAGTTAATAAATGCATCCCCTCTCACTTTGGGCTGATCATTTTGTAGTCAGCCATTAACCAAGGAAAGTATGTTTACATTTGATGTCCAGTGTACTGTATCGTCAAGCCCTACAAGTAAGTCATTAGTTAATAAATGTATCCCATTTTACCTTTGTCCAATCTTTTTGTAGTCAGCCTTTAACCAAAGGAAATATGGGTTTGATGCCCAGTATACTGTACTGTCAAGCCCTGACAAATAAATCAGTAGTTAATAAATGCATCCCTCTCACCTGAGGCAGATCTTTTTGCAGTTAGCCTTTAACCAAGGGAAATATGAGTTTATATTTGATGTCCAGGGTACTATTCTGTCAAACCCTGACATGTAAGTTCATAGTTAATAACTGTATCCCATCTCACCTTGGTCGGGTCTTTTTGTTGTATGGACTGAATGTAACAAGATCATGTTTACTTTAGGGCAGTGGTCCCCAACCCCTGGTCCGTGGAGCAAATGGTACCGGGCCGCCCAATTTTATTTACTGTGGTGTATTTCTCTCGGGTTTGTGCGACTTTTCATGGATGAGATTGAGCCTGAGCATTCATTCTCCCAGTTGGTGCACGATCATCTGTCTTTGCTTTTAAAGAATTCGAGTGCTACTTCCCAACCACACCAACACACTTCGCTTCAGACCACCGACGAACGCACTCCATCCATCAGACCGCCAGGAAGAGAGTCATGTCAAAGCGCCACACCAGACAAGCCAGCACCAGGCCTCAGCCCTTTACAGGGCTGCAAAAATGCCACTACTGCCCACTCCACCAAGTGACATTTTAAGCGATTCTGAGCCAGTCACAGAAGATGCGGATGGCCCTTTCTGTTTCACAAACGAGCGCATAGCCAAGCTGAGACAGATACGGCAAAAGAGGCTTGAAGAGGTGCAAACATTAAGAAGTACACAAGGAGAAGACTGGACAAAATACTGCTGTGAAATCAGCATACCAACTGAAAATGGGGGCATACGAAAAGTTACCCCCTTCACCTTCGCACTAGAAACTGAAAACGTTGAACTAAAAAATGCATTCACTAATTTGCTGTTGACCCTCTTCCACACAAAAATGGAAGATGAACTTACCACTAGACAACGAGCCATCTTAACCGCAATTGGTCTCCACAAGATTTTAAACAAGCACCTGACAAGACAACCGAAAAAAAAACTACATCAACAGACTGTGAACACAGACAGACATCATCTGGAAAATAACGCTGACAACAAAAACACGCTCTTCACAAACGGAAAAGGAGGAAACAACGCGAAAACTCACACAGGAAGATGGCACAACTCAAACAGTCTTTGAAGGGAAAAGCCTCGTTTCCACCCAAACTCTACAAGCCACTACAACAGAACAGGGAATAAACACCAACATTATCTGGAAAATTCCACCTACGGCCAAAGTGAATTCAACTCAAACAGCAAAACAAGAAATCAGCCAGGCATTCTCGCAAACTCCAAAACCCACAACAGATAATAAGGAAACTCAGACTACAAGCTCTATCAGCAAAGAAAAAGAAATTAAAACAACTACCACCAAAAATAAGAAGAAACGCCAAAAAATCTCCAGCACACAAACGGTACATATCAAGACGCAAGAAAGAAAAATATACAAACAGAAAAAGAAGTGAAAACAACTGATGCACAGACCGAAACAGAAGTTGACAATGCTCCAACTACACCACAAGAAACAACAACAACGACTAAACCAACTGCCACCAATCCACAGCCAGAGTCACCACCAGGGACTGCAACAAAAACAACCACAACAGACACACAAGGAAAAACTACAGAACGGAGCCCCAAATCAAAAAGAAGGCGCCCGCCGCAACACATCAGACAACAACAACAGTATCATCTACTACAGCCACAACAACAGAATCCACAACAACAATGGCAGCGCTGCGACAACAACCACCGCCGACAACAACAACAACGGTGGCAGCACAGGGAGCAACATCACATGCAGTGAGGATATTATAACCACCCCATTGCGGATCTAATTCAACTAATGCTTGCCGCCAACACCCACCTACAAACAGCCCAACGGATACCGGGGACATCAACAACAACAGTGCCAACGACAGCAACAACAACACCACTGGTGAACATTACAGGGTGGGGATGAACATCCTGGGCGCACATACACACTAAGTACAGGTGATGTGGTATTAGCCTGGGCTCTGTAAACCCCCTCACCTGCCAATATAACAATGGCCACCACAGCACTTAAATCCCTATTACCATTTCCGACATCCTATCTGTGTGAAGTGGGGTTTTCTGCAGTGACAGCAACCAAAACAAAACGATGGATGGACATAAGCGACTCACTTCGGGTGTAATTGTCTCCTATTACCCCCAGATGGAACCATCTCGTTGCAAAGAAACAAGCTCAGGGTTCTCGCTGATTTAGCGTTCTAGTGAGTTAAAATGTTAAATCACTTTATATTAATTTTTTGGTGTAACTGTATTTTAATTTGAAGGCACGTTTAAATACAATTAAATTAAAATTATTAAATCAAAACAATCTAAGATATAAACAATCAACGTCCCCCCACATCATCAGGCTGCGGTAAAATTATCAAGCGTTGACTGGTCCGCGGCGATGAAAAGGTTGGGGACCACTGCTTTAGGGTTAGTAGATGCTGTTAGAGGGAAGTTACAAATGAGAAATGATGGAGCATCATGACTGCAAAACACGCAGGCACACACACACACGCACAGCACATGCACACACACACACACACACGCACAGCACACGCACGCACACACACACACAACACACATTGGAGGGATTAGATCAGTCGTGTGCTATGAAGACAAAGGTGTTGCTTAGAAGCTGGTAAGCAGTGTGAAGCTGGATGAGACTGTTGCTGAAAATATCACCATTTGTCTTTGACACCAAAATCTGATAACAGGTATGGAGGGCTAGGAAAAAGTCAAGCACAACAGGTGTGTGTTGATGTAGGAGTGAAGAAAGTTATGGCACAAAGTCTTATTGAATATATTAATGTTACCTGGCTCACCGATTAGTACAGCATTAGTATATCTGATCAGTTTATGCCACAATAATAATGAGTCAGAAAAGAATTATTTTTTTAAAATACTGCTTAAATGGTCCAGAAAGGAAAAAAATAGAGAAAGAAATTCTTTTGGGTAATAATGGAAAAAGAATCAGTCTATGCCCAGAATAATAATGGAAAAGAAACACCCTACCCCAGTCTACCCCATGTTAATAGTGACAAATAAACAGTCTGTCCTAAATAATAATAGAAAATAAAAAGTTTACCCTAGGGTTAAGAATGCTTAGACATTGATGAATAGTTACCACTCAGTGTTGCTTTCTTTTGAATTTTCATATTATAACTTGTTCTGAGTAGAAAATTATAATCAAGCAAATGAATGAAAAGTTTTTATTTCTTATAAATATATTATAATCAGTACTTTAATTTTCTTCATTCTTTTGTTTCATCACATTAAGTGATTAACTATAACTAAATATTACTTCTGGACATCTAAAGGTATGTCTATACTTTTGAATATAAGTCATCATTCTGAAATGGTCAGTCATTTATTGAGAGGATGTCGAGGAATAGCTTAAAAGAAATTTGGTTTTGTAAGGTTTAGGCATCCTTAGAACCTTTGCATTTTTAATTTAGAGAGAATGCATTGATACATAACACTAGACTTGTAGTCGAGTAAACTGTATTTTAAAAAAATTATGTGTTTTTGCCCATTTTATTTCAGAACAATTATAAATTATCAACAAAAGCAGGATATATATATATATCTATAATTGGACTTTTCATATTGTTTGTAAATAAATTATATTTACATAATTACATTAAGTAATTTGTTTTGGACATTCTTCATTCATTCTCTTTAATGACTTATTTGTAATAGTTTTATATATATATTTTAAAAGTCCATCACTTTTCACCTATATCAGTATAGTAAACAAACAAATTACTCTGTTGGAAAGTGTTTGTGATAAAAAATTTTAATACTTTTGAACATTTGCTTCCTAATAATTTTGTGTTTCTAGAGTTGTGCGTCACATTGACATTGGAGTGAAAAATGAGGGTGTGACAGACAAGTTCCGAGTGTACATGCACCAGTTTTCTCGGGGTCAGAGACATGCTCTTGGTATGTTAACATTTATGTGTTCATTGTGTGTGGCAAAGTTAATGCATTCTTCTAATTTGATAGTGAGATAGTAAACATCCATTAATTGAATAGCAGTACAGAAAGCACATCCATCTATAACAATAAGCACATCTATTTTACAGTAGCACAGTAAACACATCCATCAGTTTTACAGGAGCACAATAAATATATCCATTTATATTTTTTATGTGTTCTTTATGCATGGCATTTGTGCGGCACATTTGTATTTTCTTTTTTAGCCATAGCTCACCTCGTTTGTTTGTTTTTAATGCAGGGTTTACAACCACACAATATGACTATTGTTTTTTAAGAGAAATTTTTTTGAAGATGTTCAGATATGTGTATAAATTAGCATATGCACACAAAAAAATTATTATATATAAAAGGAAACATATTAATGATAGATTACTATTTTAATCACATATAGAACAAAGTTGAAATTTTTTCTCCCCTACAATGTTATATTTTCTGTTAGTTTATAAATAGTATAAAGCATTTATAGAACAATTTCTTATAGCAGTAAATTTTATCTTGCAAATCATTTGTACCTCTTCAGATTTAGGTTCCGGTTAGACAATTTTGTATTTAATTTACTCATATTTAAATCATATCTGTCTTATCCCTGGGTTGTTCTATCTAGCTAGTTAGCTCTTCAAAGGTCCACTCCCTATTCTTCTTATCCTTTTTCTTTTCTCTTCAATTCTGTCTACCTCCGCTAAAATCCACTTTCTGCTTTTGATACTCATACCTTTTATGTAGCTCTTATAGGGTCCATTCCCCACCTCTACTATCCCTAATTTAACCTATTATCTAGTTCTTATAAGATTCACTCTTTGTCCTTCACCCCTGACTGTTTATGGAACTCTTCTAAGATCCACTCTCTACACTTCACACCTCTACCTTTTATTATAGCTTTTTAAGATCCCCTCTC
Source organism: Sinotaia quadrata (assembly GCA_028829895.1). NCBI lineage: Eukaryota > Metazoa > Mollusca > Gastropoda > Architaenioglossa > Viviparidae > Sinotaia > Sinotaia quadrata. The sequence goes on along the minus strand of CM054177.1, from coordinate 77,319,624 downwards.
TACACTTTTATCTAGCTCTTTTAAGGTCCACTCTCGACACCTCTATCTTTTATTGAGCACTATTAAGGTTCATTCTCTACACTTCATATCCCTACCTTTTATCTAGCTCTTTTAAGGTCCACTCTCTACACTGCATACCCCCAACTTCTATCTAGCTCTTTTAAGATCCACTCTCTACACTTCATACCTCTACCTTTTATCTATTTTTTTTAAGATATACCGTCTTCCCTGCTTACCCCTACATAGCTCTTTTAAGGTTCACTCTCTACACTTCATATCCCTAATGTTTACCTAGCTTTTTAAAAGTCCACTCTCTACACTTCATACCTCTTACCATTTATCTAGCTTTTTTATGGTCCACTCTCTACACTTCACACCTCTACCTTTTATCAAGTTCTTTTAAGATACATTCTCTACATTTCATACCTATACCTTTTATCTAGCTCTTTTAAGGTCTACTCTACATTTCATACCTTACCTCTACACTTCTACCCCTACCTTTTATTAAGCATTTTTATGATCCACTCTCTACACTTCATACCTCTACCTTTTATCTAGCTCCTTTAAGGTCCACTCTCTACACTTCATACCCCATACCTTTTATCTAACTCTTTTAAGGTCCACTCCCTACACTTCATACCCTTACCTTTTATTGCTCTTTTAAGGTCCACTCTCTACACTTCATACCCCTACTTTTAAGGTCCACTTTTTTATATGTAGCAATCAAACTATCAACAAATGTACAAAGACACTAGTTTCTCATAATATAATATGTTTTGTATACAGTGGTACCTCACATAACGAACACAATTCGTTCCAGCAGTACGTTCGTTATGCGAGGTGCTCATTATGCGAACACGATATCCCATAGACTTCTACAGGAAATCGTGCAATCCGTTCCACATCGCCGTGAAAAATCAAAGAAATTAGGGCAGTGAAGACAGGGCAGTGTTCAGGGAGGAAAACACTAGTAAAGACAATCACCAAAGTAGGGTATGATGTTAAGTGTTGATGAGGTACGATGTTAGGCATTGATGAGGTTAAATGGAGGTGGGATGAGGAGGACACACACACACATATGTACAGTTCACACACACATAGGTCTCTTTTCCAGTCCAGCTTTTAGTTGTCAGAGTTGTCCACCAGTGGGCGCAGATGGGGTGGGATAGTATGTCCTTGAGTGGAAGAGCTGGCCTGTTGTTAAGTGGAAGAACTGGCCTGTTGAGTGGAAGGACCGGCCTGTTCTTCAGCTGAAACAAGAATGTTCACTTCACTCACGAAAAGTTGTCCTGCAACGACGAGAATAAGACCTTGAATTCTATAACCACCAACCAGTAAATACACAGATGGCAAAAACACATCAGAGCAAGGAAAAAAGGACAATCAACTGGGGACAAACATGCCCTTCATCTGAGCCATGTGAGACATGACTGGCCGGATTCAGCCATTTTTTCACAGGAAATGCGATGTTTTCGCTGCGTACATATGGTTTGTTATATGAAACAAGTTCGTTCTGCGAGCCATGCGGGCGTTCGCAGCGGCGTTCGTTATGCAGATCGTTTGTTCTGCGGGGCGTTTGTTATGCGAGGTACCACTGTATGTCTAATCATCTCTCCTCCAATTAAAACTTTAGCAGCCCAAAGAAAATGATAAATTGTTATTCATAAATTTAAACTCTACCTTTATTTCCTTGTCTTTGTCATCAATATCCCTAGTGAAAATAAGTTAACAAAAGCAATATATACATTTCTGAAATAGTGAATTACTTCATTAAACAGTTGAAAGAATTGGACTATATTTAACAGAAGCATACCTATAGAACAGTTGCAACATCACAGCAGAAATTCAAGGTAAAAGAGATGTCACAGACTAACACTCACCCCCAAAATGTTCAACAGAAATCTCCTATACATCTAAATGTTTAATTAAATTTGACATATCTTAATGTTATTTAGACAAGATTCTTTTTCATTTCTGTTGAAAAAATGCAATGATTACACTTTAATTCTAAAAATAAAGGTACTAGCAGGGTGGCCACCTTCCCTGGCATTAGTATTTTAAGTTGATGCTTTTTCTTTGAAAACTGGAAGTATGCGAGTGTAATTTTAATTATGCAATTTTAGATAGCACTGATGCTTACTGGGCTACAACTAGCTACAATGTACTCCCATCTTTGGTCTTATTGTGCTGTCACATGAATATAGTGAGCTAATTTCCATAGATAAATTCTTTGTTTATTATTATTTCTTTTGCAATATTTTTTTTATTATGTGGATGACAATACAATGTAGCTTACAATAATCTATTGCATATGTTTTACTCTAAAAAGGCTACATTTGGTACATTTTGTAGATGATTATATCCAGAAATCTGTAGTATAGTACTACTATTACTGTGCTATGTGTAAATTGCTAGTTTATGTACTTTGAGGATTGTAAGTTTCTACACATCATAGATTATAAGTGTATGCACTCGGTAGATTACTAGTCTATGCACTCTGAGGATTGTAAGTTTTTTTTATACTTCATAGATAAATGTTTTTGCACTTCATAGATGATAAGTTCTCTCTGTGGATAACTTCATTCCGTAGATTGTTGCACTGGTTCCTACATTTTGTAGATCACACTTTCAGTGACTGATGGAGTACATTGTAGCTGCTACCCAATAGAGATCGGTAATTTTGTAGGATTCAAAGATATTCCTGCTCAGTTGCTGCCACGAAGACCTGACACGACAGTGGATGCAGATGAAAAATTCCGTTCCATGCAGTCACTGCAGTGTTCACAGGGGTCCCCTTCAAGACAGTTAACAGGTAGAGAAGGTGACAGCACCCACCATAAAGATGGTTAGTACTAAATACATTCATTTTTTTTTTTCATATTGTCTCCTCTTTCTGTCTTGGTCCACCTTTCAGTAATAAGAACACAAGTTTATTTATTTTTTGAGAAACATACAGAAATTTAGAGTCTGGAACAAAACATTTGTATATATTATATTTATGTTTTGATTTGCATGTAAAATGTTTAAGTATTGGAAAGTAAGAATAAAAGATGATAATGGCAAAATATGTACAATGCTGAAATCTGGAAAGTAAGAATGAAAGATGATAATGGCAGAATATAATATGTACATCGCCTTGATGAAACTTCAGCAAATCTAGAATATTCTTCCCTTAGGCTGTTTACTTCAAACTCAGACACTTTCAGAATAATACCATAAGGAGTGCCCAAGGTCAGGTCACTCTGACAATTTAGCAACTTAAATATAATTAAATATAAATATAATTAAAAATAGGGAGGGGCAAATTTACTTTGTCACACATTCATTGATAATAATAAACATGTTAAGCATACAGTCTTAATGGAAATTAAAGCTGAGACTTTCTAAATTGCAGCTAGATTTCAGATTACAGAAATAAAGTTATTTAAAAAATTTCTCTGATTTAATTTTTATTGTTTTATCAAGTCATCTACCCTGAAATTAGTGCATGAAAAATGTATTCATGATGGGATTTTAAAGTTGAGATTTCACTGATTTGTTCTTTGCTTTATGGTTTCAGGTCGCGGGGGTCTTGTAATGGTTGTTCTCAGTTTGGCTGTACTTTTGGGGTTATCTTTGCCCACACAAGGAGAAACAAATAGTAATCTACCTGAATACTTGCACCTGTCAATCAACAACAAGGTTGTCCTAGGCATAATACTAGGTACATTGTTTATTTTATTATTTTGTATAATGCAGATACACTTAAAACAGATGTTATATATTTAATTGTGGTAAAACAATATGTATATATTTAAGCTGTCCTTGTTCAAATTTGAATACCAGAAACAAATTATGTAAATTTCAGAAATAGAATGAGTTTTAGAAGTTTGCATTAACACTTTTTATTGAAAAGGAACAAGTCTTGAATTAGTGACATTTAACTTATTAATCTTTGCTTGATCAAGGTATTCTTTGAATGGGTGAGCATTACTTTACAGATGCAACAGTGCATCGTGAAATCTCTGTGAGGATTTTTGCAAACCCTCAGCCTCTTTTTCTTGATTATCTCACACATACCATCCATGATTTATATTTTGCACTTTTGCTCATTACAAACTGAATTTGTGATGTAGAAGAGAGGAAATAATGGAGGGGGGGGGGGAGATCAAATGAAAAATGTAGAACTGAGCGATTGCAACTATAAATTTGATGTGTGATCACACTCGTCCACTCACACTGATTAGTTGCACATCAGACATATTGGTAATAGGCTCACCCCCATCCCCTATCATATCTAGTTGTAGACAGTGTTGACAGAATAAACCAGAATCTGATAGAAATGATCTGTTGATATTTAATATATAATGAAAAGGTAAATTGAGACTCCGGCTCCATTATTGATTTAAAACAAAAGACAAAATGGTCTTACAGTGATAGAGAAAAATCCAAGTGAATAATGTCAGGATATGTTAGAGCATAATGAGAGTTTGCTCTGTTAATTGAGCACAAGTTAACAACTTAGTCCAGTAAGTCTACACTCTCCACATATAACTTATTATGTGTTGTCTCAGCCGGAGAGGGTGATTCTAGAATAGTTGTAGTCTTGCAGGGTTGCTGATTGAGGATGGATGACTGACAGCTTGGTTTAGGAAGCGGTAGAATGGTAGCCAATATATAATAACTCAATTTGAGAATAGTTATTTGTAAAGTCTGGGACTGGGCCATGCATAAGTCAATGCTTCTGTGTACATTTGTACATTTGTGTAGGAAGTGTTTCAGAAGATGAAAGCTCTAGCATACAAACAGCTGTAAAACATGTACAGCCCTACTTTATGTGCGATGCACTTTTACTGTGTCAGTTGATATACTGTTACAGTTTGAGAAGAACTATAATGATGTCACAGAGTCCGATAACTTGGCTACTACAATAGTGAGTTGTATATAGTCTCAAAATAAATAAGTCTTGATTTGCTAATCAGTAAAATAAATTAAAAGTTTAATTTCACCTGGTATATCAAAGAGATGCAGACTCATAATTATCTAATAGTATTGCATATACATTAATAAAATTTGTCTGCTAGATTTAGACAAATTAATACAAATAAAGTGCTAAAAAATATCTTCACAGAAAACAGTTGTTATGATTACAAAACAAAACAAAATCATACTTCATTGAAAGACCTTACATTAACTCTTTTGGTGCTGAATAAATTTTTTGTTTTACTCTGGGTGCTGATTATTTTGCCGAAAAATGAGCCTCAGTATCATTTTCACTTTCTGGCTAAAAATCACTTTCAGATAAGTCAGAATCCAAATCAGCATAATTTTCAAGATGTCCTTTACAGAATATGTCAGCCTTTTACCTCTTTTTTTACTAATGCTTCTACATGACAGCATTATGAAAATACGGTAAAAAGTTTGAAATTGTGACAAAGTGTACATTTACAAGCAAAGACATCAATGCGCTTGCAAACATGGCCAGATAAGTCAGGTCAGGCCATTGCTGTACAAGGCTATGAAGAGCACAAATAAGCAGTGTGACTTTTAACGACAAACAGCCATCTAGCAGCAACCAACCCCTAGATGTCGACTTCTATCGACTTGAGCACCAAAAGAGTTTAAATACTGTGTGTAATTTTGCAGAAAGTTAACTAGATAATAATATTGGCTTGAGTGGTTAGATCTGTCTTTACATCCTTACAAAAATCTGGCAACACCTGATCTATATGCAGACCATCAAATTAGCAAAATAAGATGGCTATATTTACTTCTTTAAAGGAGAAGAGATGGAGATAAAGACAGTCTGATTGGGGCTGGTATCAAAGTCTGCCAACAAAGCCATTCTTCCTTCCTATCTCTCACTCACTCACACACTTAGTCAAATAGACAGTGTTGAGTGTTGGTAATAAATAATCTCTGGGTCAGAGCTGGAACATCCCAGTCTTTACATTTGCCTTCCTAGGAAATTTGTGACTGATTTTAATAAATTAATGGCATGATTAATGTAATAATAACAGTTGCCTTACAAGAGATTCTTTTATAACATTTATAACATTTGGGAACTATTTATACTGAAAACAATTTAAAACATCACTTTTTTGAATAGCATCATTATTACCTAGACTGCTGTGTTTTTCTCAGCAAAATTTAAATCCACTCAGGACAAATGTTACTTTACACTTACAGTGTATTTAGTTTGAAATACAAGAGCAGTTTTCTTTTGCCTTTGAGTTAATTTGGAATTAAAATCAGTGCTTTTTCCGCCATTACACACATTTGCATGGGTATACACATTTTTTTTTTTAACAAAGCATTTCTTTTTGAATGTATATCTAGGTGAAGTATTTAATAAAATTTCTATACTTTTATTAATGGCAGATAGGGTGTTTTTCTTCAAAAATTTCAAATATCAGACCTAGTTCCAATCTCAGTCTAGATACATCTAATTAAGTAAGTTGAAGGTAAAGACCTGTAATTATGACTGATAGTGTCACTTTCATTTTGAAAGTAGCCTTAGATTTCTTGTCTATTTGGCATTAATTGCTGCAAAAAAAAATAAAATTTGAAATAAACAGTTTAATGTGAACATAGCTTTGATGTAGAATCTACAGATAACGGTGACAATTACTGGCATAGGATCTATACTTTTTTCTAATTTTTAACTTTTACCATTTCACCAGAAAACTTCAGTAAGATTTTAATGTCAGAAAGAGTAGAAAAACATTTGGTAGATATATTTTGTCACTTTTATTTATAATTGCACATTTAACATTTACTGACAATTTCTAATTTAAAAAGATACATTATTTCGTTAGCACTTTCCATTTTAAAATGGTTCCAGAAATGTTTGACCTGGCCTTTAGTGTTACTTAGGAAGGGTCCCTGAATGCATTAGAACATTATTATGATTTCCATATAGATAATGTTTTGTTGACTCTGAATTTTTAAATAATTGACAGTAAAATATTCTACCTAGTTTAATTAAATATTTTATTTTTCAGGTATACTTGTGACGCTGATGGTACAAAATGCAAATAGATAACATCATAACTAGGCTCTTCCTGGTAGTTTTCTACATTGCAGAATAATTTCCAGATAGTTTATTTATCACCATCAAAAAAACATCCTGACAGCAACTGCAAGAATTGACATTACTAGAGATTGTAAAACTTCAATGCCTCACCAAATCATATGTCTCACTGTGTTTCTTGAAACAGACATTTACAGTTGCTAATCCCACCCCACCCCCACCCCACCATTTTCTGGTCAAAGCATGTCTCCATTGCTTTAAATGTTAACATTTACCCAGTTTGCTGAGCAGTTATTTATAGATAAATAAGGGCATTGTACATTGGGTCAGTGTCAGTTACATATAAGATCTGTCATGTGTTTATAGGAACTCTGCTTTGTTTTTTTGTAGGGCCTCTGTCATGTGTATATAGGATTTTTGTTTTGTACATTTGGCTCTGTATTAATGTGCATGTTGAGTATAATGAGTGGGTGATTGTGCAAATCTTAATCATGCATATGTAGACTCTTTGAGTGTGTATATATGCAGTCTGCTGTCAATTGAATGTAGTCCCTATGTCCTATATGAAGAGCCTCTGACATTAAGAATCTTTGTCTAGTGTATATGGGTGTCACGTGCACATTAAACTTGCATCATTTATGAAGTCTTTTGTCAGGAGCATGTAGTGTCAATGCCATGCGTGCATAGGATCATTGTCATGTGTAGGTAGGGAGTTAATCATGTATGAAGTCATTGTCTAGAAAAAAGAAGACCGTAAGGCTTTTAGCATATGAATGAAGGCTCTATATCATATGTATTTGTGGATTTTGTCATGTGAACGTACGATCAGTGTCATATAAATGTTCAGCCTTTGTGTTGTGAATGTAGGGCCTTATTCATGTGAATATAGAACTTTGTCGTATGTATATATAAGACTTTTACCATGCAGATGTTGAATCTTTATTGAGCATATGCAGTCTTTTTTTTATTTTTATGAATGGAGGACCTTTGTTATGTAAATTTAGGGTCTTTGTCATGTTTCTGTATGGTCATTGAGTTAATTTAGTTACTTGAAAATATAACCACTTGAGAAAATTAGTATTCTTATTTGTCATTTATTTTCTTCCTTGCTTACTTTTGGGCTGGTATAGGTTGTGTATATTTTTATAAATTCTATCAATTTTTGTCCACTGCTTTTGATATAGTTCTTAATGACTACTTTTCTAAATGTATACTGAAAAGAAACCATTAACGTAGAATCATTTCATATTTTGTGATTTCATTTATTTGATAAATATTTGTATGCATGGCCTTGGAGTTATTTTGTACAAAGTGCTACATGCTGCAGTTGACTTGCCATAACTGATGAAATGAGAAAGAACACCAGTAATATGTAAAGATAACTATGTCTGTTTGTCTGTCAGTCTATCTGTTAGAATATATCTATCTACCTATCTATCTGCATTTTATCTTGGTATCTCTATATTGCATTTTTCTCTCCTTCTGCAATATATGTGAAAATACAGTCAAATAATTTCCATTGTTTTCTGCCGAAAAATTAGTGTTTCTTGCATATATCTCTTACGTACCATAGGTATATTCTTTACAATACTTTGTATGCAATTTATGGCTCTCTAACAACTTTAATTTCTCCACTGAAAGAATCATGGGTTTAAACATGTTCAAATTATGATGGTTAGATTTTGAAGACAGAATATCCCTGTCTCCCTTGAAAATATATTTTTTCCTCTAAACTTCACCATGTCATGTAATTCAAATTTATGTCTGTATGTGGTTTTCTGTATAATTGCATTTATTTAGTGTGCTTATATATAATTTATAATATAATTTCAACATATTGATCCATTTCCCACCTGTATTTTGATATTTTTATGCCATCTTGTTTGCCTCACTCCAGTTTTCGAGGAAATGTGCATTGTGGCTAATATAGAGTGCCCACTGACAAGTGAATAGAGAAATGACAGATTTTTCTAATAACATTTGCTTCCTGTTTTATGCTCACTTCCATGTTTATATCTCCTTGCTAAAACCTATATCAATATATCTGAGAGATTTTTCTCACCAGGCTTAGCTCTGTAATTTTATAGAATTCATGGTTGTAATAGTTTTTTGGACAACCTATTTGATTTGATTTTTGATAATTAAAATAATGCTTACAAAAACAATTGCTTAGATCATATATTTTTAAACAAATTTTTAATGTTTTTTTTTGGGGGGTGGGGGTGCGTGAGGGTGGGTGGGGTTGTCATAAAAATCATATTTATACTTCTTTTGAATGAAATTAATGTTTTAGCTTATCTTGATACAGGCATTTCATTACAAGTTGTAGATATATTTTTTTATTTTATTTTGTTTATTTTGTATCATTTAAATATTTTTGTTTATTTTCCAAAATCAGCGTAAGATACAGATACATACATATACTTTTTATTTTTTTTAGTGCTTTGTCATTCAGTGTTATGTAGTATGTAAATCCTACTTGTAAAGTTTTAAATAAATAAAGATGTAATTATTGCGTGTAAATTGAATTTGTTGTGTCAATATTACATTTTAGTTCAGGTTTAGAAATATGTTTTATTGATTTATTTTCATGTTTGGACAGTTTTGAAATATTGTAATAAAATTGGCCCCCAAATAAATTGTAATGTCTCATTTATTGTTACCAAACAAAGTGTTTGGTTCTGTGGAATGATAATTATCATTATTTTTATTGTTATTATTACTAATTTACTTTTTAAATTCTCTTTTTTTATTTCTGTCATTTGTTTGGTGAAAGTGTAAAGAAAAGATAAAGGATAGGGAATGATCAGTTCTTTAGGTCCAAAAACTGGTCTTTATTGTATGATTTTAATATATATTGTAAAGCATTTCACTGGGTTGTTTGTTTTTTTCTCAATAAAATTGGTGTTTTCTTAAGGTTGACATTTATATACTGTATATGCATTGCATTCTACCTCAGTTGCAGTATTGTTTTAATATATACTGATTTCTGTATCTGAAATTTTAAATCAATAAAATTATTTCTTAACTTGGAAATAATTATAATAAACTTCTAGAAGTTGATGATTTCAAAGAAAATTAGAAAAAAGGGTTATACAAATTATTTTAAATACTTTTTGGTCATATGTGTGTAATTATTTATAGAGTTAAAATATATCTGTTGTACATTTTACACACTAAAGGTTTTGTGATAATTACATATTTTAACCAGTGGTCTTGAGCCCTGCCGTAATGTATTTGGAATGATGTACGTTTACAGTTATCAGTAGTAATTGTCACATAACTTCAAATTGTTTAAAGCTCTGATAACAACAAGAAAGTGAAGATGGCTTATATTCTGTTACAGCAACACAGACTTGTTAAGCAAAGACAACTTGTTAAATTTGGAGACATTACTTTTTTAACCTGGAAACCACAGAATAAAGATGGGATCGGAAGGGACAATCCTATTTAGCAACATAATGGAACTTGTGGCCAGTTTGAATTGATTTGCAGCAATGGATTCTAGCATTTAGAATTAGTAAATTGACTAGGGCATTATGGCATCATTTGGGGAAGAAATGCACACTACATTGACAAAATTGTACAAGATTTTGCAGGTCTGTGTTAAATGTTACTTATTTTTCTTATCATTTGTAAAACCTGTCAGTTAGATGAATACAAGAAAAATGTCAGTGAAGTGCAGAAATGTATGTTAAAGATGGTTATCCTATTTTTAAGCTGTTTTTTGGCATTTGATATTGATATATTGCTTTGAAATTGTGAAAAATGTAAACAAACAATAACATAATGAAATAGAAGAAAAAGGATGTGATGTACTGAGAAGAAGAAGCAACTGGATGCAAATGCCAGTGTCTGAGTCATACATTGTAAACTCAGTTATCTGGTACAAACTCTAGTAGCAGTCTTGCTCTACAACATAGCAAATAGTTTTGCTGTGCACATGCACACAATACACACACACACATACTAATTAAATTATTCTTCTATGTGAACTCTTGCCCTAAAGGTATATTTGATCTAACAGCACGATGAAGCATTGAGATTTATATATATTGCATATACATACTTGCGTGTCATTAGCCCTTATAAGGGCGCATGACGTCATGTTTTGCGAGTGTCACTAGGCCTGAAATGGGCTCTCACTCAGTTGCGTGTCATTAGCCCTTATAAGGGCGCATGACGTCATGTTTTGCGAGTGTCACTAGGCCTGAAATGGGCTCTCACTCAGTTGCGTGTCATTAGCCCTTATAAGGGCGCATGGCATCATGTTTTGCGAGTGCCCATTCAGTTATCATTAAGCATCAAAAAGAGCCTGACACGGTAGCGTCAGCTGACCTATTTTCACCCGACAGCCAACGGGTTGATGAACACAAAAGATCAAACTGCTACAAATAGTACTCATGCCATATAGGTAAATGAAAATTTATAATAAAAAAGATTAGACCATCACTAGTATGCCTATAAGATTAGGCCATCACCAGTAAGCCTATAAGATAGTTATCTTCAATCCTAGGAATAGTAAACTTACTTGCCAAGTATCACCAATATGCCTATTGTCAGTTATGTAGTCAAACATAATTACAGAAGTGTATTCAATATCAGTTATGTAGTCAAACATAATTACAGAAGTGTATTTAATATCAGTTATGTAGTCAAACATAATTACAGAAGTGTATTCAATATCAGTTATATAGTCAAACATAATTACAGAAGTGTATTCAATATCAGTTATATAGTCAAACATAATTACAGAAGTGCATTAATATCAGTCATGCAGTCAAACAAAAGTTATTTAGTAAAATTAAGGAAATATCCATTTAATGGGAGCAGATAATTCATTAGAAGAAAGGGACTATTGGTTATAATTCAATAGAAGCTGATTCACTCATGTTAAACATACTTTTAGAAGAAATAATTCTTGTTTGATGAAGTTGTCTTCTGTTTATGAATTTTAAAGAAAACATATTTCAGTTTAGAATTTTTCTTGTTTTTATTAAAAACAATTTATTTTACATATTAAAATTACTAGTGTATTTTATAATAAACAAAATAGAGCCTGTACGCCCATAATGAAATTAAAAACAAAATTGTTGAATGATTGCATAAAATACTCATTAAACATTTTCTCCATCATCTGCAGAATGTTATAATTTCTTTAAAATCTATATTTATTATTACTTGTTTATCGACTGAAATTTTTATTAAATTATTTTCATCAGAATAGACACTGTTTTACTCTCATGTTACTTTGTGAGTTAGTTAAGCTAAATTGACAGAGTATTATACAGCATATGACAGGGTACTATGTTTGCATTTGATGGGGAATTATTTTAGCATTTCACAGGGTATTGTAGTTGCATATGACAGGGTATTACATTTTGAAAGTTTTGTTCTGTTGAGCATATTAAGATGCTAAGGTATAGTGTGTTGTGTAAGATGCTGCAGTAACATGTTTGTGTTTTAGTAAGATACTGAGGTCATGTGACTTAGTAAGATGCTGAGGTGATGTGTTTTTGTCTTAATAAGATGGTGAGGAACTGTATTTGTTTCTTAGTAAGATGGTGAGATAATTTGTTTGTGTCTTAGTAAGATGGCGAGGTAATTTATTTGTGTCTTAGTAAGATGGCGAGGTAATTTATTTGTGTCTTAGTAAGATGGTGAGGTAATTTATTTGTGTCTTAGTAAGATGGCGAGGTAATTTATTTGTGTCTTAGTAAGATGGCGAGGTAATTTATTTGTGTCTGAGTAAGATGGTGAGGTAATTTGTTTGTCTTACTAAGATGCTGAGTTGACATGTTAGTATCATACTAAGGTACTGAGATAACAGATTTGTATCATATTAAGGTACTGAGATAACAGATTTGTATCATATTAAGGTACTGGGATAACAGAGTTGTATCATACTAAGGTACTGAGATAACAGATATGTATCATATTAAGGTACTGAGATAACAGGTTTGTATCATACTAAGGACTGAGACAACAGGTTTATATCATACTAAGGACTGAGATAACAGGTTTGTATCATACTAAGGACTGAGATAACAGGTTTATATCATACTAAGGACTGAGATAACAGGTTTGTATCATACTAAGGACTGAGATAACAGGTTTGTGCCATAGTATGGTACTGAGATAAAGATAACAGGTTTGTGTCATACTAAATGTGATGCCAACGCCACCTAGATAAAGGTTATGATTATTATTATTATTAATTAATTGTCCATAACTAATTACAAATGTATGGTTCATATTATTACTGTCAATTCCAAATGTTTCCCTTCTCAGGTTGTAGATCACTGATTAGCTGCCATTCTCTCTAAGCTAGCCTGGTTACTCCTTCACTGTATTAGCTCCCTCAAGGCAGAATAATAATTGTAGCAATTTCCAGTAACTTCCTTTGTACCAGAAATTGCCTGATGTAGTCACCATACTTTGCCTACATACATCAACAGAGTGCAGCGTATTCCTTAAACTTATACACTGCAGTAGATACTTCTCATGTTAACCATGGCCGTATCAGTAAACCAGGAGATTCAGGTAAAACAAGGAAAGGCTGCTTTTTCCCTGTAAAATCTAATAGGGAACAAACAAATGCTAATTTTCCAGTTTATTCAATGTTTTAATGTTTAATGTTTAATGTTTTATTTTCCAGTTTTTAACTCATTCTTTCTTACATTCATATCTCAACTTACAGTTTCCTGCAACAGTATTTATTAGCCTGACACACATATATAACATAATAGTTTATGAACAAGTTCACTAAAAGCAATGTCAAGTGTTTAACACACTACATATGAGCATCTTAGCTAAAAGATTTGTAGAAATAATAGTCTAATCATATAATATATCTGTACATAAAATGCAATTATAACATATCAATAGCAAAAATGCACATTCTCTTTCAATCAGTCAATTACCATTAAGCTAAAGGCCACTTTTCATGACCAGACTTCTTGCCACACCAAATTCAAGTGATTAGGCAATAGAATATTCTCTACAGCCTGTAAACTAAGTCTCAGCCCATTGGCTAGTTTTGTTCTCATAAATTGTAACCATTGGATAATAAAAACTACTCATCCAGTTTGAACTGGTTTGTATTTCATCAGCATTTCCTAGAATATTCTTAAGGTGTTTACCTCAACTCTGACACTTACAAAAGTACCATCATAAGGAGTGCCCAAGGTCAGGTCACTGACAATTTACAATTTATATAACAATTAAGTCTAGAAATAGGGATAGGCAAATTTACTCAGGTGCTGAGATAACAGGTTTGTGTCATACTAACAGGTTTGTGTTATACTAAGATAACCGGTTTGTGCCATACTAAGATAACCGATTTGAGCATACTAAGATAACAGGTTTGTGTCATACTAAGATACTGAGAAACAAGTTTGCATCACACTAAAGTACTGAGATAACAGGTTTGTGTCATACTAAGATAACCGGGTTGTGCTATACTAAGATAACTGGTTTGTGTCATACTAAGGTACTGAGATAACAAGTTTGCATCACACTAAAGTACTGAGTAACAGGTTTGGTCATACTAAGATGCTGAGATAACAGGTTTGTGTCATACTGAGATATCAAGTTTGTGTCACACTAAAGTACTGAGATAATAGGTTTGTTCCATACTAAGGTACTGAGATAACAGGTTTGTGTCATAGTAAGGTACAGAGATAGCAGGTTTTTGCCATACTAAGGTACTGAGATAACAGGTTTGTCTCATACTAAGGTAACAGGTTTGTGCCATAGTAAGATGCTGAGAAATGTGTTTGTTTTGTAGTTAAGTAATTCAATGAAGATGATTTTTATTTCATTGTACAGTATTTTCATTATACATCATTTCCAAAGACGCGCGTTTTATTTAGACTGTTCTGCTTAGCATTCTCATTTGGGCAGCAAAGTTTATTTTGTAAATCCTCCCAAATGATGAATGATTATTATTGTTTAAATTAGCTTTGGTACCTGCCAATTAGGGAATGTACCTTTATCATCAGATTATAAGAATGATAGCTGCATGAAATGATTTTGGGATGGGTTTTTTTTATTATAAAATGTATGGATATTTTTTCCTGAAGTTGATCCTACCTATCGTAATGATGTATTTTGTTGCTTTTTAAAAGGATTCTGGTATATTTTTATTTTTGCAATTTTATCTTATTTGCATTACTTTTTCTCATACAGACTTGGTCTATGTGTTATATTTAAAAATTTTCCATTAAAGATGCAGTTTGACTCTAATCTGTCATTGTGCTGGTCTTTTGTAGTTAGACATATTGCCAATTCCTGAAATGTTGCCATGCCTACCTGAAGGCTTATTGTTTACCAAGCATGTATAATTTTGTTTTAGACACATGGCCACAGAACATTTCTGATGGAAACAGGATCAAGAACCAGTTTGACTAATGTAACTACTTCAGACAATAAACATTCCACAACTCCATGATTATATACAGGTTTTGGCAAACTACAATTTGTGTTTTTCACAACAAAAAAGAAGAGTTATTTTAAAAAGGTCGATAAAAGTTTATCAACAAAAACACCAGAAAACTAGTTTGTTAATTTACATTTTGGTCCTTTAGTACTATGCAGAAAAGGACAATGTTTATCAGATTTATTTTACAATAAGGCACATAAACATCAGGAAACTTGTTTGTTAATTTACAATTAAATATCTTTTAGTACCATGCATAACAGACATTACTTCAAAAGAGAAAGCTCAACCATACAATAAAGCCTAAGTAATCAGACATTACTTCAATTAAGAAGCATTCAAATGGATTAAGATGGTAGCATCAGTCATAGAAGTTCAAACTTCATTCAAGAAAACTCAAACACATTCGAGACAAATAAACCACATCAGTCAAGAAGGCTCAGAACAGACTTGATTTTAAATAAAATAAGATTAAACACAGACTTGATAACATTAGTCAAGAAAGCTCAGGCACTAATGATGTATCTGAGAAAGTTCAGACACCATAACTTTAATCCAAGACATACATTCAAAAGGCTAAGACACTTCATTCAAGAAAGCTTAATTTCAAAAGGCTCAGACACAAAGCCAAGAAAGATAGGACACCTTCAAAAGGCTCAGTCAAATACAAAGGCACCCTATTGCTCACACACATTTAAAAGGCTCATTCAGACACAAAGTCACCCTAAATCAAAAATGTTAAGACAGAGATGACCTATTAAGAAGACACAAATATGGAGGCATAATTCATTCTCAAAGGTTCTTCCAAGAAAACATTTAAATGGCAGTGGTTGCAGTTATCAAAACATTATGTTGTAAACCTGCCTTTAATTTATGCCATGTAAATATAAATCATGCAAGCCCATGTATAAATGAAACATTTTAAAACTTGGAAAAAGTAATCTACATGCCCTTTTCATTATTTTAATCTCCAGGATAAGTAATCTACATGCCCTTTTCATTATTTTAATCTCCAGGATAAGTAATCTAATGGCCCTTTTCATTATTTTAATCTCCAGGATAAGTAATCTAATGGCCCTTTTCATTATTTTAATCTCCTGGATAAGTAATCTAATGGCCCCTTTCATTATTGTTACATCCAGTATGAGCTATCTACTTGCCCCTTTCATTATTGTTATATCCAGTTTGAGGTAATCTACTTGCCCGTTTCATTATTGTTATATCCAGTTTGAGGTAATATACTTGCCCGTTTCATTATTGTTATATCCAGTTTGAGGTAATCTACTTGCCCGTTTCATTATTGTTATATCCAGTTTGAGGTAATCTACTTGCCCGTTTCATTATTGTTATATCCAGTTTGAGGTAATCTACTTGCCCGTTTCATTATTGTTATATCCAGTTTGAGGTAATCTACTTGCCCGTTTCATTATTGTTATATCCAGTTTGAGGTAATCTACTTGCCCGTTTCATTATTGTTATATCCAGTTTGAGGTAATCTACTTGCCCATTTCATTATTTTTATCTCCAGGAAGGAGGTAATCTTTCAGTTCACAAGCTTACAGTTTACAGACACAAAATAAACATTTTACAAAATATATCACAATTATCACGCAAAACAAGTATATGCATTAAGTTTCAGAATTTTATTCAAATGCAAAATAATTGCTTGTTTGAAAAAAAATGCCATGTTTTGATTTAAAAAAAAAAAATTGTTAAAAAAAAAATAGCTGAACACTGTCATATTTATAAAATACATTTAAGACGTTTTTTGAGAATAAATTGTTTCATTTTAAAAAGTCTCTAATCCTTAAAATAACTGTTATGATATTAATATATATATTAATAGCTCCTTATGAACTATTTGTGTAAAATTATAATTTTCTTCATAAATTAATCTCGTATTAACAGCCAAATAATAAAACAATTAAGTATATATAATACTTAAAATAAAAGATTGGTTTATTGCACTAAAATTAAATATTTTTAAACATATTTTTAAAGCATTTTAAAAATTTACATTAAAGCTGAACTTACTAAAATTTACTGTTTGTGAAGAAACTTGTGTGCTTATTTTTGTAAAAATAAAAACAACTGTACATTCAGATGTGTGAATATTTTTCAGAGAATAGGAAGGCTGCTTGTATATCTGACACAGTGAGTTTCATTTGAGATTAAGAGTTAAGATTGACATACATTTCTGTTAATTTTCTGGATATTACATATATTACTAAGTGATTACTCTTAAAAAAAAAAAAAATATGGCATGGCAGATACAGAAAAATAAGTGTATATACAAATGTACATACACACCTAATTATAAGTGTGTGCTAGAGACAATAAACTGAAATATATGTGCATATATATATATTGGCACAATAAAACTGATCACGGGCATGTTTATGAGTTTCTATGTGTTAATATCTAAACAAAAATAAATTAAATGAAATTTTTTTTAAATGTTAACAAAAACAAACAAAATAGTTGAACAGATACAGTTTCCCATGAAACAGTGATCATCGAGGGCAACAGATACAGTATTATACGGAGCAGTAATTGTCCAGGATGATAGATACAGTATTATATGGAGCAATGATGATACAGAGTGACAGTATCCAATGGACCAGTGATGATCAAGGGTGACAAATATAGTAACCTATGGAGCAGTAATGATCAATGGTGACGTTAACCTATGGAGCAGTGATGATCCAGGATACAGATTCATATGGAGCAGTGATTATCCAGGGCAACAGATACAGTAACCTATGGAGCAGCAATAATCCATGGTGACAAATATAGTAACCTATGGAGCAATGATGATCCAGGGTGACAGTTTCCTATGGAGCAGTGATGATCCAGGGTAACAGTTTCCTATGGAGCAGTGATGATCAAAGGTGATACACTTAGTAACCTATGGAGCTGTGATGATCAAAGGTGATACACGTAGTAACCTATGGAGCAGTGATAATCCAGGGTGACAGACAGATACAGTATTCTATGGAGTAGTGATAATCCAGGGTGACAGACAGATACAGTATTCTATGGAGTAGTGATAATCCAGGGTGACAGATACAGTTTTCTATGGAATAGTGATAATCCAGGGTGACAGATACAGTATTCTATGGAGTAGTGATAATCCAGGGTCACAGATACAGTATTCTATGGAGTAGTGATAATCCAGGGTCACAGATACAGTATTATATGGAGTAGTGATAATCCAGGGTGACAGATACAGTATTATATGGAGTAGTGATAATCCAGGGTCACAGATACAGTATTATATGGAGTAGTGATAATCCAGGGTCACAGATACAGTATTATATGGAGTAGTGATAATCCAGGGTCACAGATACAGTATTATATGGAGTAGTGATAATCCAGGGTCACAGATACAGTATTATATGGAGTAGTGATAATCCAGGGTGACAGATACAGTGATTATTCAGGGTGACATATACTTTCTCATGTAGCGGTGATTATCCAGGATTTATTTTTCAAATGCTGACTATCTAAATATGCCAGTATCCAAATCAAAGTCTTATATTTTTGGAAAGTACTGCATAAACCATTATCACTATATAATAAAGGGTACAAATCAATTAAGTCTTAATGTATGCAAATGATTACAACTGTTTCCCCTTCAATTTGCTTTAAATCCTAACAAATCCACTATTGGTGCATTCAAGACTGGATAAAGAAATGAAAATATACACTGATATGAACAGTGAAGCACATACACTTAACTAGTGTGTCCCATTTACTTGAAGTTTAACTCATCCACAATCAATCAATTTGATTGATAGTGGATCAATACAACTAACATGTTCCCTGTTTGCTTGAAGTTGTAACTCATCCACTATCAGCCAATTTTAGACTTGATGAAGAAATAATATATATTGACAAGAGCAGTGAAGAGGTTAATGCATATTAAAATTAAAACTGTTCTGTATCTTTCTTGCTTGGAAGTTTTAGTGCCCACTACAGAATAAATTCTACTACTGCTTTCTCAAAGGAGTTTGAGAGTTTGTACATAAAGAACATTTTAAAAATCTCATTTAAATAAATCTAAGAGGCGAAACTGTGCTTAGACCATACACAGTTAATACAAACCACATCTACTGAATTTTTAGAACTCCATTGAATGTTCAATTTATGTTATTTCTTTCACCAAGTGAATCATATTATTAATACATGTCATCAGCTTGTAGCATGTTCATCGCTTGCAAAATTCACCCTTAGAAGTTGATTATTTTTAATTCACCTAAATGCAAATACTAGGGGGAAAAAATCTGATTGGGTTAATTCTACTTGTGACCAAAACTTTGCTGTTTGGGTTTTGGAAAACTTAGATTTCCTATTTTATCATCATTAGATAGCCATTTGTTGGATGAGACAATGTTTAGAGCTAGTAAAGATTAGTTTAATTTTATTAAACCATTCAATCATCAATGATATTTCTTAATAATTTCTTAATTATATTCATTGTGGAGTGTAAGCAAAAGTATTTCTCTTTAAAACTAGGAAAGGAAAAAAAGAAGTACAAATAGTGTATCTATGATCGAAGATCGCTAAGCTTATGCCATAAACACATGGCAATGTTTGACCACTTTTAATTCAAAGTTGCCTCAGTCTGATAAATTAGTGCAAAGTTATTTTCTTTTGGAATATATCTATTTAAAATTTCCTTGCAAACATCTCATACTGATAAAAGTATGCAAATAAACATGTGCCAAATAAGTCTTGATATATTCAAAATCAAAAAGTGGTAGTATAATAGATATAATATATACAAAGTTGTGTAAAACTCATTCATACTGACAGCTTTGTAATGTACGTCAAATCAAATTCTTATGTACTATTTCATTTCAAGTCTTACCTATCATTCAAATCCCCTAATGAATTCTAAATCTGGATACTTTTATTAATACAAACATATTAATTACTGTACCATTCAGATTTTTAAAGTTATATATGCAATCAAAAATTCTGTATAAATGCTGCAAAAATTCATTGTTAATTTTATAGTCTATTACAAGGCACATAGATATTATACAAAGGCACATAATTTTTTAAATGTAGACACATTTTAAAATAGATATTAGTTTACATTTTGTCTTTTATAAGAAAACAAAAAAACAACTAACCTATAAAAAGCAGTCATATATCAAAAGAAACTATTTTTTAATTTATTTTTTAAGTAGGTAAATTTTATTAATGCTTTAAGTGTTGTGCATATAAAATTTGAACTTCTCACATGACAATGACGAAAGCAAAGTGTGTAAAATATGTAAAACAAAGATGCAATATATCTTATGAAATTTGTAACTCTGATAAGACAAAAAGGTGATTTTCATCTGTGGTATGGATATGTGTTCATAATTCAGGGACAGCCAAACAGATCAATGTAACATTAAACTGAATTACAAAGGATGAATTTTTGTTTAGGTCTGTGCTGTGTGTGAGGGGTGTGTCTGCATATGCAGAATGATTGCCACAATAACACATTATCATCATTTCAATTTTATTTACAATCACAGCAGGAGAATACAAGTGCAGGACTGTGCTTGAAGCTAATTAGACCATGGTGGGTCATGTTGTCCTCACAAATACTCAACACAAATTATCACTTTTGCTCACACACTCTTTCCATCCTCTCTCTCTCTCTTCCCACAAATCCCCTCTCTGTATTTCTCTCACTCTTCTTCTTTCATTCACATGACCTTTTCCTCCCTATTAGGGCATCAGATTAGTAATAGTACACAAAAATACAAGCATATTCAAAAATATAAATTAATTCAGATTTTTTTTTTAAGTAAACAGACACCTTTCTTCTGGTAGTATGAATACACATCACAGTTATGTGACTGAAATCTATGAATATATATTGACCATAAGAACCTGGCTATATAATAATCTCAGAGTCAACAATCCACTTATTGGCTTTAAGCTCTCATTAACAATTCCTGGCCTCAGACAGCTTCTGTCTTTTACTTTGAACCAGGCTTTGTCCTAAGCACAACACATTACACTGTTTAACTGACCATGCCAACATTTTACTTGGTTAAAATTAATCTTATGTAAATAGACAGAGATAATTAGAATCAATTGCATGTGCCTTGAGTCATGTCTCATAAAAAATCCTAAACAAGTAAATAAAGGAATTTGAGAGCAGGTAAGGAGGAAAGCAAAATGTATGGAGGAAGGCAGCATTATATAAAAAGGAAGACACATGAAAAGGAAGAAAGCATTATTTAAAGAGGAAGACGAGCATTATTTGAAGAGGAATTAGCATTAGGTGAAGAGGAATTAGAGACCATTAAAGAGGGACTTGATGTAAAAAAAAAAAGCATTAGAAAGTATTTTATAAAGAGAAATGCAGCAATCATTGTGTGAAGTGAAAGAGACTGATAACGTATTTTCACCATCACAAAATAATATGAAACTAACTCACTATAAGTCAAAAAGGAAAAAATAGTTGTTTAAAAATCATGAAAAGAGACACAACCATGAATATAAACACCAGAAACAGCAATACATTCATTTATAATTAAAAAAAAAAAAGCAATGATGCATATTAATTTTGGTAACATGAAATTGCTCTCTATGAACACACTTTGACTGTAAACAAGATACTGTACATTTTAGGCATAAATATGAATAGGATATTGTATTTGTAAAAAATGTGTGCAAATAAAATCACTTAAAATGACAGCAAAATAAAGTGACCATAGATAAGGCATTTTGTCTGAACACAAGGGGAGGAGGTCCAATGCAATAAAGCAAAGGAAAGCATAAGCAAATATGTGAAATAAATTGTCACTACATGTGGAATAGTCAAATAGTATTATTATCAACATAAATGAAATATTATGCAAGAAACAAAGAGAAAAACTATTTGCTCAAAAAGATCAAGCAAAAACCTGGATTTATTATGCAGAAATTTTAAACATTTTCAAAACTCACTTAAGAGCAATTTTGTGTGGGCTATCATCAGTGTTTGTGCAACATTAGTGTGGTAACAATGAGATCAACAATAGTGTTTTGAGTCATCATTTAAGTGCAACATTAGTGTGGTAACAATATGATCAACAATAGTGTATAAAGTTCCATGCAACACTAGTACTGTTACTGTGAGTGCAACATTAGTGTGGTAACAATATGATCAACAATAGTGTATAACGTTCCGTGCAACCCTAGTACTGTTACTGTGAGTGCAACATTAGTTTAAAAGTGAATTATAATAAATGTAGCATAAGTTTCAAGGTTCCTCCCACAATATGGGGGTGTAATCTATTGAGCTGAGCTATAATTAGTATAGACCACTTCTGTAAAGAAAATGGGTATATTTTTTTAAATATATTTTAAAAATATGGTTTAAAGGGTTAAAACTTCTCTCATGTGCTAGCAAAGACAACTAATTAAAAAAAAGAACACAAACCTAATGTGCTAATTAAGAAATAACTATACCTGTTTAACAAGTGTGATTAGGGAATAGGTACACTTGTTGTTACAAGTCTGATTAGGAAATAACTACACCTCTTTGTTACAAATATGAAAAAGAAATAGATTCACCTGTTCTTGCAAGTGTGATAAAGAAATACATTCACCTGCTATGTGTGATAGGATATAGATGCACTTGTTAATAATGTGATTAAGAAATAGATATACATGTATTTACAAGTGTGATTAGGACATAGATATACCTATTGTTACAAGTATGATTAAGACATATATACACCTGTTGCTACAAGTATAATAATGACATAGATATGCTTATTTTTACAAGTGTGATTAGGACATATGTACACCTGTTGTTACAAGCGTAATAAGGACATATATACACTTATTGTTATAAGTGTGATTAGAACTATATACATGTTGTTACAAGTGTGACTAGGAAATAGTTATACCCATTGTTACAAGTGTGATAAGGAAAGATATATACCCATTGTTACAAGTGTGATTAGGAAATAGTTATACCCATTGTTACGTGTGATAAAGAAATAGTTATACCCATTGTTACAAGTGTGATAAGGAAAGATATATACCCATTGTTACAAGTGTGATTAGGAAACAGTTATACCCATTGTTACAAGTGTGATAAGGAAAGAGATATACCCATTGTTACAAGTGTGATTAGGAAACTGACACACATGTTACAAGCTTAAGAAAACAAAAACAGCTGGCCTAGATTAAGCTCAAACTTAATAGCAATAGTTAACAAATATATATCCAGTACTCTGTGACAGAGAAGACCAAATATTAGTATCCAAGGTATAGGATATTAAAATTATTCAATATTCAATTTACAAGATATTCACGTAAGAAATGCAGAAAGAGAGAAAATTCTTAAAGTGTTGTATTAGATTAAAATTGTCAGGAGCATAATGAAAGTTATTAAAATAAATAAAAACAATTTCATCCTAACAATAATAAAGGAAATCCAATAGATTCCCAATTTTTAAAACACATTTATTTTTTAATTTGTATTAGTCTTTAATAAAAAAAAATCTCTAGCCATTCATCCAACTATCCACCAGCTCCTACCATTAACAAGCAATCCCACAGAATCATTCAGAAAATAAACTGAATGGCTCTGGCCTTCACACATTCTTAACCTGTAAGTTATTAACAACACATGCATTAGCTAAGTGATAGCCTGATTTTAAAAAATGAACACATGTTTCAAAAATAATTCCAATTTCTTTTAGCTTATAAAGCTTCTCATTCTGCACACACACACACAAAAGTATTAAGCAACAGAATACACACTAGCAAATAAACAAAACTCTATATATCAAGCTACAGAATACACAGTAGCAAACAAAACTCAAGTATCAATCAACAGAATACACACTAACAAAGAAAACTCAAGTATCACAGCAAGTATAATTGTAGTGCTATTTTTCTTTTTGTGGGGACATGCATGTAGACTTCACTTATTCACAAACTTTGTCCAAAGTGTCTGCTGAGTAAATATCAACATTACAGATAGAGAAATACATATTTTCCTCCAGTTTAAATATAAATCAAAATATTATCAATATAATGCCAAGCTACAAGATTTCCACCGTGACAATTCTTAAAATAGCAACAAGGACAGATTGCAAATATAATGAAGGGAAAATATTTACAAGTTTGTTCAGACAAATGGGTTTTTCTAAAATTTACAATACAATATGACACGTGGAGGTAACAGATTATAATAATGTTAATAGCACATGATCTTGAAATCTAAATGCTTGTGCAAATTAAACAGGAACACATTTTCCACCGGAAACAGCATTTCAACTCACATATTATAAATAAGAATAAATATACAATTGCTTAAGAGATAGGTATAACAAATTATGTATTTCAATACAAAATCAAAATTGTACCCATTTTAAAGGATTAATATCAATGCAAAATTACCACACCAGTGAACATATTTAAGTTTAATTATACTTGAAATTCATACCCCAAAAGCTGGATAAATAGCTCTACAAGGAGTCAACACAAATGTTTGTTCATCAAGGCTTTTAAGTACACATATTATTACCATTTTTATAGTCATATTATTACTGACACGAATATTACACCTAATATTACTGACATGCTTTTAGTACAGTGGTACCTCACATAACGAACGCCCTGCAGAACGAACGATCCGCATAATGAATGCCAGCATGGCTCTCAGAACGAACTTGTTTCACATAACGAACCATAGGTATGCTGCAAAAACATTGCATTTTCCATGAAAAAATGGCCGAATCCGGCCAGTCGTGTCTTGCGTGGCTCATATGAAGGCAGGGCATGTTTGTCCCCAGTTGATTGTCCTTTTTTCCTTGCTTTGATGTGTTTTTGCCATCAGTGTGAACTGTACATAAGTGTGTGTCCTCCTTATCCCACCTCCATTACACCTCATCAATGCCTAACATCTTACCTCATCAACACCTAACATCATACCCTGCTTTGGTGAGTGTCTTTACTAGTGTTTTCCCCCCTGAACACTGCCCTGTCTTCATTTTCCTCTAATTTCTTTGATTTTTCGTGGCGATGTGGAACGGATTGCATGATTTCCTGTAGAAATCTATGGGATATCGTGTTTCGCATAACGAATGTACTGCTGGAACGAATTGTGTTCGTTATGCGAGGTACCACTGTACATATATTACTAACATTGTTTTTAAGTATACACTAATGACATGTAGTAGGTAACAGATATAAAACAAAGGTTACAAACTATATGGAAACAAATTTGGAAAACAATGGAGAGAATTTGCAGTTATTGAACATAAAAGGTGAGAAACTCAAACAAACAAAATTTTTTAAAATAAAAAGAGGAAGGTCAGAAATAAAGTACAAATGGGTAGGGTAATCTTACAATAAAAGGTGCAAGATCTAAAGAACAAAGGGTGGCATAATCTTAAAATAAAGGATGCAAGCTCTAAAGAACAAATTGGTGGGATAATCTTACAATAAAGGGTGCAAAATCAGAAGAACAAATGTGTGTGTGTGTGTATGTGTGTGTGAGCATGTGCGTGCATGCGCACACACATATGTGTGGAATCTTACAATAATAGTGTAGTGTAAAAGATCAGATATGATTTGATTTGAAGAACGAATAACTATGAATAATGAAAGACAACACTTTGGAAGCTTTCTAAGTTGATCTTAAGTATCAAGGGTAGGAACAGGACAAGAGAAACTTGGAAATACCACTCTTGATCCAAGTATCAAGATTAGGATTGATGACAAAAGAGATGATGGATACTTGGAAAAACCATGCTTGATCTAAGTATTGAGAGTAGGAATAGTGACAAAAGAGACTTGGAAATACCATGCTTGATCTAAGTATCGAGAGTAGGAATTGTGACAAAATAGACTTAGAAATACCATGCTTGATCTAAGTATCGAGAGTAGGAATTGTGACAAAATAGACTTAGAAATACCATGCTTGATCTATCGAGAGTAGGAATAGTGGCAAAAGAGACTTAGAAATACCATGCTTGATCTAAGTATTGAGAGTAGGAATAGTGACAAAAGAGACTTGGAAATACCATGCTTGATCTAAGTATTGAGAGTAGGAATAGTGACAAAAGAGATGATGGAGACTTAAAAATACTACAATTCATTTGAAGACAACAAAGTTTAGAAAAGAGTGAGCAGAGGAGACCACTAAAACTTGTGAATGAAAGCCATGATGGCAAGTGCTAAATCTAGTTCTTAAAAATAAAAAAGTGAAAATTATTGTCAAAATATATAGTTTTGAATATTGCAGAATAAAATAATAAAACTGTTTATTAAATAAGAAGTGTATCCAAAATAACATTTCCATTCTTTCATTTGTTTTTCTTTCCTAGATTGATTGTCAAACTGCTAGCTGACTATTCAAATAACAACAATGATGATATGGATCAAAATTTATACTTAATAAAAAAGCTAATAATAGTAGGAATATAAAAATATATATATTTTTAAATATCAAACTAATGTAAAGTATAACTAAAGTGGAACCCTGAATTTAGTATATAAAAAAATCAATATTATAAATGAATTTACAATTAGGAGCATTTCACAATACTGATCTCTAGGCACTTTACAGTTATGGAGTGTGGGGGAGAAGGGGACTGGTTGTTATTCTTGCCAACATCAATTTAGGGGGAAAGTAGAGAAGGGCTTGAACCTTTTGCTTCCTGCAAGACTGTCCATCCTTGTCTTTGAAGCCAAGTAGTTCCCTTTTACCATACCCAACTTTTAAAAACAAAGATAATAAAAAAAAATTAAATAAGTTTGCAAAATAATTATTAATTGTCCTAATAATCCAACATACTAGTGGATTTTACAATGCAACTGCATTTACAATATTATTTAAACTATACACTTCCTTTCTTTTAACATCAATAAAATAAGTAATGCTGATAAATAAAGGTATATTTATCTATTAGAGTATTTTCTTAATATCTTTTAATGAAAGGCTAATCTAATAATTTATTTGTATACAGGAGTTATCTTAAAACTGCAAAATAATGCTGTCAAAGGGAAGTAAATGCAAATGGCTGATTTTTACTGAACACTGAAATATTATGTACTATAAACAAATGGCCAATTGTAATGAACACTGTAATATACATTATGGCTGATTTTCAATGAAGACTTTAAAATACATAAACATGATTGATTTTTAATTATAAATGTAATAATATAAACTGTAATAATAAGAAGAACTATAAAGTAAATGAAACACTTTAACTGAATACTAAAATATACGAACTTTAAATGAATGACTGATTTGAAATGGACATTAAAATTACTATATGCCTTTAAAACATGACTGATTATTATTGGCACTAATATAATAATAATAAGCACTTTAAAACAAATGGCTGGTTTTAACTGAACACTGATATAGTTGTACTTTAAACAAATTGAAGGCTGTTTAACTAATCACTACTATAGATACACTTTAAACAATTTAATAGCTGGTTTAACTGAACCCTGAAACAAATACACTTGAAACAAATTAATGGCTGGTTTTTAAATGAATACTGAAACAGATACAATTTAAACAAATTAATGGCTAACTAAATACTGAAAATATACTCACTGGTTAGAATCAAATACTGAAATATATGCACTTCAAAAAGATATTTTAGAAAAATCTGAAACATTTATTTACACTGTATCTGTACACTGTCATAAGCAGAGAGAGATTGTTTAAAAAGACCTTGATGAGGTAATAAACATCAGAAAATGCAATAAGCAATACAGAATAATGCATAGATAATCCTCAAATATTTCTCATCCAGTTGTATGAGATACAATAAATTCAAATAAATTGTGCTTTGTTTTTTTATTTATTTTTGTTGTCTTTTTTAAACAACTATATTAAAGAAATAAAAAATTTTAAAAATGTGTGGAACACTGCTGAATAAAGATAATGAATTTAACAAACTGACAAAAGAACTGGATGAATTAATCACAGTTGTTGATTTTTACTGTATTTGTGCATCAAAATGTAAGTTTCTAGATAAGCCAGCTTTTGTTTTGTACAGCTCCTAAAAGGAATCAACAATTTTACATATTCTTTTGGTTCAGGAAAAGTTAAGTCCCTTGGGTTAGCAGAGCCATTGTAAAGATGTCTACAGATGTCTAAATATAAACTTTTAAGCGCTTGCTCAATTTGGTTTTTCAAACAATCAAATGATATATTTCTTTATTCTAAATATAAAGTGTGTACATTAAAGACAAAGCAAAAAAAAAGTCTGGGGTTGCTGTGGAAATAAACTTAATTAATACTGCTTAGTGTTCATGGAAATAAACTACAATGAAATATTTCTTTATTTTAAATATAAAGTGTGTACATTAAAGACAAAGCAAAAAAAAAAGTCTGTTGCTGTGAAAATAAGCTAAATTAATATGCTTAGTGTTCAGTGGAAATATACTAAAGCAATGCTACACAGCTAAATCAATACTGTTCAGTGGAATAAAACTTAACTGTTCAGTAGTTGGTGGAAATAAGCTAAATCAATGCTTTTCAGTGTTTCTATCAAGACAGTAAATTTCAGTCATAATCAAGATAATGTGTTTATTTATTTAAGTAACTATACTTGCAAATTTCTACAAGTTTGTTTACTTGTGTGTGTTACCAGTAAACACAATCCCACAAATATATCAAGAATGATGTTATCACTCAAAGACACAAAAAAGTATGCCATCATGAGGGACAGGTATGTGTCATCAGTGTGGGACACTCAGGTGGGGAGAAGTTTATGAAATGATCTGACAAAACATCTTCAACTTATACTAGATATTTTACTTAAAAGACTTACCCCATGTTGCCAAAGCAAGTAGTTTTTATAACATAGTAGTGATCTAATCAATGAATTAACACTACAAAAACATTTCTGCAAGTTGTTCACTAATTAAATTGTGTCTGGATGTTAAGAACTACTAAGAGTATTTTTGTGATTTTCCCTCAAATTATAAATATATAAATGTACCGGCTTTTATTTTTTAATCATTATACATTTATCTGGCTATTTTTAATTTAATTATTTATGAATATCTATGCAAGACCTGATTACTTTTACCTAGGTTTTTAAACCATCATTGGTAATTTCTATTAATTTCATCATTATTTTCTATTAATTCATCACTTTGATCTTTCTAAATTTTTCTCAATTTTTTTAATGCTTCCATGGATCCATCTATTAATTCATTTTGATCTTTCTAAATTTTTCCTCATATTTTTTAAAATGTTAATAAACATCATTTCAAAAAGTAACTTTATTAAAAAAATCTGTATATGTAAATAGATTTTAAAATATTTTGGTACTCATTATTCAACAGTTTTCGGTTGGATTTTTTTTTTTTTTTGGTGGGTTTGCTGTTTCTTTTCCTGTCTATGCATTTATCATTTTGTATCAGGCTCTATATCAAGCAAAGCAGTTATTTATATTTTTAGCAAAATACAAAAAATAATATAGACACTTATAAATCACCAGCAACAATGAAGGAGATTATAAATCAGTTATTTCTGCCAGGAAGTGTATCACAGAATTAAAATTTGCCCTTTACAAATGACTCAAAATACAGCACATCAGACTTAAAAATATGTAACTTTACAATATCATGACTTACAGATGTGTATCAAGCTAAAACTCTAGAACAAAACAAAAAGAAATGTGTACAAGTTAGAATCCATTTTAGAAAGTTAGTTAAGATATTTTAAACATGCATGCTTGCATGTGTACATAATATATATAACATTGGCTGATGAATCCCTACTTGAACTGCTTTGTGCAGTAATAATGAAAGTAAGAATTCAATATATTTCATTTAATTTACTGTGTCAGTGTGACTGAATTATCATACTGCAAACTTTTCTTATTTCTCTACAACAAATTTTCATTCCTGTAGAAGTGACCAGATGACATGAAATTTGTCAGATTTGCATGCATACACATGCGCACGCATGCACGCACACACACGCTCTATGCAGGTAAAATATGATACATTTTATACTTGTACATAAAACAGTTTTCTGTAAAATGAGATCGTAACATGTTTACCATACTTGTCTGCTGCCCATCCAAGAAATTCCTTTTCATGACAAAGCATAACTTTGGCCAATAGTAAGGAGAGATCAAGGAACAATTTTAAACCAGGTCAAAATGATGCTATTTACAACTTAAAACTGGGTGAAAAATGTTCCATTTACTGATAATTTTGTTGAAATAAATAAAACAAGTGAAGTATCACTAATCACTATTTCTAGATTCAATATGGCAAATTTTCTTCATTTCTTCTATCCTTCCAAATACATGTCTAGGCTAAATGCAAACTTCGGCTTTGGTTATAATTTAAATTATTCCTGAATTTGAAGACTAGATAACGTAAATGAGTATCTACTGCATTATCACAGTAAGACTGTGCTAAGAGCAAATCTCTAACAACAAAAATTCTAGACTAGGTGTTCACACAAAAAAAAAATAGCAAACATTTCTAACTATTATTTCACCTTTCCTCTTATTTTCAGAATTATTCATTTCTCCAAATGTGGATGCAACCACATCCATGCAATTCCATATGTGTTTAAAACTTGTGGATGATTATTAGATGAAATGTCCATTAAGGCATCATTCTCAAGTTATTAATTATTAGGACAGACTTTCTCTTTTGAGTGTCTGGATGAAATACCTGAAATTTGTGACTAATTTTTTAATGACTAGAATTTGCTGATTTTAGCCACAAAAGTCTGTGAATCTCTCATCTGCTGAATGAGAGCCACAAAATCTTAGGAAATCTCTCATTTGCTGAATTACACAGCCACAAAAATCTCATAAAATCTCACATTTGCTGAAGTGACAGCCACAAAACCTTAGAAAATCTCTTATTTTATGAGTGACAGCCATAAAAGTCTCCAAGAATCTCTCATTTCCTGAATGATGCAGC
This sequence comes from Sinotaia quadrata, assembly GCA_028829895.1. Classification (NCBI taxonomy): domain Eukaryota; kingdom Metazoa; phylum Mollusca; class Gastropoda; order Architaenioglossa; family Viviparidae; genus Sinotaia; species Sinotaia quadrata. Next base: position 77,288,236 of record CM054177.1, on the reverse strand, counting down.
TCCAAAAGTATTAAAACAAAATCTCTCATTTGCTGAATGACAGCCACAAAGTATATTATTAAGTGAGTTTAGATTGCACAAGCATTCCATAGCTTGGACACCACTAAAATTTTAAATGACATTTCTTTTCTTTGCTCCCATAAGCATTCTGTAGTTTGAATTCTGCCACTTAAGTCAGTTTTAAGTGGCATTTTTTAAATCTCACATATATTTTATATCTAGATATTAGAACTTAAGTCAGTTCTAAATAATTTTTGTAGTCACAAAGGCATTTTATAGCTTGATTTCATTATTTACTCATAAAATTTCTTATCCATTGCAAATGCAATTTTGTCATTTTATTCTACTATAAATGAGTTTTTGATACCACAAGAATTCCTTATTCTTGGTCTGGCTATAGATGAGCTTCTGGTGTTCAACACACATTCCATCATTTGATTTAACCTCTGAAGTCTAAAAGTCAGATCTTGATTTCACAAGTATTCCATACCTTGATTTTACCTCTCAAGCCTGCTATTACTGAATTTTTGATTCTGCAAACCTTCCATATCTTGATCTGAACATTTAATTCTTATAGGTGAATTATGTCCTCACAAGTATTCTGTAACTATATTTGGAAAATAAAATCTATTATAGTAACTTTTTATTTAATGATCTTATAAATTTTCCACAGCTATATTCATGGTTTATGCAAGTTTATTACAAGTGAGTTTTTTTTTTTTAATCCTATAAGTATTCTATTTATTAAAAGTGAGTTTTTGATCCTGCAAGCATTTCATAGCTTGATCTGTGACGTTTATAAAGTGAGTTTTTGATCACACAAACATTTCACAGTTTGATTGTGACTTTATAAATTTAGTTTTTGATCCACAAGCATCCCGTAACTTCATTCAGTAAATAAAGTCTATTATAAAGTGAGTTTTTGATCCACAAGCATCCCATAACTTCATTCAGCAAATAAAGTCTATTATAAATGAGTGTTTGATCCCATTAGCATTCCATAGCTTTCATCTCCAATTGGTGCATCTCTGAAAATAGAGAGAAACAGCCCAATAAATAAAAGTTTTACTTCAAGAAAAATATGTTTACTGGCTACCACAGTCAAAGAGTTTTACTTTTAAAAAAAAATGTTTACTGGCTACCACAGTCAAATAGTTTTACTTTAAAAAAATATGTTTACTGGCTACCACAGTCAAATAGTTTTACTTAAAAAAAATATGTTTACTGGCTACCACAGTCAACGAGTTTTACTTTTAAAAAAAATATGTTTACTGGCTACCACAGTCAAAGAGTTTTACTACAAGAAAGTCAATGTTTGTTGGCTATCACAGTCATATATAAAGGATTTATGAAGATGGAGTAGGTACAACAATGGCTTGAATGAACTTGTTTAAGATAATATTTAATGATGCTACACAGACAAATAAAGGAATGCAAGGGACCACAGAGATGATTAAATGATAACCTAAAAGAAAACACTTCACAAAGAACTGCAAGTCAGTGCATATGAATTTTTCAAAGAGATGAATGAAAGGCAACCTAAAAGAAAATTGTCACAGGAAATGAGGGACCGAAATTATATTTTATTTCATTTTAAAAAACCGCTAACAAAACTAATTGAAGTAATCCGAGTTTTGTTATTTTTCGTATGTAGCATGTAACTTCCAGTAACGGTCACCTAAGATCTCTTTAGTAGACAGACGTTCGTGACGCAGTGTGTGTTAATTATCATATTGAATATATGTATTAGTTTATGAAGAATATGTATATTAAATGATTGGGACAACTGCGCAATACCGTCACATGTTGTTGACGAGTGAAATGGCCAGTGCGCATTACAATTGACCACAGAAAAGCATGCATCACGATTACCACTATATATCCAAGGCAAAAATCATGTCACAGGACATAGCTTCTGGAAGTTTTGGAGACCTTCAGTAAAGCTATATAAGAGACAAAATGAAGATTTTACTCTGAATGTTGAAAACGTCGATTCGTCTGAAGCCAGTCTAACTTCACGTATGAATTATCTCATGTACAGAGACTTCATAAAGGAAAGCTGCAATAATCTCTTTCCATCCGTTTTCCATCCGTCTGATGCCATATATTGAGTAACGAGGCAAAATTACTCAGTATAACTTTTGGCAAAGTGGAAAGTTCGCTGTCAAAGAAAACCCGATGCATGCGACGCTGGTTGTATGCAGTTAACGACACGAGGGACCAATTTGTCTTCCCCCTGTCTGAGTTCGTTTGGCAGTCTATCCCGCTAATTGAGAGGCTAGCACCGAGATTTTCTTACAGATATCCGGATTTCTACACTCAATGTAATGCGACGACACATCCCACTGGACGACTCCACCCGATAATGCTAAACGTCGTTGGGGTGTCCGTTTCCACGACAACCGGTACAACGATAATTATCGAGGCTGACAACAGTCAGCTAAATTTCAGATTTCTCCCCAGTGATAATCTGAAAGTGGTGCCTAGATTCTGCAGAATCTTCACCTGTAATGCGACGCCTCAATTGCGTCGTGATTCTTCACTTTGAAGTGCCGCTTATAAGTGACGTGTGAGATTACGTCCTCTCCTTGGAACTCTGACATTAATAGTGAGTAATCATTAGCACGGCTAACGCGCACATACTTAAGTCTAGGACTCTTAAGAAAATGAACACTATTATATCGTTTGTAAAATAAGGACTCTAATGTTAAAAGTAATGCTTGTTTTACATGTGAACTATTGTTAAAGCGGCCCCATTTGCCGCATAAGAATTGTGTAATTAATCTTTATTTTATATTTTGAATTTCATCATTTTCATCTCCCCTTATTTCCCACAGAGTGTATGACATTGGAAAGTTGAATGAATGATTAATCACTGTGCGAAAGAGTAGTGCCCCCTTTTAAATCGGGAAATAAATAACCTGATTTAAACATCTTTCAACTCTCTTGTTATTCATAGTTTTTGAGAGGGACGAAAGAATTTGTACTATTGTTTTGCACCGTTCGTCTGTTCGTCCATTTATTCACATTTATGATACACACTCACAACACACACCGCCAATAAAACGTTCCTTGGCATGACACTAATAAATTGGGCCCCACCCAAACATCAATGGTGTGTGTCATGTGTGTCTATGTAACAACTTGACGCGACGTAGTACTGGCACACGTCACGGGCTTTTCTTGGAGGTGCACCGGAGCAGGCCAAAAATAGACTTCACCCCTTGCATCTCTAACTTCAGCTCGGGTCGGCTTGTAACGAGCCTCCCGTTTTGTAAACATCTGGTGACCACTGACCGTGATCTGACAAGGTAAATTGTGTTGTTGTAAGAAAGTGTCATCTCTTTCCTGCTTTTCTATCTCATCACCATTATGCATTGTTATTGCATGTTAGGGCTTTGCTATTGAGACTTAGGTGAACTGGATTTTGATAAGACTTATTATTGTGTTGAAATAAGTTTTATTATCTTTACGCTATTATCGTTAACGCGTACCGACTCGTGTTTAGACGTACATAGATCGATATTTTGTACGCTACATTAGCAACTGTTGTTTTGCTAATTTTGCTAACTTTGCAAATTTCCGATTAGGATTTCTTTTACTCGTGTTTGTAATAATCCTAATCACGCGGTGGCTGGTGTTCATACGCACACCATTGCACCACTTGTGACCTACAGTGGTCAAAATCCCGCGAATATTCTAAGTCACTTTATCCATACTCGTGATAACTAGCAATTTTAAAAATGGCCGAGCTAGTAAACATAAAGAAAGAACTCATGGCTATGGGCAGAGAATTCGGGTATGAAAAAGCCGAGTTAAAGAAATACGTGGATGAGGAGATAGCTAAATGGTATGTTGTGAAAGAAAATGAGGCGAGAGAGCTAGAGGAAAAAAGATCGAAAGAGGCTATAGAGCTAGAAGATAAGAGACAGTTAGCTAAACAGCTAGAGATGAAAGACCTGAGAGAGCTAGAGGAAAGAAGAGCGAAAGAGGCGAGAGATTTTAAAGAGAAAGAAATCCAAGATATGAGAGAAATAGAGTTGTTAAAGATTCAGTCAGCTAGGGATTTAGAAGATAAAAGGCAGGAAGTAGAAGAGAAAAAGCTTAAGTTAAAAGCTAGAGCACATCAGGAACAGCTTGAATTAGCTAAGCAAGAGGTAACAGCTAGAGAGAAGTTGTTAGATGGGACTGCTAAGCAACAGGCCGAATTAAATAAACCCCGTACACGGCTAGCTTTCTTTAACCCTGAAGTCGAGACGATTGACGAGTTTTTGACACGCTTTGACAGTTTCATTGCCAACTTTAATTACAGTGACATTGAAAAGAAACAACAACTGGGTCAAATACTTCAAGGTGAAAGCTCGCGCGCATTTACTGATCTAACGCGCGATCCCGCTATTACTTATGCAGATCTCAAAACGGGTTTGATGCGTACTTTTCAATGTACAGCAGAAGGCTTTCGAAAAATGTTTAGGAGAGCCATACCTAAAGCAAATGACACCATGCAAGCCTTCGGTACCCGGTTACGCCATTATCTTGATAGATGGATTGATTTGACAGACATCCGGAAGACGTATGAGGGCCTATTTGATTTGATATTAAGAGATCAATTTCTCCATATTGCTCCGCCTGCAATGACGACATATTTGCAGCGAAACCCCCCGGCTAACTTCAGTGATATGTTGAGGTTAGCAGACACGTATAATGATTACCCTGATCCGGTAATTACGAGGAGCGCACCACGCCCTCCTCCTACAAATCGGCAGAAGTATACACCGAAACCGAACCGACCAATGACGAAATCGGAAAAACCCGAACCGGTACAGCGGACATATACTAAGTCACAAGACGTACGACGTCACACACGTGACTCCCCACCTATGACATGTTACACTTGCAAAGGGAAGGGGCATAGTTCTCAGAACTGTCCCAGTCCACGTGATGTAAAGGTATGCACTGAAACAGGTGCAACTCTAAAGACCCAACAGGCTACAGTAAACGGAAAAAGAGTCAAAATACTGGTCGATACAGGCGCGTCCATAAGCTGCATAAATGCTAAACTTGTACGCCCTGAACAGTATCTAAGAGGTAGTGTCCGCATTCGATGTGTTATGGGACACCTTAGTACATGTCCAAGAGCCACTGTACATGTTACGTCATCCGTATTTTCCGGTACAGTCACCGCCGCAGTAATAAGAGACATGCAGTTCGGATTCATACTATCGCCCGGGCAGTGTGACACACACACTGAGGGCATCTATCCTGTTCTCCCCGTAACCACTAGAGCACAACGGGAACGTAGTAAACAAGGACCCCCAGCTCTAAAGATAGTCGAGAATACATTTCCGCAGTTGACCCCAAGTCAACTCAGTCACCTGCAGCAGGAGGACAAAAGTTTGTCCTCAATGCTACAGCTGGCACGGAAAAACACTATTACGTCCAGCAAGTACGCAACCATGACGTATTTCCTGAAGGACGGACTAGCGTTTCGGCGCACCGACTATAAGGAAAATGATACTAGAAGCACCACGTGTCTATTTACCCCTACACCACTCAGACAGCTGATTCTTAGCTTTGCACACGACTCAATCATGTCCGGACATCAGGGCGCACGGCGCACTGAGCAGCGAGTTCGTGAGGACTTTTTTTGGCCGGGCCTGAGTAGGGATGTTCGCTCGTACGTTCGTACATGTACGCAGTGTCAGCAACATATCGACCGAGGGCGTGTCAGTCGAGTTCCCCTCGAGATAGTACCAACAGTAGAGGAACCATTCCTAAAAGTCGCAGTAGACATTATTGGCCCAATCATTCCCGCGGCCGAAGGAGGATATCGCTATATCCTAACAATCGTGGATTTTGCAACACGATATCCAGAAGCAGTCGCATTAAAGGGCATCACAGCGATCGAAGTCGCAGACGCTTTAATAGACGTATTTTCTCGCACGGGCGTTCCCCGAGAGATATTGAGTGACCAGGGCACTCAATTCACCTCAGCAATGATGGCTGAAACAATGCGTCTACTAGCGTGTAAACAGTTGTTCTCATCACCATATCACGCTCAGTCTAATGGTGCCGTTGAACGTTTCAACGGTACGATAAAGAAAATGTTAATTAAAATGGCCTCGGAACAACCCGACCAGTGGCCGCGTTTTCTAGCACCATTACTCTTCGCGTATCGCGAACTCCCACAAGAGAGTACGGGCTACTCACCGTTCCAACTACTATACGGAAGGCAACCTCGTGGTCCCCTTAAGCTAATAAAAGAAACATGGGTCAAGGGAGACACTGTGACCGATGGTAAAGATGTTCACACGTACGTAGCCGAACTACGTCAACGTCTGACCGAGACATGTCACTTAGCACAGGAAAACATTCGCGAAAAACAACCCCGATACAAGCGAAATTTTGACCGTACTGCTGTGGAACGTGACCTCGAACCAGGCCAGCTCGTGTTACTCTTGCGGCCCACGCATAACAACCGCATGCAAATGCACTGGCGTGGACCCTATCGCGTTATTAAGCGTGTGAAGCAGAACGACTACAGCATACAGATAGGAAATAAGCAGAAAACCTATCACATAAATATGCTCAAGCGTTACTATGAACGCAGCGGCGAACAGATACAAAGCGTGAATGTCGCACTGATACAATTGGAAGACTCCAATTTCAGAACAGACATGATGTCCGCCGAAACCCAGCCTAACTCCGCAGTTACAGTCGATCAAGTCGAGATTGACTCGAACTTAACTGTCGAACAGCGCGACGCAATGTCAAAGCTCTTACACAGACACGCGCGCATATTCACCGACCAACCGGGCCACTCAGATTTGGTTGAACACCGCATCAAACTTTTAAGTGACAAACCGATACGCTTAAAACAGTACCCACAGAAATATGAGAGCACAAAGTACATAGCAGAACAGGTGCGTGAAATGCAAAAACAGGGCGTGATTGAACAGTCAGTCTCCCCATATTCATCACCGGTCGTCTTAGTTAAAAAGAAAGACGGTACGCTTCGTTTTTGTGTGGACTACAGACAGTTAAATGAGATAACTGAATTCGATGCGGAACCTATTCCAAATCAGGACGAATTATTCGCAAAACTAACCAAGGCACATTACTTTTCGAAGTTTGACATGTGCAAAGGGTACTGGCAACTGTCAGTTGCTATTGACGACAGACCAAAAACAGCCTTTCCAACCCCGCTAGGCTTATTTCAGTTTTGCCGACTACCGTTCGGACTAGCGAACGCACCCGCAACATTCGCGCGCTTCATGCGAAAATTACCGTTAGAGAGCGTTGACGCATTGAATTTCTTTGATGACATACTGGTAGCAACAGGAACATGGGACCAACATTTATCCTCAGTGGGTGGTCTACTTGATGTTCTCGAGCGCCATAAATTGACCGTGAAACCCACCAAAGTACGCGCGGGCTTTCGAGAGATTGAATTTCTTGGCCATATCATAAGTGACGGACAAATAGGCCCTAATCTAGACTTAACTGCAGCCATTCGTGACATGACCTTACCGACTACAAAGAAACAGGTCAGGGCAGTTTTGGGGCTAGTGGGGTACTACCGAAAATTTGTCCCAAACTTCAGTACGCTTCTTAAACCACTGACGGACTTAACTGGAAACAAACAACCCACGAAAATACGATGGACGGCAGAGTGTAGCACCGCCCTCGAAAAAGTGAAGGACATCTTGACCAGTAAACCCGTCCTACAGTTACCAGACTTTGACAAGAGATTTATTGTCAGGACCGACGCATCAGACGAAGGCCTCGGTGCCATACTTCTCCAAGAGACAGATGACGAATACCTACCGGTAGCATACGCTTCTAAGAAACTGTTAGATCGTGAGACACGGTACTCTACGATTGAAAAAGAGTGCTTAGCAATCGTATGGGCACTCAAGAAATTTAGTGCTTATCTGTACTCTAAACCATTCATCCTGCAGTGCGATCATAAGCCGCTTACATATCTGCGCACTAGCATGTACGATAACGCTAGGCTAACTAGATGGACACTCCTGCTACAGGAGTATAGCTTCGTTGTCGAACACATCGCGGGCCGAGAAAATTCGGGTGCCGATGCATTATCCCGGCATGCCATAACCGCGATATAAACAAGAGAGAGGATAGTCTCTCCACAGATGCGCATATAATTCCTGTGGGGACTATCGTGTGAAATAAAATTTTTTTTTGTTCCTATTTGATTTCCACTCTGTGAGCTCCAATCAATTTTAAGAAGGGGGTTGTCACAGGAAATGAGGGACCGAAATTATATTTTATTTCATTTTAAAAAACCGCTAACAAAACTAATTGAAGTAATCCGAGTTTTGTTATTTTTCGTATGTAGCATGTAACTTCCAGTAACGGTCACCTAAGATCTCTTTAGTAGACAGACGTTCGTGACGCAGTGTGTGTTAATTATCATATTGAATATATGTATTAGTTTATGAAGAATATGTATATTAAATGATTGGGACAACTGCGCAATACCGTCACATGTTGTTGACGAGTGAAATGGCCAGTGCGCATTACAATTGACCACAGAAAAGCATGCATCACGATTACCACTATATATCCAAGGCAAAAATCATGTCACAGGACATAGCTTCTGGAAGTTTTGGAGACCTTCAGTAAAGCTATATAAGAGACAAAATGAAGATTTTACTCTGAATGTTGAAAACGTCGATTCGTCTGAAGCCAGTCTAACTTCACGTATGAATTATCTCATGTACAGAGACTTCATAAAGGAAAGCTGCAATAATCTCTTTCCATCCGTTTTCCATCCGTCTGATGCCATATATTGAGTAACGAGGCAAAATTACTCAGTATAACTTTTGGCAAAGTGGAAAGTTCGCTGTCAAAGAAAACCCGATGCATGCGACGCTGGTTGTATGCAGTTAACGACACGAGGGACCAATTTGTCTTCCCCCTGTCTGAGTTCGTTTGGCAGTCTATCCCGCTAATTGAGAGGCTAGCACCGAGATTTTCTTACAGATATCCGGATTTCTACACTCAATGTAATGCGACGACACATCCCACTGGACGACTCCACCCGATAATGCTAAACGTCGTTGGGGTGTCCGTTTCCACGACAACCGGTACAACGATAATTATCGAGGCTGACAACAGTCAGCTAAATTTCAGATTTCTCCCCAGTGATAATCTGAAAGTGGTGCCTAGATTCTGCAGAATCTTCACCTGTAATGCGACGCCTCAATTGCGTCGTGATTCTTCACTTTGAAGTGCCGCTTATAAGTGACGTGTGAGATTACGTCCTCTCCTTGGAACTCTGACATTAATAGTGAGTAATCATTAGCACGGCTAACGCGCACATACTTAAGTCTAGGACTCTTAAGAAAATGAACACTATTATATCGTTTGTAAAATAAGGACTCTAATGTTAAAAGTAATGCTTGTTTTACATGTGAACTATTGTTAAAGCGGCCCCATTTGCCGCATAAGAATTGTGTAATTAATCTTTATTTTATATTTTGAATTTCATCATTTTCATCTCCCCTTATTTCCCACAGAGTGTATGACATTGGAAAGTTGAATGAATGATTAATCACTGTGCGAAAGAGTAGTGCCCCCTTTTAAATCGGGAAATAAATAACCTGATTTAAACATCTTTCAACTCTCTTGTTATTCATAGTTTTTGAGAGGGACGAAAGAATTTGTACTATTGTTTTGCACCGTTCGTCTGTTCGTCCATTTATTCACATTTATGATACACACTCACAACACACACCGCCAATAAAACGTTCCTTGGCATGACACTAATAAATTGGGCCCCACCCAAACATCAATGGTGTGTGTCATGTGTGTCTATGTAACAACTTGACGCGACGTAGTACTGGCACACGTCACGGGCTTTTCTTGGAGGTGCACCGGAGCAGGCCAAAAATAGACTTCACCCCTTGCATCTCTAACTTCAGCTCGGGTCGGCTTGTAACGAGCCTCCCGTTTTGTGACAAAAATACAAGGAATACAAGTGACCACTCATGGTTTCCTCAAAGAGATGAAAGAATGGTAATCTAAAGAAACCAGCAAATGAATGGTAACATACAGAAAGCACTGAATCAATGGTAACCTACAGAAAATACCAAATGAATGGTAACATACAGAAAATACCAATCAATGGTAGCCTTAAAAAATACCAAATGAATGGTAACATACAGAAAATACCAATCAATGGTAGCCTTAAAAAATACCAATTTTTGGTAACCTAAATGAATACCAAATGAATGGTAACCTAAAGAATATACCCTAAACACCAAATGAATTGTAACCTACAGAAAACACCTCACAAAGTAAGGCAAGTGCCAAAGAATGCATGCAGCCACCTTTGGTTTTCTCAAACAGAAGAATGAATTTGAACCTAAAAGAAAAAATGGTAACCTAGAAGAAAACACCAAATGAAGAGTAACCTAAAAGTAAACACCTCAGTAGCCTAAAAGAAACCTTGGTAGCCTCAAAGAAAACACCTCAATAGCCTTAAAGAAACCTTGGTAGCCTCAAAGAAAACACCTCAAAAGCCTAAAAGAAACCTCAGTAGCCTAAAAGAAAACACCTTGGTAGCCTAAAGATTTTAAAGCCAATATGTGCAACACAAAGAAAATAATGTCTGTTAATAATGAAGGCATTTTTTTATTTTCAGACTCCAGAATATTTTGCTGAAAGATTAAAAGATTTTTAATAGATTCAAAATATTTTGCTGAAAGATTTTGGAAATTTATTTTAAAACTAGGATGACTAATAAATCTTCTATAGAACCATTAAAAATCAGCATGCTTCAATACCTTACCTAAAATCCAGTTTTCATGTAAGCTACTCTAGAAGTGAACTGTGAACTAAATTATGATAATGCAATGGTGCTCAACAGTATCAAATGACTGTTTCTTAAAAGCTTTCATGAAGTCTCATTCTTTCTCCTCTCTGAAGTTCAAATTTTTGATTCAAATAATCAAATAAGGAAATTTTGTGGACAGTGTATATAAATTCATGATTTAATTCAAATTAATGGAAATTATATACCTGTATTACACCATCTGTGAAATCAACAAAGGCTGGAAGTGAATGTTAAATAAGCAAAAACAATCAATCAGATACATCCTAGCAGTGTGGATACAGGACATAGGCTAAATTACCTAGAGCCTAAGATGGTGGATCGTTGCACCAGGCGAAGATACTTCTTGTGTTCCTGTTCCAAACTAATAATACACTGCTGTAATTCACTTAGTGTCTGAAAGCATGACTTCGGATCTTCCACTGGGATGCTTGGTCGAGATTCTTCTAACTCACCTCCATAAACTGCCTGGCAGCCACAGGCCTCTATTAAAAGCATAATTACAGATTTTACTCACTATAATCAAAATCATTTAGAACATTGGTGCTGTAAAATAATGGAACCACAGATTTTTTCATTAAATGATTTTCCAGTTTGCTTAAGTTTTTCGTACAGACCATCTAAGAATGTTATAAATTTTCAACCAATATGGAAGATATACATGTAGTTGATATCTTAGATTCTTACAAGAAAAAATGTCAGTGCAATCTCTTCATATAAGAAATTAAAACTTTGCTAATTCCTTTTCCTCTTTGAAGATTTCTTTTTCACTGATTATAAAATTGCTTAATTCATTATTTTTCAGTTAAGAAATAATTTGATCTGGTTTACAAAATGATCAGTGAGGGACAAAATAAAATACAAACAAAGCCATTTGGCAGAAGTTCAGAAAGAGCTACTGCCCCAAATAGCACCTCAAGGCACTGAATGGCCTAGTGAAATGAAATAATAATGATAAGTGCTTTAATGTACTAAAAATGCTTTGGTCTGTTAAATTATTATGCAAATGATGGAAAATAATCAAAAAAATAAAAACATTATATTATATTTCATTTAACAGTATTGTATGTTTAATTCAGATAAAAGTGCTTACAGTTACTGGTTCCATTTGAATGCTTAACAAACTGGAACTGAATATTAATATTTCAACTTTCAACTGGAATTAATTTAAACTAATTACAAGTAAGAATACAAGGAATGTGATAAACAAAATTGCAGATATAATTTATCACAAGATTACAGATGGGTCATGGACTTAACTATAGATTTGTCAAAGGTCATAGCTATGACTCGTACTGAAATCTGAGCGGCAAACACTACAGAGCTTTCTGGCTTCCCTTCTTTTTTGTAGGTAAATTGCATAAGTGTCACTAGTGTATTCAGAGTTAATGTGACCTCTTTGTGACACATATTTGTTTAATGAAACAACAAAACTGTACAAAGACAACAAATGTTTTTACATACATTACATTAATGGAAACACCTATGCAATGAAATTGCAAAATATCTTCTTTTTATTAATGAAGACAGCAACAGTCACAAATTAGAGTTTTAGTAAAAATGAAGAACCTTTCACCTTATTCACATTTTTCCTAACCTAGTTTCAAATTTTGTGGTAAGTTTTTATTTAATAATCCTTGTTTGACCATAAGTACCAATCTATATGTCCATAACTAAGTACACTTTATGTCCATAACTAAGTATAATTTGTGTCCATAACAAAGTACACTCTGTGTCCACAATTAAGTATACTCTGTGTCCATAACTAAGTGCACTCTTTGTCCATGACTAAATACATTCCAGTTGTTCATGACTAAGTATCACTCTAGGTGTCCATGACTAAGTATGTTCCAGGTGTCCATGACTAAGTACACTCGAGGTGTCCATAACAAAGTACACTCTGCGTCCATAACTAAGCACACTGTGTCCTTAATTAAGTACACTATTTGTCCATGACTAAGTGCACTCTATGTCCATAACTAAGTACAATTTGTGTCAATAACTAAGTACATTCTGTGTCCATAACTAAGTGCACTATTTGTCCATGACTAACCACAATCTGTGTCCATGACTAAGTACATTCCATGTGTCCGTGACTAAGTACCATTCTAGGTGTACATGTCTAAGTACCACTCTAGGTGTACATGGCTATGTACCACTCTAGGTGTACATGACTAAGTACCACTCTAGGTGTACATGGCTAAGTACCACTCTAGGTGTACATGACTAAGTATCACTCTAGGTGTACATGGCTAAGTACCACTCTAGGTGTAGATGGCTAAGTATCACACTAACAGTCCATGACTACTCTGATTGTCTATGACTAAGTATCACTCTAGGTGTAAATTACTAAGCATCACTCTAGGTGTAAATGAATAAGTATCACTCTAGGTGTAAATGAATAAGTATCACTCTAACTGTAAATGAATAAGTATCACTCTAGGTGTAAATGAATAAGTATCACTCTAACTGTAAATGAATAAGTATCACTCTAGGTGTAAATGAATAAGTATCACTCTAACTGTAAATGAATAAGTATCACTCTCGGTGTAAATGAATAAGTATCACTCTAGGTGTAAATGAATAAGTATCACTCTTGGTGTAAATGAATAAGTATCACTCTAACTGTAAATGAATAAGTATCACTCTAGGTGTAAATGAATAAGTATCACTCTCGGTGTAAATGAATCACTCTAACTGTAAATGAATAAGTATCACTCTAGGTGTAAATGAATAAGTATCACTAGTTGTAAATGAATAAGTATCACTCTAAGTGTAAATGATGAAGTATCACACTAGGTGTAAATGACTATCACTACATGTAAATGACTATCACTAGGTGTAAATGACTAAGTATTACTCTTGGTATTCATGACTAAGAACCAATTTACTATTCTGAAACCCATTTTTCAAAGCATACAGAAGAAATTCTGCTGTTTTGTCTTATAAATCATTAAAATTCATGTATCTGTTTATTTATTTATTTATTTTAAACCAAGGATAGTGTGGAAAAAACACATAAAATAACTGAATTAATAAATGCAACACTCATAAATGTACAATTTTTTTTCTTCTTAAAGGCCTGTGGTGGAAAATAAATCAGAAAACTCAGACTGTACAAAAGTTCATATTATAAAAGGGCCTTTCTCATCAGTTTTAATTCCATTTCTTCTCAGGTAATCAACCCAATGGTTATAAACTAAATACAGGATAGAGTGACTTCCAAGTGAAACTCATGAAGTGAGCTACATTTAGTTACAAAAGAAATATGAAATGAACTTTTCCTGTTAGGAAAAATCAAGAACTAGCCTTGTTAGAGGTATAGTTTTGCTTTTGTTCGTAAAATTGAAAATCTATTGACAAAACTGATATGAAAAATACACAGCTTAATCATTGTCTTCATTATTATCAATGAAAAAAATCAATGCCTCAACGATCCTTGAAAACAGATGATGGGTGAAGTATTTAATCATTCCCCACCAGAAATGGATAAAAGTTACATTTAAAGAAATATTTTGAGTGACTGCAAATTACTAACAGATGACAAGTGAAGATTTGTCAGCTCAAGTAGCAAGATAGTCAGATCTTAATTCTTTCACTTTTTTGCCTCTCTCTTACACACATACACACATGCACAAATATGTGCTGTCTGTATTTACACTCAAACACGCACAATCTGATATTTTCATACACACACGCACATACATATGCAATCTGATATTTTCACACACATACACACACTAATTATGTATTTACACAAACACATACTTAACATGCACAAACATGCAATCACATATAATACAGATATATTTCTTTATTTGTAACAAAAGGAATAAAATCTCAAAATCACAGCTAAACACAAAAGCTTGGGCTTTCCCTTCTTTTAGTCTGAATATAAAAATCAACATCCTAAGTGAATTGGATTCTACAGATTTTGTTGTTATTGTTGCTTTCAATTCAAGCTTTCATTCATAGACATTATCTCCCAGTTAGTCTTTTTTCAAGAAGCGATAGGGATATTTTCCATCTAACTAAATCAGTCCTACTGTAAGAATTTTAGTTCTTTTGCTTTTCATGCAAATGTTTCTTTAAATTCTTGTGTATAAGAAAACATTAACAAGACAATCATGCACATTCTGAGCATGCAGTGCTTACCCAATCCATTTCTCATGCAGGCTAGTAAAAAGAGAGAGACATGGTCGTCATTAATTTGACAATGTGTGATGTGTTGAAGATGTGCACTGAATGTGTTCAATAAACCTTTCAAGAAATATGAGGACATTAACATGCTCAATAAACCGTTCAAAGCATTATGAAGATGAGCGTGTCTGAATGTTAAATCAACATAACTTGAAAAGATTATAAGAATATGCATGATAACTTGGTGTTAAAATTTAAGGTCAATGCCTTATTAAATATGTAAAGATATTAAATCAATACTTATTAAATATGTAAAGCTATAAGGTCAATGTTTATTAAATATGCAAAGTCAGAGTCAATGCTCATTAAATATGCAAACATATAAAGTTGATGCTTATTAAATAGGTAAAAATACAATGACAATACATGGTGACTCCAAACATTCTCCAAATAAATTCCTAGTTTATAAAAAAATTACAGTTTGTTCATTTTGTTGACATTATATTCTGAGTACAACCTTTTATATGAAAAAATAAAATCCATTTATCAAACATAACATTTTAAAATATACTGCTGATGTAGAAACAAATTTAGAATAACTAAAACACCATCTTCTTTGTATTAATTATACATAAACCTGAAAACAAATTGCTTCATTTCCTCAGGAAACATAGATTCCAAGAAAATGTTTTCACAATTAAGTGTAAGCTATATGATTGTGCCTGTCTACTTTTTAACTGATGATAACTGTTTCAATATTAATCTACCTTTTTTTAAAAAAAAAATCTTAGAGGCAGTGAAAACATAAGCAGATTCCTAAAACAAAATGTATATATATTAGCATGTACTGTGTTGGTCTGACTTTTCATTCACATATAGTTACAATACTGTTCTATCTAACTATCTCATTTCAGACAATAAAAGCATAAGCAAATCTCCCTCTTTCTCTCTCTCTATATCATATAATAGTTTTTGGTTTTGTGCCAACTTTCTTTACAGATAAGTGTTAGTAATAATAAAACACACTTTTACACTCTAAAGTAGGTTTCTATAAATATTGAATCAATTTATTTTTGCTTTTGCAGTTGTGAGTGTGCACTTATGTATGTGCATAGATGAAAAGAAGTGGGTTTTTTAAAAAGTAATTATTATTATTACAATTTTATTCAAGATACATAATTTAACTTTTTATTCTAATCATCTGAAAGCTGACCCCAAAGGTAAGATATATTTCAAAAGTGTTTGGAAGAAGTTCTGCGGTTGTGTTAATTCAGTAAATATGGTTATTAACAAGTTGATGTTCATCTTGACATTCTTAACTCTTATTTCTCCTACCTTGCAGGGCATCGAGTTTGTCCATGTGAGACAGGAATATAGAATGGATTCTTTCTAGCTCCCTATCCTGGTCAATGTCCACCTGAATTTCTGTCACCGGAACTCCACCTGTCACTGGGGAACACCCTGCAGCACTCTGGTCCACATTCTTGCAACTGCAGAACAACGTGCATGGGTGAGCTTCAGCCATAATGAAGCATTGCTTTGTTATATATTGTTTATTTATCAAATTTAGATTAACCATTAGCATTACGTATGACTAATAATTTCTTTCATAAGTAGAATATTTATTAGTAAATGGTCTTGTACATTTCTATAGAAACCTACCTTTCAGCACACAATATCTCTGCATTATACTTCTGAAAATAGAACTTTGTAGGCAGAGTATTCAGTGGGTGTACTTACACTCCTATGGGCAGCACACAATATCTCTGCGTTATACTTCTGAAAATAGAACTTTGTAGGCAGAGTATTCAGTGGGTGTACTTACAATCCTAAGGGCAGCAAACAGTAACTAACAATGGATAGAGGGCAATGACCCTAATATTTGCACAACAGATTCCTGATAAGAAAGAAATGCAAAGAATTGTTTACACAAAGAATGAGTACAGCTGGAAAAGGTGATGAGAAAACTAAAAATTGTGTGATGAACATAGCTTAAAAAACTGTGATGGGTGTAGCTAAAATACAGGTGATGAGTATAGTTTAAAAGTGATGAATCTAGCTATAAAAACGTTATGAATATAGCCAGAAAACGTCTGATGAGCATAGTTAGAAAACAAGTGATATATCTAGTTATAAAAACATGATGATTATAACCAGAAAACATGTGATGAGCATAGTTAGAAAACATGATGAATCTAGCTATAGAAATGTGATGAGTATAGCCAGAAAACATGTTATTAGTATAGTTAGAAAATGTGACGAGTAAACCTTTAAATAAAGAGCTTATTTTTAGAAAACAGTTTGACAGTTTCACTTCATATTCATTCACATAATTCAATATATTAAGAAGACAAAATAACAGGAAGGGGAAAGGAATTTTAGTGAAAATGAAAACCTGATATAGCAACAAACAACAAACAGCATATAAAACACACACACAAAAATCAGAATGGCCAAAACTGTCAGACTGGTCAGCATCTTTAGGGGCCCAGTGATGAACATCTTAAAAGGGTTCCTGCCACAACTTTCCAGACTTTTTCAAGACCTTTACTAGACCAACAATTTTTAAATTACAGACCTACACTGTCAACAGGATTAGCAACACACTGAGAAAAAATACTATAATCAAGATTCTGATGATACAATTAATATGTAAATAAATTTAAAAAGACATTTAAAAGTAAATTTTAAAAAAATAATTACCTCAAAAATCTGAACATGAACTTTCTTAAAAGGGTTCCTGCCACAACTTTCCAGGCTTTTTCAAGACCTTTACTAGACCAACATTTGTAAATTGTTAATGGAAAATTGTGAAATAATTCCTGCACGCTTAGAACAAACCCAAATTTGGTTAGAATCAGACAAATGGTTTCTGAGTTATGACATACTGGTTTCAGAACAAAACAGCAATTGGTTTGTTTAAAACTAAATTTCCAGTAATCCAACCTCTCTGGCCAAAGTTAAAGTATACTTATTACTAATACAATAATGTTCAGTGGAAATTGTAAAGTCACAATGGCTGCACACTATCATGTTTTCTTATGCATACATTATCTGAAAAGGGCAATTACTCCAAATAAAAAAGGCAAAGCCCGTTGTTCCGGTGTCTGATTTTTAGTCTGCAGATGACTAAAATATTAAAACGAATTCTAATTCTGTGAATGACCCAAAAATTAAAATGGTAAAAAAACCCTCAAATTTAAGACATTTTCCAGGCTATTTTGACATTTTACTGATTTTTAAGATCTCTCCAGGCCTGGAAAGACTAAAATCAAATTTCAGACCCTTTCCTGAATTCCAGAACCATGTCTTAAATTGATACCTGGATGATCTGACACTAGAAGGAACATATGAACAGAGTTATCTCCTTAATGTCAAGAGAGCATTCATAATCAGAGACGATGTTTTGCATTTTCTGGTCACATACAACAGTCACAAGTGCTTATTAGCACATTTTATATTTAACATGCACACACATGCTTGCAAATTACCAAAGCCAGTGTCCATTAATGAAAGCTGCTGGGTGGTAGGCCCTCAATCGATTTTTGTTTGACTTGCAAACTTTTGTCAAAATGTCCAACCTATAATTACAAGCAAAACAAATGATGGTATGATAGAGAAAAGCATCTGGTTATAAGTGATGTAGGTAAGTTATTCCATAGCAATTCAATCTTAATAAATGTTAAATTTATAGTATAATCAAAATCTTTATTAAAACAGTTATATTAAGAAAACAAATAAACACATATACAAACACATAGCTACTCTCCAACAAAATTAATATACATATATTAGTACAAGCAAAATAATATATTGTTAGTGGAAGATAACATGAAAAAATATAAATTTATAATTAACATTATCACACACACAAAAAAAGCTCGATAGCAACAAGTCTAGAGTAGGCTTTAGGGGGAGTTTAAATTCTATCATTGAATTTATTCTATGGTCATTGGAACTGGTAAATAGTAAAAAACAAACAATTTTGGGCTTTAATAAAAATCTTTTGAATGATACTAATTAATTGTAGAATTTATCTCCCTAGATGATTCCATTCAGTCTCGGAAAAACACTTTTTTGGAGGATTAATTATTTAAACAATTTTCTTGTAATATCTATTTTTTTTAAAATCAAGGAACAAATAAAAAAAAAATCAGCCAAAAGATGAAGAAGGAAGCTGAATGTGAAAACTGATGTTATCAGCCAATAGCTTAAGGACAATCTAGTTAACATTTCAAATTTCAAACAATCATTACTTCTTCTTCACTTTTCTTCTCTGCATTCTGTTGTTAGTTTCATTAAATAAATAAAAGATTACCCCACTTAGACTTACCATTCTTTCTCCTCTACACAGTTGCTTGCTTGAACGTACAATGCCCTCTGTTTTTGTACTACCTGAAACATCTATAACACACAGGAATAAATGTATATCACTGATTTATTCAATTGTCTTCAGTTACATAAAGACTTGTATTTCACCTTTCCTTTATAGTCTTTTCTGTGCATTCTTGGGCAAACAGGATATGTCATATCAATTTTCATAGCAATTAAAATAATCTAAGAACAAGCTATTAAACAAGAATTAAAATCGATAATCTAAAGCAAGATATAAAAAAGAATGAAATCATCCAAAGTTCAAGCTATAAATGGAGCATTTTTAACCTAATCATTTGACTTTTCTTTGTGGCTTTCCCTCCTTGTGGTTCACCTTACTTTTAAGGTGTTTTATTTCACAACCATACATTTCACCTTTTTCTGTGACCTTTACTGGATACGTTTCCATTTTTCTTTTTCCTATATACATACTGAAACTTTTTTTGTTTGGTCTTGTGTACTTACATATTTCATCTTAAAGGATTCTTCCTGCAGGCGCTCCACAGCCAAAATGTCCTCAATGGGGATAGTGCAGAGTGGCTTGTCGGCTGAAACAAGAGAACTATACAATAGCATTTTACCATTTATCTCTTGGGCACAAGATGTCTGTCAATCAACTGTCTACAGACTGTTATAGTAATTATCAATCATGCTTATAAGCAGACATATTTTTCAAAATACATCAAATACAGACATTTGGGGGTTAAATGCATGGACTTTTAACAAGGTTCAATAATACCAATCTTTACTGAATATAGAGACATATGTATTTGATGACAAAACAATAAATTGGTTGCAGATTTATTACAATTTATTAAATGCTGTCAGGTCATTTACATGAAATATTATTTGAGTTTAGTCAATAACAGACAGAAAAACAACACAATATAAGAATGTATTTTTTACTGTGTAATTAGTTATACAGTATAAAGCATAATGTTGTTTATTATTAATTATATTTATTTATTCATGTAATTCTGAGCATGTAATTTATTTAAGATTTTAGCATGCAATGATGTAAATTGTATATAGGTAATTTCTTACCTTTAGATTTTGCATAGAATATAAACTGATTTGTGAGACAAAAATAGCGTTTCTTGAAATTTTTTAGACCAAGCCGTTTTCGCCCTTGTGCACGTTTAATCATAAGCCTGAAAAAAGTTTATCATTTGAACATTTCTTTGATTAACATCAAAATTTCAAGAGAGTATAGACAATAATACAGGATTTCATACAGAACTAATAACTTAATTTATTTGATCAGAACATGTGTACCTTAATACTCATGTATTGATTAAATTTTATGTTAATGACATACTGGTAAACCTAGCCATTATAAGGCAAAATATAAACATGAACAGTGTCTTAAAATTAGTGTTTGCACTCAATGATAAAGGCAGTCTTGATGGAAAAACTATAATGGACAATATTTTGTTTCATTTTAAATTAGATACTTGTAGTGTTTTATTAAAATTATTATATTACAAATTTTCTTCACACAACTGAATGCCCACGTTGCAGGAGTGCTAAATTACATTCCATAAAGCCAAGCCAAATCAGCATAAGGCATACTTAAACAACATTCAACAAGCAGATGCTTATCTTTTATATAATCAAACAAATGACCACCTTATCAACTATTTACCCTTTCCAAACATCCCACATATCCCATGTCTTCTTGCTGGTCACGTACTTTTATGTATCATTTTAAAGTGAGTGTCAGCCTGTGTTCAGTTGTTTTAAAGTTGTGTCAGCAAGTGTTCAGTCATTTTAAAGCTTTGTCAGCTTTTGATCAGTCATTTTAAAGATGTGTATTCAGTTATTTTAAAGCTATGTCAGCCTGTGTTCAGTAGTTTTAAAGCTATCAGCATGTGTTCAGTTCTAAAGCTGTGTCAGCCTGTGTTCAGTTGTTCTAAAGCTGTGTCAGTCTGTGTTCAGTTGTTATAAAGTTGAGTGTCAGCATGTGTTCAGTTGTTTTAAAACTGTCAGCCTGAGTTCAGTCAGTCTAAAACTGAGTGTCAGCCTGTTTTCAAGTCATTCTCAAATCCGAGTGTCGTCCATTGTTCATCCATTCTAAAGCTGGCCTGTATTTGAGTCATTCTAAAGTGGATGACATCCTGTATTCAAGCCATTCTTGAATTTGAGAGCCAGCTGGGTTCAGTCTTTCTCAAGCTGGGTGTCAGCCAGTGTTCAGTCTTTCTCAAGCTGGGTGTCAGCCAGTGTTCAGTCTTTCTCAAGCTGGGTGTCAGCCAGTGTTCAATTACTGTAAAGCTGAGATTCAGGCTTCATCCACTCTGTCCTATTTTTAGCTATCAGCCTGTACTCTGTCATATGTCAGTTTAAGTTCATTTTGTTAAAACTGACCAGGGTCATGTTTAGTCTATTCAGTCTTTCTGTCTAGCTTCAACTGTTATGGTGTCTATGTGCCTG
Source organism: Sinotaia quadrata (assembly GCA_028829895.1). Classification (NCBI taxonomy): domain Eukaryota; kingdom Metazoa; phylum Mollusca; class Gastropoda; order Architaenioglossa; family Viviparidae; genus Sinotaia; species Sinotaia quadrata. The sequence continues at coordinate 77,266,431 of CM054177.1, read as the reverse complement.
AAGTGTGATAGTGTGAGCATTAATTCTGACTGCCTCTCCACTCATTTACTATGAACTGGTGTTTGAAATGTTCCAATGTCACATCTGACAATTACATTATATTGCCTTGTCTGATGTCAAAGACTGAAACTTGCAATATCTGACATTTTTCTGTGAATTTAATTTTTCAAGTTTTGGAGTTTTAGGACTGCAACAAGCAAACAATAATAAATTTTAATAGGGACCATGGTGATATCTTAGCAATGTCTTACCTAGAAAATTATAAAGTATTTATGTGTTGCAAATGGCATAAGTACAAAAATGACCATTGTAAATACCATAAACAAAAAAAGTGATTGCAGCAAATACCATAAATACAAAAGCGATCACTACAAATAAGGAATAGGTTTACAGACAAAAGTCCCCATTATGAAGCCCACAAATACCAAGATTTAACTGTATATTATGAACTGAATGACTGACTGGTTGACTTTATCCTTTCCATATGGACTTGGCATGGATACCATATATGATGATGCCTGAATACCATATAATGATGACTAAATGCTACACAATGATTGAATACCATACAATGATGATAGGATACCAATCAATGATGACTAAATACTATTTAATGATGACTGAATACCATATAATAACTGAATACCATTTAATGATGATTGGATACCATACAATCATAACTGACTACCATATAATGACGATTATTCAGTAGAATAGAAGTAGATTGGAAGCAATTCTACAAGGGAATGTAAAAAAATATGTGTGGAAAAATTTATATTATATTTTACAATAAATTTTTAAAATTCACAACAGCTAGCATTTCTGAAATAACCACTCATAAAATTCTCAATGTTAGGTGAAAATTCTGGCAGTATCATATAAAACTTACCCTTCCTTTAAGATGATGGGAGCTTCAATAGTCTTGGTGTAAGCACCTGTAGCAGAAGAAACAATGTCCACAAACTGAAATGAAAAAGAGAGCAAATTACCAGTTTTGAAAAATAGACTCCACAAGTAAAATATTCTCGTACAAATGGAATCCTCCAGGAAAATATTCTCTTAAAAATGGAATCCACCAGTAAATTATTCTCTTAGAAATGGAATCAATCAGTAAAATACTCTCTCAAAAACGGAAAGAAAAAAAATTATTATAATGCGTCAAACTAAAAATAAAAGAGCAATATAAAATACTGAGAATAAGAGTGTTCAAATGAGGTCAATGGAATTACAATAAATTAATGAAAAGAACCACAAGAAACAACAAAAAAAGCAGTCATGATGTGACATAATACCAAAAAATCCTGTCAATACTCTTTTGATTATATTCATATATTGTATATTTGATTGATGATGTAATAAATTTATTAACCTTCTTGCACATGTGTTAAAACTTATGTTGGAGCAATAGTGGGTGGATGGGGGCTCATTAAATATAAATAAAAGATGGATTGTTATTACTCCTTTAAAAAGAAGATTCCAACTGTAGAAACATTATGCGATAATAAAACATCTATCTTATTATTGTGTAAAGAGTAGAGTTTTACGACACGCCAAGTGAGAGACATTTTGGTCTTGTGGGAGAATTATTAATAACTATAAATTAAGATTCTTGACCACTTGTAATTAGTTATATGTTATTAATTAATAAATAATAACCATAACGAGTGAAGGGTGCCCAGAGATGTCACACGAAAATTATCAAAAATTGGTAAGAAAAACAAAGGTCATGTTTGAACTAAACTGACCATTTTTATGGTGTTCAATGTTGATTCTTTAGACAAGGCATCTAGCAGTGGAACCATGTATTCTTCCTTTATTCCAAAGTTTGCCTGAAAAATATAATTTATAATAATATACCATTCTTAGTAGGGTTGAAACACAATACAAAGAACAGAGCTAGGCCTAATAGTTAAAAAAAATATTCATATTTATTCAGACAAAAAAGGTGACTATAACTTTAACAAAACAATAATAAAGAATGGTGGATATGACTTTAACACAATATATAATAAAGAATGGTGAATGACTTTAACAAAACTGTAATAAAGAATGGTGAATGACTTTAACAAAACTGTAATAAAGAATGGTGAATGACTTTAACAAAACTGTAATAAAGAATGGTGGAAGACTTTAACACAATTATAATAAAGAATGGTGAATGACTTTAACAAAACTGTAATAAAGAATGGTGGGTATGACTTTAACACAATTATAATAAAGAATGGTGACCATGACTTTAACAAAATTATAATAAAGAATGGTGACTATGACTTTAACAAAATTATAATAAAGAATGGTGGATATGACTTCAACACAACTGTAATAAGGAATGGTGAATGACTTTAACAAAATTATAATAAAGAATGGTGGATATAACAAAACTGTAATAGTCAAACTAGTTCATAATTGATAAATTAAAAAAAATCTTCTCAGGTATAATTTACAATTAAGAGCAGTAATAATCACTGTTAAAGGTGCAAAAATAATCACTGATAATTAATGACATCATTCATAATCAACGTCATACAAAAGCTGCCGAAAATGATAGCTGTCCACTTACTGCACTGGAGCTGATAATGTTGACAAGAGTGGTGATTGCTTTGGATATCAAAGTCAAAGCCCGCTGTACATCCACATCCTGTAAAACAAGACTAAATTCATAAATATGTTCCTGCGTTATAATCAATCACAATCCTTCATAGTAAGATATAGTCAGAAAGTTATAATCAATCACAATCCTTCATAGTAAGATATAGTCAGAAAGTTATAATCAATCACAATCCTTCATAGTAAGATATAGTCAGAAAGTTATAATCAATCACAATCCTTCATAGTAAGATATAGTCAGAAAGTTATAATCAATCACAATCCTTCATAGTAAGATATAGTCAGAAAGTTAAAATCAATCATAGTCTTTCATATTAAGAATTAGTCAACATAGCTACAACCAATCTTCAGCTTTCCTATTAAGATATAGTCAACATAGCTACAACCAATCTTCAGCTTTCCTATTAAGATATAGTCAACATAGCTACAACCAATCTTCAGCTTTCCTATTAAGATATAGTCAACATAGCTACAACCAATCTTCAGCTTTCATATTAAGAATTAGTCAACAGAGCTACAACCAATCTTCAGCTTTCCTATTAAGATATAGTCAAAATACCTACAATCAAGAGAGCTGTCTAGCTTATTTCCAGCTAGTAAACAGAGCTACAATCAATCTAGTTTTTCATATTATGATGCAGTCAACAGAGCTAGAATCAATCCCAGTCTCTCATAACAAGAACTAGTCCATTCAGCTACAATCACTCTCAATCTTTCACCTGAAAAACTAGTCCATAAAACTATAATCAAATTCAATCTTTCACATTAAGAGCTACATCAACAGAGCTACATTCAATCTCAGTCTTTTATATTATGAGCTAGTCCATAGAGCTATAATCAATCTTTCAAATTAAGAGTTAGCACAATCACATACTAACAATCTAACATCATTTCACAACAGAAATGAAGTCAAACAAAATTAGTTGCTGGGAACTGAACTTTATTTAGTGTACTGTCAACATAAACCTAACACCCCTCCCCCCCAAAAAAAAAAAGTTGTGTGCCAAAAAAGCACACAACTGCCAATTTATTGATGTTCAACAAATGAATGTCTAAAAAGTCTCTCCTGATAAATAATTATTTTATAATGTTTTGTTGTCAGCTTTCAATTAAAATACTGTCAAAATATGCTTTCATCTTTCTCCAACCCACCTGTGACAATATATATTTTTTACATTCTCTAGAGACTGTGATACACTCTTATTGTTAGCATTACGTCTAGTGATCATATATAACTTTTTTTTAGCAGTATGTCTAATGACTGTCAATATGTGAAATGTAAAAGATTTTTTTAAGCATTATATCTAGTGATTGTGAATACATGCTTTTGTCAATATATGTCAATCACTTTATATGCTTTCTTTCATATTCACTTAATATATAGAAATGACCTCTAAGTAGTGTCCATAATATATATATATATATATTTAAAATAACACAATTAAAAGTCAGATTGTAAATTTTAAATCGATAAATACAAGCACAGCAACATTAGATTGTAGATTTTAAATTTATAAGAACAAGCAAAGCAGCATTAGATAGTATATATTTTTATATAATTATAAGAACATGCACAATGTTAGGTTATGTTAGACAGGGTTCCTGCCAAGATAATTTTCCAGACCTTTTCCAGACCCCAATTTAAAAAAAAATCCATATATACAGTTAAGAACAATAATTCACAAAATACCTAAATATGGCCAACAATTTGATAATCAAAATTGTGAAGAATATAATAGAGACAGGTAAATTTAGAAACAAATTTAAAAGTAATTTTATAAAAATTAATTACTGCAATATCTAAACAGGGGGAAAAACTAGACCATAAGGAATGAAAATTATTATTATCAACCTGCATACCTCATATCTGGAATATAAGTTGCTTTTACTTTAAGAAGGCAATAACTTTTGCTAATTTTAAACATTATCTTGTTAATTTTTACTTTATTAACATTTTAATGTATAAAAAATATGTACTACTTCAAACTTTGTTAAAACATTCATAAAATATTTACTATATCAATAAAAATTTGAAATAAGGCCTTATAAAATTTAGAACATTGGCTAAATAAGTAAAAATTTGGCAGTAAAAAAATAAAAATAAAAACTTTGAAATTATTAATAATTTTTTTTAATGCAAAATATTAATAAAGCCATAATGATGATCAGAACCTGTTTGACATTGGATCATTCTCCTATTTCTGATGAATTTTGCTTCAAAACTCAAAATATATAACAGCATAATTACAATGGATTGCAGAATAATAATTACTGGAATTGCTGTATGCATTTTCAAGAATACTGTTATTTCAAGAGGCCGATATTTTGTCAAGCATAGCAGTAGTAGCTCCAAGAAGAAACCCCCAGAAGAATATTGCACATACTGACTTATATGTGAGCAGGATACATTTTATCAAATTAATATTTTGTAAGTGTCCAACAGACACAGTCTATTATATGTAAAGTCACTGCTACTAGTTGCCATTTTGAAATGCAAACTTTGCCAACTGAACATTACAATAAAAACATTATGCACCAAATTTTATAAGCATAAATAAATATTTAGAGAAAATGTTTAATTCATAAGTGAAATTGCATTTTGTTAACTACAGTTAAAATTGCTGATAATATAAAATTCTGAAAGTGCTCAAAAAGAACTGTATGTTTAAGTGTACCTAGCAGCCAACTGTTTCAACCAAACTGAGTCGTTTATAGGCTTTGTATACAATCTGATAAATCAGATTGTTAGTTGGGGCTTTTCAGTTTGCAAATGATCCAAATTTAAATGGTACAAACAAAATACCCCCACTCCAATCTCAAATTTGAGACCCTTCTCAAACTTTTCATACATTTTACAGATTATTGAGACCTTTTCAGACTTTTCCCAAAATTCCTTACCTGTGCACTAACCCTGGTTAGAGCTAAGAATTGAAATCTATCAGAATGAGCACTGCTGAGCTGGATTATGAATTGAAATCTATTAGAATGAGCACTGATGAGCTGGATTATGAATTGAAATCTATCAGAATGAGCACTGGTGAGCTGGATTATGAATTGAAATCTATTAGAATGAGCACTGATGAGCTGGAATTAGAATTGAAATCTATTAGAATGAGCACTGCTGAGCTGGATTTTGAATTGAAATCTATAAGATTTCTATTGAAATCTATAAGATAATCTGCAGTATGCAGATTGAATCTCTCAGAAAGAGCATTAGACTGTAATTTCAAATCTATAAGAAAACACAGTTAATGTTAAATTGTAGGTTTTAAAATTATAATAAAGTGTAGATTTTAAATCTATATGAACAAGCACAACAATTTTAAAGTGGAGATTTTAAGAAAGAATAATTAAATGAGATTGTAGATTTTAGATTTATAAGAACAAGCACAGATAATAGATTTAAATCTATAGAAAAGAACATTACATTAGATCGTAGATTTGAAATCTATAAGAAAGAGCATACATAACTTAGACTCAGATTTTAAATTTATAAGAAAGAGCATAGATAACTTAGACTGCAGATTTTAAATCAATAAGAAAGAATATAGATAACTTAGACTGCAGATTTGAAATCAATAAGAAAGAGTACAGATAACTCAGACTGTAGTCTTTAAAGAAAGAGCACACATAACTCAGATTGCAGATTTTATAATAAAGAGCACAGCTATGTTAGACTGCATAAATTATATACATCTGTATGAATGAGCACAGCAAAGATAGATTGTAGATGTGTGTTACACTGTATACTTAATCACTCACTGAACTAAATAAATAAAATAAAATATTAAAACCTGTGTTATGTATGAGAATAAATTGTGAGTATAACAATAAAAATAGTAACTTTTCCAGTTAATTTTCTACCATTTTTATTAAAGATGGAGTTGATTAAGGAGTGTTAAAAAAAAGAAGTCCCCCAAATTATTGGAGTAAATTTGAACCCTAAAAATGATGGTTAAAGCTGACTTAATGAATTCATGATCCACAGACACTGAACAGGAATGGTATCAATGCTAAGCATAACTACTCAAGATCTCTTATTCACCATTTATCTTTCAGTGTAACAACAACAAAAAATTAGCACATGCGTATTGATTTGTACCACAGTATAAAATATAACTCATACACAATATAAAAAAATTGCCAGACAAACTTTGTACTAGCATGTATGAATAAGAAATTTACATATAACTGACTTGAAAATACCTGTAAGTCAGATCGAAGCTCAAACAATTTTGGACCCAAGATGGCAGGAGCAAAAAAGCGCAGGAAGATGAAACTGGTTATAGCATGATATCGAACACTGGGATTATCTGCAATGGCCACATAATCAAAGATGAAAGTGATTATAACACAATATCAAACATTAGAAGTCTCTCAATCACCAGATAATTAAAGACAGATACATTTAAGTAACTACAAACTTAAAAAAATAAAAAATAAAAATATTTCAGCTGCTGTTTAAAAGTTTAAAAAAACTGTTGTTGCTATATCTGCCCAGAAAACATACCATCATAATTAAAAATATCTTTATTAAAGGCAGTATACTTTTCTGAATACCCTTTAACCCCTTTACTGCTAAAATTTTATTTATTTATTTTTATTAATTTATTTATACTGAGGGTTGTTTGTATTTTTAACTCCATTCTTAAAGACATGTCTATTCTTTTACACTATCAGTAGAGAATAATACTGAACACACTGATACTTGGTATGGTTGGTATCGTTGTCTTCTCTTGAACCTTTAGCTAACGATCCAACCCATAAATTTAATGGATATACATGTGAGCATAATGTACATAATAAGCAGAAAATTTAAACAGTCAGTTATTATCTGCCCTTTGGAAACCACAACAATAATGCCTGTATAAAGACCTGTTTGGGCTTAGCATATACAGAAATAAAAAACTGCCTAGGTTGAACAAATCTAGACCCCAAGCCAAGCTATCAAAAATGCACATGAACATGAACACATTCTTGCCTAGATTATTTATGAGAAACTGGAAAAATTTAATTCAGGTTGGCTTTTCTATAGTTAGGTTGTAGTTCTTAAAGATACAATAGAGGTTTTGAGTTAGAAAACCTCTTCTCTCTCTACATTTAATCTACGAGACATGTCCATCTGAGCCATTGACTTTTCAGTGGGTCTATAAACAGTTGTTCAATCCTATCTTGTAACTTTTCTTGAGCAAGAGCTATATTTTATTTTTGCTACGTGTTTCATGCAAAAATGTTCATCAAAAGTTTTAAAATTACAGAGGAAAACGAGTATCTCCTATTACTGATTCTCCTACTGTATTATACACATTAATCTCCTAATGTATACACACCTGATTGTAAGATGGAGACTTTTTTCTAAGTAAAAATAAGTTTTTCCTGAATATTTTTATCAGATGTGTTACATAAAGACACTTTTTCAGCCGTACCACACTCTATGTGTCAGAGGGCAGACCCTTATAAATAAGGAGCATGTTAGCTTTTATCTCCCCTTGGAAGTGATTCTGGCCATGGCTTATACACCTGTAACAGTATCAATACTCCAGCTGCAGCATACTGAAGAAAAGCTTGTAAAATCAACTTTTCCTGAAAACTAAACAGATGTGTATAAATGTAGACACTCCCTACCCCCCCCCCCCTTTTGTTCAGTCCATACCATGTTCTAGGGTATTAAAGGGAGATAGTGAGAGAGAGAGAGGGAGAGAGAGAGAGGGAGAGAGAGAGAGAGAGTGTGTGAGTGTGCATGCAAGAAAACATTACTTACATGTTTTTTAAAAAAAATAAAATAGTTTTAGTATGCATATCAGCGATTGCCTTATAGCCTTCTCTTGAATGAGGGCTAGGCTTATAATATATGATGGAAAGTTATGATATAAATCCTGGATCCAAGTTGCCAGATTTCCTTCCATAATCTCCATCACCTCTGACATGTAATTTTCACCAATCATTGCTTTAGGAAGTTAAGAGATTTTGTTTCAATTTCTTTCTAATTTTTCAAAATGGTAAGAATAAAAGTTCCAGGAAGCAAGAGCATTGCAATGTCTATCAAAAGCTGATCTCTTTGCTTAAGACAAAATTACATCTAATTTCACATCAAGATTAAATCTCATTATACACCTTCTTAGGCATGGCACTGCTAGAACTTCATTATTCACTTTGACTGTTGTAAACAACAAACTAGATGTCGCATCTTAGGTATGGCACTGCTAGAACTTCATTATTCACTTTGACTGTTGTAAACAACAAACTAGATGTCACATCTTAGGTATGGCACTGCTAGAACTTCATTATTCACTTTGACTGTTGTAAACAACAAACTAGATGTCGCATCTTAGGTATGGCACTGCTAGAACTTCATTATTCACTCTAGCTGTTATAAACAATAAACTAGGTGCCACCATTTTAGGCATGGCACTACTAGAACTTATTCACCCTGGCTGTTTTAAACAACAAACCTGATGCCACCATCTCTTAGGAACAGACCTAGAGTTTCGCTTTTACTCTGGCTGTTGTAAACTACAAACCAGATGCACATGCTTGATAGGTAATGTGTGTACATGCTTGCGCATATGTTAATATAATGTATTAAACTTTTACATAATCTTTTACATAATTTTTTACAAGAAACTGTGCACACATATTTTCTGCAATTAAAAGTATTTTGAAACTTGCAAAGTCAAATTATTAGGAATGACTAATCAAAGCCAGGTAAAAAGAGAGTTGAGTGATGTGTTTTTCTATAAGTGTGTACATATGTTTGCTTCAATATTCTGCTGACTAGGCTTAAAATATGATACAATTAAAAAGCACATTGAGACTGGCTTTAACTTATATCAGCCTAACTCGACCATTAAAAATTATTAGATAAGTTTTGTGTTATGTGCATGTATTCATTAAAAAGAAAAAGAAATTTTACTCCTACTCACTTCATTATATAAACTGCATCGTAAAATAATTAAATGCATCTGAGATTGAATCTAAACTGTCATTTTATTTTTAAGTGAAATTTACTCTATGATGAGTGACAATGACTCCCATTTCCCACTCAAGCTAACACCTATTTGTATAAGTTTCTTCACTTAGCTATACAAGCACCAGCATCCTCAGGACATTACCATATCAAGAACTGACCTGACTGTATGGCAAGAACACATCACTTAAAACATGCAGCAGATGCTTGTGGACAGAATGATAATTAGTGTTTATATACAACAAAGTAATTAATAAATGATCATAGAATGTGTTTTTTAAACATCTTCTATTCTCCTAGGCAACCCTACTCCAAAAGGCAACTTTCATATAATTAACTCTTTCAATATGCAACTCTCCTACAATCAGCAACACTCGTACAATAAGCAATTCTTCTATGATATGCAAATCTGGTAAGTGTTCATGAAAAAAATTTACTTGGAACCCAGTGAGAAAATTTACTTAAAGCAATAAATAAACATACAAAATCATTCAGTGTGTGTGTATATATATATATCAGTGGATAATAATTTTATCTTCAACAACAATAGATGGCAACATGCAGGATCAACTCAGTCAAAAATCAAGTAATAATTTCTTTGCAGTATTGCAAACATTTTTTGTCTTTCAAGCAAACAATTTTCAAGTTTATGATTCAATTACACCAGTCTAATGGTTTGCTTATAACCATCTCATATATTAAGTAAACAGTGCCATTAACAAATCACATATCTGACATATTTCAAGCAATGAAATGTGTATCATGTATACCTGGATAATGTTTGACAGCAATTTCTTTTAGAACACAAAACACATCCCGCATGAGAGTCGGACACACCAGACCCGAACTTGTAATCACTTCCAAGGCTGTGCTTACATAATCTTTTAAGTTTTCCTGTTAGAAATAAATCATAAAATTTAAATAAAGTCAAGAACTTTTGATGAGCCTAATATTATAAAATTCAAGGACCACTAGTGTATGCAATAAAGTTAAAAAAACAACAAAATTTGTTAAAATAAACCTTTGAAATTTATTTCTGTTGCAAACAATGTATGACAGCATAAGCAAATTTAACATCAATACACAAAATTGTATATTAAATACAGTAATTATAATTTTACATAAATTTTACCATTCAAAAGTTCTGTTTTGTGAGAATGACAGGTCATCTGGTAGAATCATAGAATCATGACACATTTCATTTCTAACATAAATGCACCAGCTTTAAAACTATTGTGTACAGTATGGAGTCCACAAGAGCCAAGATTAAGAATACTAGAATTGTAATCATTTTGGAGCTTTTGACTGAAAATTGTTTTTATAATCCACAAAACTTCTGCTCTCAATTTATCTGATTTGTTCAGAAAATTGAAGATTGTACTTGTGGCATGGGGCACAGAATCCATTGGAATTATAGCTGACATAGTTTCACTTGCTGAAGAACTGCCTTTTAGCACTGAAGAACCACTTGCTTTACTAGTATCCTCCTTCCCCCCAAAAATGAACTGATGTTAAACGAATTTAATTGTGTAGAGGCTACATTTGACTTTTGCTTTGATCCTTCATGGGATGCTAATGCACTTCCTCCCATTTTCCCGATATCAATATCTTTTCTGCATGCCATACACATTACTTTGTATCTATCTGTTTCACATGCCTGTGTCCAAGCATACTTGGATATCCGTTTCTCACTGAAAATGCACTTCCCCTTAGGCATTGTCAAGTGTAGGACATTAAAACAAGAACTGGATCTAAAAAAGAAATACAAGAAATGTCTTTCTTTGTATGCAAGAAGAAAATTGTATGCACCAACAACACTATCCAATTCCAGAAGAGAAATGAATTAAGCGATATTCAAGGTGGCGATGAAAGAATAAGCCCCATACCAGAATTGGATTATGATTTTTTTTTCAAGCTAAGTTATGATTTATATCTGAATGCTCCAAATCAGAATTTCAGGTAGCCTATCTTGGGACACTGCTTAAAAAGTGAAAGGAGTTGAATGGAAATAGTGAAATCCAAAAGTAACGAAACTGTGATGTCGGTAATATAATTAAAAAATATATTCATGCCATTTTATTAAAAAAATGGATGAGGTGGGATATTTCTATAAAAATCAAGGACTTCTCAAATAATTCAAGGATTTATAGGTATATTCAAGTACTTATCAAGACAACTCTAATTTTTTAAGGACTTCACAAGGTAGCTATGAACCTTGCTCTTCTTGATAAGAAATACGAAATATTTAATATCCCGGCAAGTCACCCAGTTTTTTTTTAATAATAAAAATATAATATCTTTTCTTTCTTACCAGGTTATCATTGAGATTCTCTCCATCTTTCAATCTTGTTGGGTCAATCTCACAAGATCTTGGCTCATTGCACACCTGAGCAAAACAAATACCAAAACAAACTTTTTCTCTAAATGATGCACTACAGTTCTTTAAACTATAAATGACATCTTCTCTAACATTTCTCTAAGTTACAAGGTACATTTCTATAAGTTATAAAATAAGGTACATTTCTCTTTTCTACATTTTCTATCAGCTAAAGTGTAAAGTGGAGAAATATTGTAAGGGAAACACCAAAGTGTGTGAGAGTTGAACAAGGTACTTAAGGTATCCAAAATACTGCACAACAATTTAAATATTTATGGCAATTAGCCTCAACCAATTCATCATAAAATTAAATTTCTGTTTCAAGTTTTATTTTTAAATTATTACAAAAAGAGAGAGCTGTTTCACCAAGTTTGTGTATGTATAAGATTTTCAGGAATGTTCATCAATTTATCTAGCGAGCATAGCCTTTTTTAAAAGTATTTTTAAACTTTCAACAACAACAAAAAAATGTAACAAGTATTTTTGTTGATTTGTGAAAATTCTCTACTTTATATGATTATTTGATGATTATAGGATGTTTCATTAATCAATAATTTTTTTAAATCAATAATATAATATAAACAAAACTTACATTGTCAATAAATGTTTTCAATGTATCATGCAGGTAAGGTAAACCGACTAGTTTCATCAGCTCATCCACCATTTTTGATAACAAAGAGTTTCCTCGAAATAATGTGTTGGGATCTCTGAAAAGAATGTAAAACATGAGGTCAAAGGTCACAATGAACATAACAGTTCTTGTAAAAATAGCTTCTGTCATTCAAATTAAAACAAATATTTAGATGAAATATTTAAAGACATGCAAGTATCCTCAGGAAACACTGCTTAACCAAAGATTATCTGGATTAAAAACAACATGCACCATTTTTTAGTGTTGGCTTCCTCAAGTTTTTTTAAATTGATGCTGTTGGTTCCATCTGTTTCCTTAGTGATTAGTAATTGATCCATTTTATTTTTTTTGGGGGGTGTCAAAGAATAGGTTTCCTGATCACAGCATTCACCAGTCATTATCTCCCTTTAGCCAGTTTCAGTAGATATTAAAGACCAAATGTAATGTCTATAAGTGTTTTTATGTGTTTATATTTTTTAGAGGGTACTGTTTTATTTATTTATTGTAAATCAAAAGCTTTTAAATTTAACAATTAATGGCCAATGTTATATTAATTTAATCTATAGTCTTATAAAGTTAAATATAGGCATTTCTTATTGTTAATATTACAATTATTAGTATACTGTGTATACATGATTTAAAGTTACAATCAAGAACAGTTACAAAAACAAACACAAAATGGCTGGAATTCTAGGGGGAAAAGTAATTTTTTGTCACCTTACTAGTGGTGGTGTAATTTTGGCTGACAATCACTGGAATTTTTTGTGTGTAAATATATGTGTTCAAGCATGGATTAAAATTTGACACCTGATAAGTATACTTCAATAAATATTTACAAAAATTGCCTCTTACATTTTTTAAATAAAAAAAATGAAATTACGTTGTTTGAGACATCTCCCAGTCTGCTAGAGACCGAAGAAAAGGAACAAGTTTCTCAACATGAAGAAACAGCCTGACAAGTGGATGAGCCGCTTCTTGTCGATTTTCAACAACATCTCCAAGAATGAATGCTGCACTGGAACTGATGGGCTACAAATAGAACAAAAGCAAGGATGATAAGAAATGGATTAATTTGCTACTACTTATAGCCAAGATTAAATGTCATTTCTAGCAAGGAGTGTCATAAACACAGATTTAACTTACAAGAGCAAGAGTACACATCTGCATAAAGTGGTGCTGTTTGGAGTGCCATGAGCCATGGACTCGGTGTGCTTATCTTACTACTCAAAACTTTTAAGTTTAGAAGTTTAGTAAGTGTTTTATGTCAGTGGCAACACTGTTTCATGTACTCAACATACTCAACAGTGTTCTTACAATTTACACTTTCATACTTGCCGTAAATTCTGCTGAAGCCAGTAATAAAGCACGAAGGTCTTTGTAGAAGTGTGACTGGAAGATATAATCTGCTGAGTAAGAGATCTTGAGACGAATGGAACCAAGGTCATGAGGGGAGTGTCTAGAAGGCTCACGAGCCTGTAGGCAATACCTTGAAGAAAAACAAAATTGTTCCGAATAAAAGTAAAGCCACAAATGAATGCTGCTTAGGCTAAGATCCAGACAGTAGAGATCCAGGCAGTTTAAGCCACATAGTAAAGATCCCAAAAGTATAGGCCAGAAGCGTAGGCCCAAACAGTAGAAACCCAGAAAATACAGATCTCCAGAGAGTATAGATCCAGACTGTGGACCTAGACAGTGCAGCCCCAGACAGAACACAGTAGGTTTTTTTTTATCCTATCATCGCATTCAACTAAAACTCATTTGCCATGGCAGATTTCTTGGCAAAAAAAAAAAAATAAAACTTTTATAGCAAAAAGTGAAGAAACAATTTAAAATATGCACTGCTAAAATGAAATTAAAAATTTATAATCTGCATTATGTTGCTTAGAATCTGCATTATTAAAAAGAAATTTAATTTAAATATGCAGTATTAAAAAAGAAAAATGGGTAAACATATTAGAATGTGCACTATTAAAATGTAAATGAACAAATATTTTTTAAAGTGTATTATTAAAAAAGTGAATATTTTAAAAACTAATACTACAATGAAAATGAACAAACATTTTAAAAACTATTATTAAAATGTCCTTAACAAACCTTTTAGTACCTGCATTACTAAATAGTATTCACTTAATTCTGACAATAAACAAAGCAATTCTGACAAACAAAACAAAGCAAGTATTTTATCCTAAACCTTTCTATACTGTGAAAATAATGTGTTAGTGAGTAATTAGGAAAAAAATAATGACTAAAATTGAATAAAGTGCTTCTATTATAAATATTCCTTGCACTTTACAATTTATGCATAAAATTTATTCATTGATACTCAACATAAAAGTTTTATCATCAGAAATGCCTATCTTTACACTTTGGTGGTGGAATAAATATAATTTGGGTTGAGTAGAATCTGTGTATATCTGGTGTACAAGATGGTGACTTTTAAATCACTGGATAGAAACCGTGAATTCATTATAGAAAGAACTGGTCCAAGAGCAGTGGACTAGATTGATTTCATCACAATCATATCAAGCAGTGTAAACTGTATATTGTCTGAATTGGATTGATTACATTACAATCATACCAAGCAGTGTAGACTGTGGAGAGATCAAGGTCACGAAGCAAGATTTTCACTTCACCCATAAATGTCCCACGAAACATGTTTCCAAGAACTTCTCGGGATACTCTCGAGTCATCATGCCAAATTGAAACACTAATTTAAAAATGAGAAATTAAAACATAGGAATAAATTTAAAAAGAAAAAGATAAAATTTAAAGAAAAAAGAAATAACATATTAAATGTTCATTTGGAAAGAGACAAAAAGCAAAAACTACAGTATATCTGAAATTGATTGACCACTCCTTGATTAATGTATATAATCTTACTTCATCAATAAATTTGATTACTGCTTAAAGCCTGGTGATTTTATACCAGGAAGTGTATCTGATGACTTTACAACACCACAAATCTTAATGACTGCACATTTAATGACTTTATAACACCACAAATCTTAATGACTGCACATCTGATGGCCTTACAACACCACTAATCTTAATGACTGCACAATTGGTGGCCTTAAACTACCACAAATCTTATAGATTGCACACTGGATGACTTTACAACATCACAAATCCTAATGACTGCACACTTGATTACTTTACAACACCAAAATCTTAATAACTTTAAAACATAACAAATCGTAATGATTACACATCTGTGCCTTTACAACACCATAAATCTTAATGACTGCTCATCTGATACCTTTACAACACCTAAATCTGAATGACTGAATACCTGATGACTTTACAACACCACAAATCCTAATGGATGTACCAGATTACTTTACAACACCATAAATCTTAATGGCTGCACACCAGATTACCTTACAACAACATAAATCTGAATATATGCATCATCTGAAAAATTTATTGGCTGACTGCACATATGACAGACTTGTACCACCTCAAATCTCAATGGCTGTAAGTGAGATGATGTTATAACAGCACAAATCTCAATGATTACATGTGAGATGATCTTTTAACACCTCAAATCTCAATGACTACATGTAATATGACCTTATAACAGCACAAATCTCAATGACTACATGTAATATGACCTTATAACAGCACAAATCTCAATGAATACATGCGAGATGATCTTATAACAGCACAAATCTCAATGACTACATGTAATATGACCTTATAACAGCACAAATCTCAATGAATACATGTAATATGACCTTATAACAGCACAAATCTCAATGAATACATGTAATATGACCTTATAACAGCACAAATCTCAATGAATACATGCGAGATGATCTTATAACACCATAAATCTCAATGACTACATATGAGATGATCTTTTAACACCACAAATCTCAATGAATACATGCAAGATGATCTTATAACACCATAAATCTCAATGACTAAATATGAGATGATCTTTTAACACCACAAATCTCAATGAATACATGCGAGATGACCTTATAACACCATAAACCTCAATGACTACATATGATATGACCCTATAACACCAAGCATCATATATCTTACAACAATATGTTTCTTACAAAGTGCAAGTGCCTGATGACTTTAAACATCAAGCATCTGGTAACCTTAAACACCTTTTAAAATTATGCTTGCATAATGTAAACACAGTGATTGTTATATAACTAAATTATTAACTTATAAACACAGTGATTGTTATATAACTAAATTATTAACTGATAAACACGGTGATTGTTATATAACTAAATTATTAACTGATAAACACAGTGATTGTTATATAACTAAATTATTAACTGATAAACACAGTGATTGTTATATAACTTATAAACACAGTGATTGTTATATAACTAAATTATTAACTGATAAATACAGTGATTGTTATATAACTAAATTATTAACTGATAAACACAGTGATTGTTATATAACTAAATTATTAACTGATAAACACAGTGATTGTTATATAACTTATAAACACAGTGATTGTTATATAACTAAATTATTAACTGATAAACACAGTGATTGTTATATAACTTATAAACACAGTGATTGTTATATAACTAAATTATTAACTGATAAACACAGTGATTGTTATTTAACTAAATTATTAACTGATAAATAAGCTCTTGTCTATTTCCAAACAATAAATCACTTTGTAATTCAAATTATTTTTCTTTAAATGACTGTGATAAGCCACGAGAAAAAAATTATTTTCCTAAAAATGACTAGAAAATAGGTATTATTGATAAAAGTCATCATCAGCAACTATTAGGCATAATGCCAATATTATTTTTTACATCACGTGAAAAACATTTAATTTATCATTCTATACACTTAAAAAATATATGATTTACAGACTAAGATTAATTTATGTGTTTATAATCAGCAAACATACCAAGAAAAGAGAGATGATCTCTGTTCTTTAGCAAATAATTCCTACCTGATTTCACCTTCAAAGATATCATCAAAACAGTAAATGTTTCGCTCATGATTTTGCCCCTTGTTGTTCAGCTAATCATGGGGAGATAAAAAAAAAAAAAATCAATGTCAGACAATGCAGAAATTCAGTAAAATATTTCTTTTATTTTATGGTTACTTAATAAATAAGTCATATTATCTTTTCTTCTTTATTTCTTTTTTTTTTTTGGGGGGGGGGGCAGCGAGCTCAAGAAAAGGAGATATGCAAAGTGAATGAAATGTATCATAAACCATAGATGATACTATGAAAGATTAATTTTCAATCAAATAAACAATACAACTTGGCAGATCAAAAGAGTTGTCAAAAGTTTATTTCATACAGAGACATTTTCACTGAGACTAGAAACACAGTGGATGAGACTGAAATATTAATGTCCCTTTTTAAAAAAAATATTATTATTATTATCTTATGGAAAAGAATTCATAAGTGCCAAAGAGAATGGCAAGAAAAACATCCCCATGAATACACTTGAATGTTAAACAACTGTTTTTTAATACTCAACTGTAAAATAAAATAAGAACAGATTATACAGCTACTGCACCTACCAATTTGGTCATTGCTAGACAATCTTTCTTTCATTATGAAATAATGACACTGCTAAAATGGGTGTATCATTCATGGATCCATCCCACCTTATTATTATCAGAGAGAAAAAGAGAAAGAAGCATGAGTATTTTTCAACAGTAGAAAAGAAAAACATATAATTTTTGTGTTGGTACATTTCAGGCATATCTATCTGAAGTAAAAAAAAAAATAATCAGGTATACATTTTAGCATCATCTACATATTTCATATATTCCCTTTTACTTACAATTAATGAAACCATTTTTCCTTGTGTAATTGCTTTTTAAATCTAAATGCATCAACTTACATCAAAAAAGAAAACTTCATTAAAGTGTGGACTTGTAGTTTTTCTTCTGACTGATGTGCGCTTAACGTCTTTGTGTTTGAGCT
This sequence comes from Sinotaia quadrata, assembly GCA_028829895.1. Classification (NCBI taxonomy): domain Eukaryota; kingdom Metazoa; phylum Mollusca; class Gastropoda; order Architaenioglossa; family Viviparidae; genus Sinotaia; species Sinotaia quadrata. The sequence continues at coordinate 77,247,914 of CM054177.1, read as the reverse complement.
TGCCCCAGGATAAAGTGACAACAGCATAAGGGTTACAAGATCCATTCACTACCATCAAGTCACTGCACTCCACAACTCTTCAAAACAAAAACAAAATAGATAAAACAGGGAGAGATGTTTTAAATGTAAATATTTTAATAATGATCTATCAGAAAGTGTTATTTCTATCATTCAAATACAAAATGGTTAAAATTATTCTTCATTAATTAAAAATTTAAAACAGAAAGAATTTAATACTGTATTTCCCCGTCTTTCAAATACAAAATGATTAAAATTATTCTTCATTAGTTAAAAATTTAATGAGAGAATTTAGATACTATATTTCCTATCATTCAAATACAAAATAGTTAAAATTATTCTTCATTAATTAAAAATATAACACAAGAAGTTGTTAACTTTTGCATAAGAGTAATTGATATTCATATAATTAAAATACAAAAATGTATTCAGAACATGACAGCATTAATGCTTATTAAGTCTTATTAAAGAGAAGGCAGCAAGCAAATAAAAATGTTATTTAATTTATATTACAATTAAATTAGAGAAATAAACTGAAACAACACTTGTTATGTAGATGAAATACATTCAAACATTTCTCAAATGAATTATCTGCTTTTATTTCACATGTTTTGTCATGTCACTATGGTTTCTCAACCACTGATCTTTTTATAGAGAGATTAGTATACCGACAGAAAGATATTCAACTAATGCTTCTCATGTCTGATTAATGACCAAATTAACAATCTGGTTTTGTGTCTGTGTAATCTGTGTTGTCCTTTTATGTGTTTGTCCAATGTATAGACAGACAGGTTTTGTGTCTGTGTAATCTGTCCTGTCCTTTTATGTATTTGTCCAATGTATAGATATTGCATAGTACAGTCAGAAATTAAGTTGTTGTTAAGATCAAATTGTGTGCATGAGAAAAAATAAGTGTTAAATTACTACTGCATAATGTTTGTAGTAATAGACTGCAATGTGTATCACCAATTATAAAAATGATTAAAATGGAGAGAATAAATTTAACTCAGAATGAATAGAAGAAGAAACAAGATGAAGTCCATGACCAAACCACTGAAATACATACACAATCATACTCATCCTAGGGTGTAGCTTGGTAGGCTGTGCCTTAGCAGGGTCAGAACCCAGAGGTTTGATGCCAAGACCAAATCACAAGATCAGTGTGAATGATAAAAAAATTAACCACATTTAGTTTTTATAGATTTCTGTTTTAGAGCTGATGCTAAATATCCCATGCTAGTATGATTTAGATCTTTTCTTAAATGCTAGTTTAGAAATATATTTTTTCCACTATACAACCAGATTAGAAAATATGAAAAATATCATACAGAAGGAACTCAAAGAAGAGCCCTCTTATGGAGGAGGGGGAGTGATTTACTAAGGGTGACTCTGGCACCACTCAATTCAGGGTACTTGGTGAAAAAATTAATTTAAATGCTTGATCTGCATTCTAATCTACTCTTGTGCAGCATGCAAGTGATGGACCTAAGAATTTGGTCTTGGCATAGCCTACCAAGCTACACCCTAGGATGAGTTTGAATGCCATTTCTCTCCCTAATCCACTAAACAGTGTAGGATGCTGCACCTGGCCTCATAAGTTTGAATTAGCTTGTTGAACAATGTTGGTGCTATCATAAGAGATAATGTCAAGAACACAGTCCTATGCATATCATCAGTAATTGCAGTGGCTAATACTGTTAGGGTATTATCACAGAGGACAGCTGTCAGTACTCCAGCATACTGTTAGAGTATTAGCACAGAGGACAGCTGTCAGTACAACACCATACTGTTCTTATTAGCACAGAGGACAGCTGTCAGTACACCACCATACTGTTCTTATTAGCACAGAGGACAGCTGTCAGTACAACACCATACTGTTAGAGTATTAGCACAGAGGACAGCTGTCAGTACAACACCATACTGTTCTTATTAGCACAGAGGACAGCTGTCAGTACAACACCATACTGTTCTTATTAGCACAGAGGGACAGCTGTCAGTACACCACCATACTGTTAGAGTATTAGCACAGAGGACAGCTGTCAGTACAACACCATACTGTTCTTATTAGCACAGAGGACAGCTGTCAGTACAACACCATACTGTTCTTATTAGCACAGAGGACAGCTGTCAGTACAACACCATACTGTTCTTATTAGCACAGAGGCAGCTGTCAGTACAACACCATACTGTTCTTATTAGCACAGAGGACAGCTGTCAGTACAACACCATACTGTTCTTATTAGTACAGAGGACAGCTGCTATGTTGAATAAGTCTTTCAATCTTGGGCTATGGTTAAACTGGTTACCACCCCAATTGACAATGAAAAAATTGCTTGGTGGTGGTGTGACAGATATAGAGAATAATACAGATAAAAGAATTAGCTTCAGACATTGCCCAAGACACACTTAACATAAAGGTTGCACATAGGCATTCTGAAAAGGAAGGCACATGCCCCATTTATGTCTTTGCTCTCATGGGACAGGAAAGTGTCATAAAGAACATTCTTGTTGCAAAAGAGTGTTAGGTTGCTGTGAATACAAGGACTGGAAGATGGGATGCACAGCACCCCAAACCAATGTGTGTATTGATTGTATACATATATGCAGTGATATTACCAATATGTGGATTGATTGTATTTGTGTACTGACTGAATATTCATGTATACTGATTGTATCAGTGTGCATATTGATTGTACCAATGTATGTATTGATTGTACAACATGCATGTACTGATTGTACTAATGTGTGTACTGGTTATACCTGATTGTACATAATGTATGTACTGATTATACCAATGTGTATATTGATTATACCAGTGTGTGTATTGATTGTACCAGTGTGTGTACTGATTGTACCAATGTGTCAACAAGTAGCCACACATAGGCCCTTAGTTGAGTGATAAGTAGCCTCTTAAGGATTGCCTGTAATGCTCAACTCCTAAATTAAAATTAACTATTAACCCTTGAATGACATAACTAATATTCATATCATTAGATCAAAATTATCAGTCGGTGACCCGTCAAATGCGCGAACGACAAATGCACGCACCCACAAATGCGCGATAGGGTTAGGTTTAGGGTTAGGTTTGGTTAGGTTATGGTTAGGGTTAGGGTTAGAGTAAGGGACAGAATGCGTCGTCGCGATTTTGTTGGCGCACATTTGTCGGTGAACCTAGTTAGTCATTTGTAATACAGTATGGAATGTTCATTTCATCATTTTTTAAAAAAATGGTTAACCCTTGGAAAGACCACAATACACTCATTAATCAAAATTAAATTTAACCTGTGAATGACATATAATGCTCATCTCTTTAATCAAACTGTGTTAAAAACCCTTGCTCAGTTAATGGCCATCTTAATCAATAATTGTTAACCCTATGGACTATGTTTATCTTAATAATGCTGTTGTTAACCCTTTGACTTTCAGCCGCGCTTTGAAGCAAATAATTATTACTGATTGATTCTCCATTCACTTCCCTCCAAGAATAAATATACTTCTGCCAACATAAATTTAGGACATCAAATATTATTTAATAAATTCAGAGATAAATGATATTTTATAAAATTAAACAGTTAAGGAAGTCAAAGGGTTAAACAACACACTGATAACTACTTGCCTGACAGCCATTCTGTCAAACAACCCTTTGCATTGTGTCATTAATTTATGTGTTAAACAACAGTGATGACTGCTTGCCTGACAGCCATTCTGTGAGAAAAAACAACCCTTTGCACTATGTTTATCTCATTAATCTTGCTGTTAAACAACACACTGATAATTGCTTGCCTGACGGCCATTCTGTGAGTTGAAAACAAATCTGGTTCTGTGCTGAGGTATTCATCAAACCGAATCTCCAGATGAACTTTGCCCTGTTAAAAAATAAAATCATTTTAAGAGTTTGGTACATATTTACAATCTTAAAAGTACTTATTTATAAATTATTAATTTATTTTCTACTTTCTTCTGCAATCAAGAGTTTAGTTAGTAACATCTGCAATGTGGTCCTGGTGACTGATTTGCAGGTTACTACAAACTCCATCTACAGAGTATTTTAGATACTAAATAAAAACAAACAATCTGTGGTGGATTAAATTTGCCTATCCATATTTCTAAACATAATAATTATATCTTGTTGCCAATGTTAACATGACCCGACCTTGGACACTGCTTATGATGATATTTTTTGTAAGTACCAGAGTTGGAGTAAGCAATTCGGTTGGGGAATATGCTAGAACTTGCTGATGCAATCTAAACCTGTGCCAAGCAGATGAGTAGTTTTACTGACTAATAGTCTCACACTTGTTCATAACAACTTCATCCAATGGGGATGGACCAAAAGTTATTTTGTTGAAGAAAGTTCTATATTCTAATAACTTTGATTCTGACATAACTTGAGTTTGGTCATAAAGGCGATCATTAGCTTTATGATAAGTTAACTGACTGATAAAGAAAGAATGAACTGAGAAATATTTTGTACATGCTTGCTATTGATCTAGGATTTGAATTGGAGAATGCTTATGTAATTGAACTATTATTTCTATGTTCACTAATTTGATTATAAGTTGTACTTGTGAATTTTGATCAATACTATATTTCTTATGCTGAATGTGCTAATGGACACATAGGGACATTTATATACAAGAATATAGAGTGCCATTAAATTAGATTTTATATATAATTATTAAAATGAGTTTAAGAATTATTGCAAGCAGGGAGTAAAAAGTACAAAGCCAAAAGCACTTACTGGGGAGTAGGGGGCATAAATGGGTGAACTAAAAATGATCAAGAAAGAAAATACTCACCCAGTAAAGCTCATTGGTAACCTTATATGTAAGCTAATTATTTATGGCTGTCTGCAGTCTAGCTCTTTAGTAACCTTATATGCAAGCTATTATTTATGGCTGTCTGCAGTCAGGACAGCTTGCTACTGAAACAAGAATTTGTTTATAACCCTATCCCTTAAGGTACCATTCAAGGTGTTGGAAAGCACACTTGGGAATAACATTTTTCCTTATGCTGCTCCCAATTCAACCCTTTCTTGACAGCCAATCACACTTTGTTAATTGTCAGCATCTGATACCTGACAAAGGGCTGCATTTTGTTTCACTACCAGACAATTAAACTACACAACTCTGCTTCTTGAGAGTACTTTAAGTCTTTTCTTTATACCAACTAACTTAAATTATCCCAGAAATAAAAACACTAATTTTGAATAAATTGAAAGGCTTTCTCTCCTGTTTGTATTGTATAAATCTTTCATAGCCTTAAAAAAAGAAAAGAAATATTTATAGTGTATCTTAAGAGGAATGAATAAAGTGGTTTCTGTATTTATGGGCAGCAGGTTGCCTTAAACTGTGGATTGCACTTGTACATAAATACAATTTTGGTCAAGAATCTTGAGAGTGTTATTACTTGTGGCATTGTTTACATTGCAGATTGTGTGCATGAATATTCTGAATACCACAGTGCCATCCCTGTGAATTTCATGAGCTGCATAAATAGAGTTTTACTAATCCTAACATTAATTATACTTCAGAAAGTGCTGATTCATTCCTCTTTTCATCTAACACCACTCACTTATTCTAGACACATTTTCAATCTACCCCTGTGTGTTGCCAAATGTGTGTTCGTTCTCCCACAAGTGTGCAAATACTCCCTCCTCACACTCTTTATCTCATGCCCCAGTTCTACTCTCTGTCAACAACATATTGATGACAACTGGAAAAATACTCCAAATCATCCCCTTAAGTCATCTCATGCTCTGGGAAATCTGAACATTCTCTATATTCCTTAATCACCATGTCAATGGAAAATGAGTCACCTGCTTCTAATGCTATTAGCATATTGCAGTTGAAATGCTCATGAGAAAAAATGCATCTAAACTTGTTAAGTACCATTGTTACGTTTCCAGTATTTATTTAAAGACCCTGCTTGGAATAATTAAAAGACTTTAAATATAATTAATTCTTTCTCTCATACCCTATGCAGACTGGTTGCTCAATTTATTATCTGACTAATTAAAAGTGTGTCTTGTAGTTCAGACGACAAATTTACAGACTAACAAACTGCGAACTTTAGCTAGATTAAAAACCGTTAAATCCCTCTAAATTAATATGCATTCATTTCAACATCCTGCTCATTCGCCCCCATTTAATCTAAGAATATTCTCTATTGGTCTATCATGCATATAAATCAACTACCAAGAGGTATTAACAAGAAAAATAAGATTTAATAAAGTTTAACAAGTTAACAATGATCAAGTACGAACGCGAATAGTCTTACTCTGTCTTTACGCGCACAAGCCCGATTATTGTTAGCACTTTAAATTGCCTGTAAATGTTCATTTGAGATCTGTATCCCGAATTTGCACTTAGCTATATCTTTGTGTAAGCCTGGTCTCATGCTCAGTCATTGCCGGTCTGTTCCCACAGTCTCCCTCTAGCGACGCACGTGGTACATAAGGAATGGTGCTCCTCTTTTAGTAGCTAGGGACTTGGAATTTTAGTGGCATGGCCCTCAGAGCAGAATTCTCCCATAGAATTCAACCAGCTTATACGAATAAGCTTAAGCAAGGTGAGGCATGGGTAAAACACGAGCCGACCTGTGGATGCAACGTGTTTTGATATAATTTTCGATCTAACACGTTCCTACTTGGCATGGCTCAGTAAAATGCGCTGAGTAAAGAGTTTTCGACCTCGTGTCGTTTACAATTAGATTTAGAAAAAATATAATCGTCTCACATGTGTTCCATTTAACAATCATGACGTATGAAGCAATAAAATAGTTACATCGTTAAATTAATGTTCATACAAGGGGTAATTCAACTAACAGAGCGCTTCACAATTTACAATTAAAATTACACGCAATAATTGAATTACATGAAGAATTCATATCGAGCGCAGCATTCTGGCTCTTAGTGAATTAAAACAATATAAATTAAAGTACAAAATGGAAAAAGAGTTACAATAAATTTATATTCCGTAACTTATAGGTTTTCAGCTATTTCTCTGAACCATGCTCAAGCATATATGGAAATCATATAATACATAGCACAGATACATACTTAAACAATATATATGCAAAATACTATTAGATAAAATGATACCTTTTATGAGAAGTCGAAGGGTACCTTGATTCTCTACGGCTGTCGGCGGCCTCCTGACTCGAGCTAGCTGATGGAAATAGCTAATGTGTGCCCGAAGTGAGGGAGCGGAAGCGCGTGGTCATATTTATAGAAAAGCATATTGCGTATCACGTGACTGTTCGCGAAGCATGTAGTAGGTTCGAGAACTGGACAATGGTCCTAAAGTTACATAACATCTTGACCTGTTCTAGAAGCGCCCCGAAAAAGGAAGCTTTGAACAAAGGAGTCAAGGGTTTCAAATATTCGAATTTGAAGTAAACAAGGCAAGTGGGTCATCAGGTCGGACATTTTTATCAGACTGTGACACCCCCTTGCTTTTGAGGCGTTTATCTTGCCAAAGATAAAATGCCTCCTACAAATTATGTATGATAAAATGTAGAAGTCCACAATGAAGAAAAAATTTACAATTAAAAAATTTCAACATAACCAGAAATAATGTAACGCGGCAGAAGAATCAACTCTAGATTAACGGCACTCTCATACAATATTTCTCACTTCAGAAATCAAAGAAAAATGATTTAAGAAAAATCAAAATAAAAAAAAATGATTTAAGAAAAGTTCAGTCTAATTGAATAGACATCCATCCAATGGAATAACATGTTCTGAAATTTTCACTATCTGTCCCAATAATCAATAGTTCACACACAACCTAGTTTGATCTAACCAGATTATTCAGAATGGAAATTCAACATCAACCAATTCCACTGAATACGTATCCAACAATAGCGTGATCAAAAAAATTGACTTCCAATGAACAACACTATCAATATGCAGGTTATGAAAAGTTCCAGATATTGATTTCCTGTATCAACCAAATATCAGAGTTTATGAATTTACCAACTCAATGAACCATCTATCAGTCTACCTGTCATATTCAGAGTTACAACACTAACACAATTCAATCAGTGTTATAGCTAGTCCCAAGTTTTCATGAACTGTCCAACATATTTACAGTAACAACCACCAACTACGGTACAACAAGAAAATAATGAAAATTCAAGGAAGATATCAAATCATTATTCCTACTGCTGCACTATCCTGCCTAGCACAATCTTCGTAGTTCTGTCCCAATCCCAATACACGTCATCGTCTATGTGTGTCAACATGTCTACGGCATGACAACTGTATTCTTTCTTTCTTACTCTGTTCGTCAGAATGTCACTGTGAGGTGCAATATATTGCATGTCAAGTTTAGACTTTTCATTTCTCGTCCAGTAAGTACGTCCTTGAAGTGTTTTATCGTCATGATCTCTTTCAAAACTCTCCAAAGTACTTGTCAAGTTTAAAATGCTTTTGGTAGTGTCAGTTTCTGTATGACTGGTCTCTACCCTGTCTAACAGTTTCAAACTTCTCGATACGTTTCGTATCCGGTCAGTGTCACTGTGGCCTTGACTGTGCGATATCAGAATTTCAAATCTGTCGCTCTTAGCCTTGTCACTGAGCTCACGCAAATGGAAATTTGCTCTCTTGGTGTTTCGTGCATCTGTAGTTACGTCATTGTGTACACATTGAACGTCTCTAGTTCGCATGCACTCAACGTCTTTCGTGGGAATGGCGTCAGATCTACTATGGGTCCATTTCGCATCAAGTCTAACGTCATAGGTTCGCAAATGTGCTCTGTCGTGGCTACCAGTCTCTCTGAAGTACCTGAATTGCAACATTAGCTTCTCCCCTAAATCTGGAGGTTCCGTTCTCCTGATCGTATCATAGACTGAAGTGAAATACCTCATCCCACTAGTTGTTTTCTGTTTTAACCCATTCACAACTAGGTGTTCGACTGTTATGTCTGTCAATTTGTCTCTCTCCTTGACAACATAAGTCTGTGTCTCTGTTGTGACTCTAGAATTGTCTAACTCTCCACTCGAGTATTCTCTAGTCACTGTGTGGTCAGACTCACTCGCTAGCAAGTCGGATTCCCGTGGTTGTATGAACAAGGGTTCTGTCTTAAACTCCCCAAGAGTTACTGATTGTCTCCCCTGGACCATACCGTTTATTGAACTAACATAATCTGTCTCCACTGACTTAGTTAATTCAATGTGTCTCCTCATCAAATCGTCAGAATCTATGATGGAAATTCTGTCAGTTTCAGTCACTAACTGGCAGTGAATGTCACCTGTCACAATGAATAACATCACCATGTCTACTCTCTGTGTGTTGTAGGCTACACTCCCACTGTTTCCTCTATCATAAGTTTCTGCATCTGATGTCAGTAACAGCCCTGATGTCCCACCTACTCTGGTTATCAGTCCGTCACTCCGGTTTTCATTGTCTATCGATCTAGTTCTGTCACTCATTTGTACTGTGTCTTTGATCAATTCGGGATTACACTCCGTACTTAACGTCAGTGAATCAAGGAACATATCAGTTAATGAAACCCCCTCCTCCTTACTTCCACTTGTCTCAGTTTTTGGTACGTACTCATGACATTCCTTTATCTCAACAGGTGAGTCAATAAAGGTAGTCCATGTACCGTGGCTTCTGTCTACGTCACTAATTCCGTTAAGTGATTTATCTGCAGACAGTTCTGCCACGTCTCCGACAACTGCGTGCATACACGTCAGTACACATGCATTGTTATCGTCGACCGTCCCTAATATCTCTATGTTAGAAATACTAGATTTCGTCCCTGTACAGTTTTCGACCATATCTTCTTCCATGTCACGTTTAGAAAAGAACTCTGTCTCAGCTCTGACAACTGTCATGTCATTTGAAGTAAATGAATTTATCATAGGCACATTGTCTCTGTCTGTAATGCTACCTATGCTGTCGTCTGGATCAAATACTTCTGTTTCCCTGGCTGTCAATGTGTTAGCACTCGAAACCTCGCATAACGCAATAATCTTGTGTTCCAAAATTTCGTCATGACTCACGTCAATCATCGGAGATCGAGATCTACCGATGTCAGTCTTCGTAGCGAGCACATCATCATGACTCTCTCTTAAACTAACAGTTAGGTCAGTAGACTCAGTCGATGTGTCACTGCCTTTCAACAATACACAACTGATAGAACCCGTTTCTATCTTCTCATGCATACTTGTCCTGTCAGAAAAATCAGTCACTGTGTTGCTAGAAGTTTCATCACACCTTAACGGTACACAACCGATAGAATCTGTCTCTATCTTATCATGCGCATTCAGTCCGTCAAACAAGGTGTCACACGTACACGGCGGTGTATGTGTTCGTCCAAATTCTACACGTGTTATTAAGTCCTTAACAACAGTGTCTTTTCTTGTCTCTGTTTCAAGATCAAGCTTTGGTGCACTAACTGTTTCTGTAAACTGGTTAGCATGTTGAACTGTAATGGTTTTGTCAAAACATTTGTTTTCGTCTATTTTGTCTGCTGTGCTTGGTAGTGCGACTAATTTCTGTGTGTCAGTCTCCACGCTCGCGGCGTTTGACCTCGGCAAGTCAAAGTTCACGGCCTGACCTTCCTGTCGTAATTTGTCAACAGTACCGTCCTCTTCCCCAGCAATTTTAGACTCTGTTTCGATTTCTGTCCACAACCATTCTAATTCTAGACTTTCTTTCCTTTCCATAAGCACTAGCCTCTCTTTCTTCAACTTTCTAATTTCGAACGTTAGGTCTCGTATTTCAGCCTCCCCTTCGAATCGGAAATCTCTATCACACAACTGTTTTGCTCGTGAGCTTATTGAAGATCTAATTTCTTCCCTGTGTTCTATTTCCTTTTCATTGAGTGCAAGTAAGGCAAAATTACGTAGCTGTTCACTTTCGTATCTTAGTGATATGCCTATCTTCTGTTCGCGTTTTAGAATCTCCATGAGCTGTAAGCTCCCTACACTGTTCTTCTGATAGTTGATCCCTAGATGTATCAAAGACATAATGTGATCATGTTCTATCTCTAACCTTTCTTCTTCCTCTTCCTCTCTCTTTGCTTTCTCTCTCCTCTTTCTCTCTCTCTCTTCCCAGTCTAGTTCAGTTCTAACGAAGTTCATTAACTCGTCTTCTGTTCGGTATCCGATCAAGGAACCTATCTCTCTCAGATCCGCAATAACCTGTTCGAGATCCATCTTATTTATTTAGCGCGTCTGGCTACAATAAATATCTCTCGTGATTGTGTATCTAACCGTAGGCGATAAAACTCCGCTTTTATCCCACAATAACTTTTAGGCTACGACCTTACAAAAATTATTGAATTTATTCAGAACACCTTCCGAAATAAATTACGCGTTGGTTACACGTTCACCTGCTCTAGATCCATTTTACTGTCTTAGCGCGCTGGCTACAATAAAAATGTATCTCGTGAATTGTGTGTTTTAACCGTCGGCGATAACTCCGCTTATCCCGAAAATAACTTTTAGGCTACAACCTTACAAAAATTATTTAATTTACTCAGAACACCTTCCGAAATAAATTACGCGTTGGTTACACGTTCACCTGCTTGGTTACAATCTGTTGTCTCCAAGGCTTTCGTAATGTCACAGCTCCAACCATACAACATTACACATTATACTTAGCACCCTAAATATAATAGTCCGAAGTCTGTTACTACCGATAACTCTCCTAGCTGGCGGTATAACACGTTCGACTTCTCACAATGAAGTATCCAGTAACACAATACTAAATAAATCATTCAACTTAATCAGTGCAATGCTTAACTACGCTTAAAACATACTACACTAATTAAAATGTACACTACTCTGCAAAAGAATACATGCACATGTCACAACAAAAGCAAAGAAAATCAGTGATACAAAAATCAAAAGAACAATTGGCAATTCTTTGTTCATTCGTTCGTTTCTAGGTTTATGATACGCCCTATGTATAAAAATGTTACAATTTAATACATCTCAATCCACGGACGAGATTCCCCCCACTTGTTACGTTTCCAGTATTTATTTAAAGACCCTGCTTGGAATAATTAAAAGACTTTAAATATAATTAATTCTTTCTCTCATACCCTATGCAGACTGGTTGCTCAATTTATTATCTGACTAATTAAAAGTGTGTCTTGTAGTTCAGACGACAAATTTACAGACTAACAAACTGCGAACTTTAGCTAGATTAAAAACCGTTAAATCCCTCTAAATTAATATGCATTCATTTCAACATCCTGCTCATTCGCCCCCATTTAATCTAAGAATATTCTCTATTGGTCTATCATGCATATAAATCAACTACCAAGAGGTATTAACAAGAAAAATAAGATTTAATAAAGTTTAACAAGTTAACAATGATCAAGTACGAACGCGAATAGTCTTACTCTGTCTTTACGCGCACAAGCCCGATTATTGTTAGCACTTTAAATTGCCTGTAAATGTTCATTTGAGATCTGTATCCCGAATTTGCACTTAGCTATATCTTTGTGTAAGCCTGGTCTCATGCTCAGTCATTGCCGGTCTGTTCCCACAGTCTCCCTCTAGCGACGCACGTGGTACATAAGGAATGGTGCTCCTCTTTTAGTAGCTAGGGACTTGGAATTTTAGTGGCATGGCCCTCAGAGCAGAATTCTCCCATAGAATTCAACCAGCTTATACGAATAAGCTTAAGCAAGGTGAGGCATGGGTAAAACACGAGCCGACCTGTGGATGCAACGTGTTTTGATATAATTTTCGATCTAACACGTTCCTACTTGGCATGGCTCAGTAAAATGCGCTGAGTAAAGAGTTTTCGACCTCGTGTCGTTTACAATTAGATTTAGAAAAAATATAATCGTCTCACATGTGTTCCATTTAACAATCATGACGTATGAAGCAATAAAATAGTTACATCGTTAAATTAATGTTCATACAAGGGGTAATTCAACTAACAGAGCGCTTCACAATTTACAATTAAAATTACACGCAATAATTGAATTACATGAAGAATTCATATCGAGCGCAGCATTCTGGCTCTTAGTGAATTAAAACAATATAAATTAAAGTACAAAATGGAAAAAGAGTTACAATAAATTTATATTCCGTAACTTATAGGTTTTCAGCTATTTCTCTGAACCATGCTCAAGCATATATGGAAATCATATAATACATAGCACAGATACATACTTAAACAATATATATGCAAAATACTATTAGATAAAATGATACCTTTTATGAGAAGTCGAAGGGTACCTTGATTCTCTACGGCTGTCGGCGGCCTCCTGACTCGAGCTAGCTGATGGAAATAGCTAATGTGTGCCCGAAGTGAGGGAGCGGAAGCGCGTGGTCATATTTATAGAAAAGCATATTGCGTATCACGTGACTGTTCGCGAAGCATGTAGTAGGTTCGAGAACTGGACAATGGTCCTAAAGTTACATAACATCTTGACCTGTTCTAGAAGCGCCCCGAAAAAGGAAGCTTTGAACAAAGGAGTCAAGGGTTTCAAATATTCGAATTTGAAGTAAACAAGGCAAGTGGGTCATCAGGTCGGACATTTTTATCAGACTGTGACAACCATGCTAAGTAAAGTTAAGTACACATCTTCATAATCACATTTTAGCTCACAGCTAAATTTTGCTCTTATGCCTTCATAATCAATTTCTAGAGGCCTCCTGTTTCTTGTACACTAAGCATGTGAATACTGAGTTATCTGCAACAGGCCTGTTTGTTTTTATATTTCAATAGCTCTACTGAACATTCATGATCTCAACAATGTAGAACACATTTACCTGTATATCAAAATTCAAGATCATGTAACAATTTACACAAATGTTGCTCGTCTAAAGTAAATTTACAAAAATATACTCACTTGAGAAACAAATGTACCTGTATATAAATATCATTTTTTTAATAAATTCCACATCCTTGTACATAAGCAGTATTTTAAAAAATAAATCTTATTTACTTCCATATAAACATTATAGATGATAAATCTCATTTACCTGTCATTAATCTTATTTGTGGGGAAATTTCATTTACATGCACATAACTGAAAACATTTATTTACAATTAATCACATTTACCTGCACATCAGTTTCTGCATCAGGGTGCAAGAGAGGGAACCAGTGTTCTTTCTGCTGGTATTTGTACAGATCATCTTTTTTCAAAGACACTTTGCCAATTACCTGGTGCATAAACAAAAGCAGAATAAATTGAAAATCATTAAATCATGACACCACCACCCCTCTTTTTTTTTCCAACCACCCACAAAAATTTGAAATACACACACACAAACACACTCATCAGTTTCATGCAATCTAAGCATTAGTTATAATGTTGTATCCATGTTGTGTCTTTTAACCATTATACAGTTCCCTCTAAGACTAGGACATATTCCCTATGTCAGTCTGTATAATGTATATCATATCATTCCTGTCAGTGTGTGTATTGTATATTACACTATTCCCTGGGTCAGAGTGTGTAATGTACATCATACCATTCTCTGTGTTAGTGTATGTAATGTATATTATACCATTCTCTGTGTTATTATATGTATATAATATACAGTTTCCTGAATGTGTGTATGTACTTGATGTATATAGTTCTGTTCCCTGTATCAGTGAATTTAATATACATTGTAATATTCCCTGTACCAGTGTGTGATGTATATTGTAATATTCCATTATCATGTGATTATACTGTACTAATCCCTGAATCAGTGTGTGACATATGTTGTACTATTTCCTATATCAGTGTGTGATGTATACTGTACTTTCCCTATATCAGTGTGATGTATATTGTACTATTACCTGCATCAGTGTGTGAAGTATATTGTACTATTCCCTGTATCAGTGTATGTGTGATGTGCATTGTACTATTTTCTGTGTCAGTGTGTGATGTACTATTCCCTGCATTGGCATGATGTATATGGTACTATTCCCTGTATTAGTGTGTTTGTGTGAAGTATATTGTACTATTTCCTGTATGTATGTGTGTGTGGTGTATATTGTAGTATTCCTTGCATCAGTGTATGTGTGATGTATATGGTACTATTCCCTGTATTAATGTATGTGATATATATTGTACACATTTCCTGCATTTGAAATGTACCTTGTCTGATTTTGATCCTGTCTCATACAGGAGAATGGACAATGTCCGAAACTTTCTTGGTATATCTCCTGCAAACTCCTCTCCAAAAAATGGACTGACATAACAAAGTAAAAGGCACTCCTATTATTTTTACACAATAATAAATATCACAGAATATTGCGTTATATAAGTTTGAGAATTATTGTAAAAATTAGCCTTAAAAAATAAAAATAAATAAAACTAAGATGTACATGCTTAATTCTAATGGAGATATTTTATTAGTAAAGTAGCAAGCTTACCAATACAGTGGACTTATCACTTTGGATATATTGAATAAGAAGAGTTCTGAACATAGGCTTTGAATTGTTATGAAAAAAAAGATAATAACTTTGAATTCTATAACAACCAGGATTAGAATCACTAACAGGGCATCTATAACTTCTGAACTGCTATGATCCACAATATTATAATGCTATGAAGAGATTTAAAAGTACTGAATCACATAGACACAGAACCAGAATCCCTAAAGACATTTAAACTGCTGAATCATGACAGACAGGACACAAGGCAAGAATCCCCACAGACACTTATAAGCACTAACACAATCATGACAGACAGGACATGAGGCAAGAATCCCCACAGACACTTATAAGCACTAACAGAATCATGACAGACAGGACACAAGGCAAGAATCCCACAGACACTTATAAGCACTAACAGAAAACATTTATAAAGCTCTGGACTATGATTAGAAGCATTATAAAAACACTAAGAAGCTCTGAATCATATGGGCACAGAATTAAAATTTGCTACAAAACCTTCTAATTCTGAATAACTATGGAAACAAGATTAGAATCATTATAGACACTTTTAAGCTCTGAATCACTATGGAAACAAGATTAGAATCATTATAGACACTTGTAAGCTATGAATCACTATGGAAACAAGATTAGAATCATCACAGACATTTGCAAGCTCTCACTGTGATGACTACACAAATTCTGAACAATGAATTAGACACAGATTTAAAACCACTATTGACAATTATAAGTTCCAAATTGTGAGTTAATGAAAGAAACAAAAAACTCTGAATTATTATGTAAAACTAATACCAAAAAAATTAAAATATTAACACAATAATTTCAGCAACTTACTCTTGTGATCTTTCAACAACAGTGGTTCGATAAATTTCTTCTGAATCAAGTCTTATGGTACAGAATGTGTTGCGCACACCACTTGATGACAGCTGCACATTTTTAGCATCCCCTAATAAAATAAATAAGTTAAAAATAAAACTTTGCAATTATTCTTGAAGCAAGATATCCATAACCAAATCAAAATCAATTATATCAAAAACACCAGCTACAGTTACTACAATAAATGATATCAAAATTCTGATCCTCAAGCACTAAGTGACATCAAGCATACCAACTGCTACATGCACTATGATGTCAAGCATGCCAAGTGCTACAAACACTATGTGATTTCAAGCATGCCAAGTGCTACAAACACTATGTGATTTCAAGCATGCCAAGTGCTACAAACACTATGTGATTTCAAGCATGCCAAGTGCTACAAACACTATGTGATGTCAAGCATACCAACTGCTACATGCACTGTGATGTCACGCATGCCAAGTACTATAAACACTATGTGATGTCAAGCATGCCAAATGCTACACTATGTGATCTCGATCATGCCAACTGCTATAAGTGATCTCAAGCATGCCCAAGTGCAGCACTATGTGATACACAATAAAGAAAAGCTACATGATATACAATTAAAAAAACACTATAGACAATGATATCAAACATGCAAAGTATTACAAGTACTATATGCTATATCAGTATATGGTAACAAATACTTAAACAAATATAAAATTATAAGCTTTAAATTATATCCTCCACATACAAAGAAGTTAGGGATATCAAAACCAAGAAAGATATATAAGTACTTTGTGATATTAAACCATGAAAGAACTACATGCACTCCAGTGATATCAAACCAACAAAGAGCTACAAGTACTTAGTGATATCAAACCAATATAGAGCTAAAAATACTTAGTGATATCAAACCAATATAGAGCTACAAATACTTAGTGATATCAAACCAATATGGAGCTACAAATACTTAGTGATATCAAACCAACAAAGAGCTACAAATACTTAGTGATATCAAACCAACAAAGAACTAAGTAAGAACTCAGAGAGTCAAACCAGCAAAACTCTACAACTACAAGCATTCAGTGATACTAATACTTAGTGATATCAAACCAACAAAGAGCTACAAATACTTAGTGATATCAAACCAACAAAGAACTAAGTAAGAACTCAGAGAGTCAAACCAGCAAAACTCTACAAGCATTCAGTGATATCAAACCAACAAAGAGCAACAAACACTAAAGAGCTGCCTGCACTCAAACCAGCAAAGAGCAACAAGCACTCAGTGATATCAAACCAGCAAAGAGCTACAAGCATTCAGTGATATCAAACCAATGAAGAATTACTGAGCACACTCAACTTCCTTTCAGACCCAGTCTCAATTAAATAAAGTTATGTAGGATGCAAAATTTTAGGTCAACCTAACTATTCTCTCTAATTCTGGTAATTGATAATGTTGAAAATCAATGTAAATTTCACAGAATCATTGTTAGGACAAGTGCCTGCACCTTGTTTTCTTTAAGCTCATTATACTATAGAGAGGAAATAATTCAATTACATTTACTAACTTATTTTGTGTTATGACATAAATAAGAGAAATAAAGAAGCAAGTCATTTCCTGTAACATAGGAAGACATTGCTGAAACCTATGAATGCTTACAAACTCTGAGTGACAAGGTTTATTTCTGGACTTCCTAATTTTTATACACTCTGACCTTTCTCAATATAAACATTTCATATCTAATTATGTGCAATTTTAGGGCATACCAAAACTGTACATCCTACAAACTTTAATTCTGACAAATGCTGGTTATTACTGTTATATTCAATTAAATTAGCTTTACAGGCATCACTTTCAAACTTACAGTAAATTTCTTAAGTTTTTGAGGCTATACTAGTATTGCAAAATAGTTTTTTGTCTCTTTTGCATACAATATGGAACATCTTACACCAAAACAAATGCCTTTAAAATCTATTAACTTTCCTTTATTATCAGTCTTTTGATTTTGTCTTATGTCTGGTCCTTGGTTTTCCAATTCAAGTTAAAATCAGAATTTCTTAAGTATCTACCAAGCCACCAATGTTAACCTCAGAGGTCATTGATGTAGAAATCTCTGCGATTTAAACTGATTCCATGGGATTTACTAAAAGACTCCTTTCAAAAACATTACCAATTCTCTACTGATGGAGCTAATGAAGAACATACTTCCCATCTCATTAGCTTCTGCCAATAACAAAATCACTATTTGTAACTGTGTAGCTTTATAATGCACTCACATGACCCAAATGTTCTTAGCATTCTTGTCAAATGTACTGTTTATTTCATTCTTGATTTCATCTGAATGTATAATTTAATGAAATTTTGTTTTTCAAATAATCATCATTACTGTGTTGAGACATGCATACAGATAATCTTTTCCTTGCCAAACCTAAAAACTAATAATTTCAAAGACACACAAGCACTGAAGCAGGCTCACCAGGAGTTAAAACTTTTAACAATAACACTGTCAAGAAGCATGGTGTGGAGAGATGTATGGTCTGAATGGGAATGAGAAAATGTATGGTCTGGTTAGGAAAGAAAGATATATGGACTGGGTGGAAATGAAAGTTATACAGTCTGGATGGGAATGAAAGATATACGGTCAGAATGGGAATGAAAGATAAAAGGAGAGATGAATGATCAGGATTGATAAGGTTCAGTGCCACTGTGGAGGAGAAAGTAATGATATTGGAGGATGTTTGGTGATAATTTGGCATGGTAGTAGCCATTTTTTGTTAGAATTTTGATGGTCAAGGACATTTAGCATGCAGAGTTTATATTTATAGCATGTGAAAACTTGGATTTATGTTTAAATCTATTAGTTATAGAAATATATATAGCACTACCAAAAACGAGAGAGAGAGAGAGAGAGAGAGAGAGAGAGAGAGAGAGAGAGAGAGAGAGAGAGAGAGAGAATATATACATGGTTAAATAATGTAATGTCTTAAAATGCTTATGTTTAAATTAAGTAACTTTCTCAAATTGATTTTCTTACCAAATATCTGATTTTATGTGACAATAAACAGGATCAAACAAAGTAATTCACACTATTAATAATTAAATTAAAAACAAATCTATATTTGACTGCATTTCTTTAAAACAATATGCCATTTAAAATTGCACATTGAAATAAATTAAGAATAGTATTTTATTTTTAAATTTAAAACTAAAAGTGGTCTCTCTTTTTTCAATCCAATTATTTCCCCAATACTTAAATGTTAGTCATATAACCATTTCAAATTCTGCCCTAAGCTAATTACACTGGAAAACAACTACAGGACAATATAATTAATATGATAATTACACTTTACATTTCTTTTATATTTCCTCGATGCCATTATTAATTTGTCAAACACAACAATTCAAAAATAAACCCAAATATTTACTTAAGCTAAGATACATGTACATGTACTTAACATTTCTTGCCAAGGTAAACCACTACAAAGTATGAGATTTTGATTATTAACAATGCATAACATAATTATATCTAACTTGAAAAATATACATATATTAAGCCCTTGAGAGATGAAGCTTTCATATTTATAATTTGTGTTGTGCTGAGAATCTGGCCTTACACTTGCCTTGAATCATGTTTGTTTAAATTAAAGTATGAAGAGCTGGTCTAATGCTTCATTGCTTGCTTAGTATTATGTTTGTCTAAATTAAAATATGAAGATCTGGTCTAATGCTTGACTTGCCATGTATCAGGTATTGTATTTATCCCTATTTAAGTCTGAAGATACCAAATGAGGTAAACAACTGCAATAATACAGTATTTGCAGAAATACAAGAACCAGTTGGCATTTTAAAAATATTTATTTAAAATATATCAACATCATTTGCTTTAATCAAAAGTACTCATTACAAAATGTAAAACATCTATTTTGGTGTCATAGATTTATTTATATCCTACTCCTAGTTGAATTCTGTGTGTCACAATATATTTACTTATGTTCTGATTGAATTCTGTGTGCCACAAGATATTACTTATGTTCTGATTGAATTCTGTGTGCTACGAGATATTATTTGTGTTCTGATTGAATTCTAGGTGTCGCAAAATATTATTTATGATCTAGATGAATTCTAGGTGTCATAAGATACCATATGTATTTAATGAATTAATAAAATTATTTTCATTTGAACTTTTCCCCCCAACCCCAAATGGTATTTCCACTCACTTGAAAGTGTTGGGTAGGCATGACTGAGGTTTTCTTGCTTTTACAACTTCATTAATAGGAGCAACTTTGTCTTTTGTGTTCATTAGATAAGTAGACACACATGTAGAGACTATAGTCTGACACAGTGACAGATCTTCATAATTATTATGTTTGTTGTCACTGTGTGTACTTGATGCATTTGTTTTGGGGCATAAAATGTTATATACACAATGTCTGAAGTACTCAGCTAAATGACTGACTGGGTCTATCAATTTTGTAGCTTAAAATGAAACTCAACAATAATATACATATAATAATAACAATATATTTAATCATAAGATATTATATCAATGTGTAAATTTTATTCCTGGAACTATATGATATATTAACAATGTGTTAAATTTATTCCTTAACTATAAGATATAAAAACTTGTTAATGTTATTCCTTAAATTAAGATATAATAACAATGTACTAATTTTATTCCTAAATTATAAAATAACAAAATCTTAATTGTACTCCATAAGTATATAAACTATAATAACAATATGTTAATGTTATTCCCTAATTATAACATTGTACTAATTTTGTTCTCAAACTATAAGATGTTTATATGCAGGTTATCACTGTAATAACTTATCACATTATGTAAGCAGTCAGTGAAAAGTCCTAGAACTAAAGTAAGATTAAATGTTAAAATTAATGTAAATCTGTTCTGCATTAACAACTGTTTAACTGCATTAACTGTTTACTTATAAAAATGTTCCCCTATTACCAATTAACCATATTCTTTTGTAATTTACATAGGCTTGAAAAACCCTTTCCTTTAATATACATTATTTATAGTTACTAAGTTAGTGACTTTAAATTTATATTAAAAGGAAATTAAACCACTTAATTTTTATCTGTTAAAACTAATTTATAAAATACATTTAATCATTGCTCTTACACTACACTTCCTGGGCTTGTTTTCAATCTGTCAAGCTTATCACATACACTTTTCTTAACAGCACAAACTCAGACTCTCACTTAATGACAGTGCTGACATCCCCAACCCCCAAATGATTTTCCTGAATATAAAAAATGATTTTCCTGAATATAAAAATAAGAGTGATTTGCAATGTGCAGTTACAAGTGAAGGTTAACTCTGAATTTAATAGATAAATAGATCACCTTTTCTTTTGGGTGTCAAAATACTTTTTAAAATATTTAATGTGGAAAAAGGGGACAGAAAAGTCTTGTAATTTTAAACAATTTCAAGGCAAATTTTATGAGAAAAAAAGTTATGTTCCCCTGTTTATTTGGAATATATACAGTTCTCATTTGATTCGAGCAGTCTGAGACAGGGGTGCTAACCAGACATAGCTAACAAAACAACGAAAGCTTGCAAATGTATGATGAATCATTAGTACTAGAGTTCTAGCCGTGACCTCTGCTGACTCCGTGCGCAAGCACGCTGATATACATATGACTGTAACATGACAAACAACGCTAAGCTTTGTGTCATCCTCTGCTGGACGTCTTCGCGATCATTTTGACAATCCTCGCCCCGTCCTCCTGTACTATTGCGGCGTCCTGTGGAATCCGTGCGAGTTATGAAATGAACACTGCTATAAATAGATGTCTAAACGTTTCCTGTCAACGATTCACTAAATTCTGACTAAAATCAAGCTTAAATTTAGCACTAGTCAAAGGAAGTGGCAATTAAAACTTGTCACGTTGTCAAGCAGACATAATCAATCGTGCCGGCCAACTCTGCCGTGGATTTCATAGGTCATCTTCGAACTGACCAGGTCTTGCCTGGTGGTGAATGTACTGATTTGGGCTAAAGTATTTTTCTGTCTGTCTTTTTGCCCCCACATCCTCCCCACCAAAAAATAAAATTAAAAAAAAAAACTGCACAAGTGACTTTTGAGTTTATCCCTTGTGATTTCCAGCGCAATCTATTTTAGTGTGACCTAAAAAAATAGAATTGTAATCAAATTAATTACGTTTACCACCACCCGTTTCTTTGAAATAGACACCTTTCCATGCTTTACTGAAATACACAAAAAAACACAAAATGCTTTATGCATGACGAATTGTGTTGGTGTGTAAAGGCACAGGACTGCGTTGAAATCGATCCGATTGTGGTTTCGTTGATTAATTTCCACATAATGTTATAACTTATATGTTTGTATGTTGTGTGTTACAAATATTATTATTTGTATGTTGTGTTACAAACATTTTAGTACCCGGATGGTAAAAGTCTAACATGAAGATTTTAACGGAATGTGCACAGTAAGTGTGGGTGAATCTAGCACATAAATGCGTGTATGTGTGCGTGAGTGAGGGTGGCAGAGGTTCAAATGTCCGAAATCATACCCCTCCAGTTGAGATCCAGCCCCTCATCCCCACCCCAAGTTGAAGTTTCTTTGGTAAAAAAAAAAACTTTATGAGTAGTGGTATACTATTTTCTTTTTAACAAAAGAGATAGATGGCTACTGCGTCATTGAGTGTCGTAACGATCCGAAAGTACACTTTTGTTTTTTGTCACTCGACAGCGCTCGGCTTGAATGTGGTCGATAGTGAAGAGTCAGGTCTTCAACGACGTTTTTAGCTCATGGCGCCCGGCTTTGATGCCTCCCCCCCCCCCAATAATTTGATTTGCATATTTGATAAGGTAGAGCATCATGTTTGCCCGCTTCTCAACTCAAACCCACCCACATGCAATCCCAACGGTGTCTCGTATTTGAGTTTAGGTTGTCATTTTTTTTTTCATTTCCCCCAACTCCTCTTTTCACCCTCTCTTTCTTAATCCTAGCTCGGTGTGCCAATATTGACTCGCTCAACTCTCGACATTTTCGTGCATACAGACTCCGCACCCGTTATGAAAACATTCTCTCTCTCCGCCCCAACAAGCACAAGTTGATATCGATTAATTAATTGCCAATAAGCTTGCAAACAAACTTATGAGAGTACAGTAAACAAATGAAGGGCAGGTCCCGCTGCGTGGCAAAGAGATGAAATAAAAGGTTATTACGCGAGTCACGTTCATGACATAAAATGTATCACGGTAAAAGCTTGCACACTGATTTGTCTTTGTTTGTTCAGTGTGTGTTGTTTTAAAACATTCTTCTCCCTTCTTTTTTAATGGATGCGGATGGAGGTGGATGGAAGGTGTCAATATTTCAATAGTGCTGTTCAAGCGCACTATGTTTGTGTCCATGCATAAATTTGACAAACTTCTAACTTTCTCTTTGTCGTTCTGAAAAGTCAAAACACTGTATTGAATAACAGTTTTACAATGTGCCTAACTAAATCAAAAGGCTGTAATCAATAATAATAATTTACAACTTACATGTATGCCTTTTAAATCCAAATGTAATTTAATTTTATCGCTCTTTTATTACCAGCAAAATGATTTTATTACACCTATTAAGTCAAAATGAAGTTTGTTAAATTTGTCGCTCTTTTATTACAAGCAAAATATTATGTTTAATACCTTTCATCCATCTGTGCTGAAAGGCAATGGTCATCACTTCTACCTATAGATATATTTCTATTTTTAAAAAAATCGACCCAAAATCTTCCAACTAACAGACTACTAACTAAAACTGTTTACTTAATGATATTTTTTTTACTTTTGTCAAAATACTTTTGACAGAAGATAAGCAAGATCTACTGATGTCAAAGTTTGTTTATTTCTGATATTTGATATGTCTAAAAAAAAACAAAAAACAACACTTGTACGCACTAGCAAATGAAGGTTAACTTAAAAATTCAAATGTACACTAATCAATAAATCCAAGAAACTATTAATATATACACCTAAGAATGCAATAATTTGTGAATCCAAATATACATTAATAAGTAAAATCCAAATATGCACTACTGTGTGGACGTAGGTATATACTAATGTATAAATTCAATTTATGAATCCAAATCCAAGAATACACTAATATACAAACCCAAGTTTACACAAATTTGTGAATCCAAATCTAAGCATATACTAATGAATGAATATAAATATACATTAATGTATAATCCAAGTATCCACTAATGTCAGAATCGAAATCCACTATATATTAATGCACAAAATTAATCCATCACTAATGCACAAAGCCAAGTATATACTAATGTGTGAATCCAAATCCAGGTATACTCTAGTCTAAATGCATTAATTCATATATTAATTAATGTGCAATAAAGTATTCATTAATGTCAGAATCATAATCTAAGTATACATTAATGTACATCTCTGAGTATACACTAATGTACAACAGTCGAAATCCAAGTATTCACTAATGTACATCTACAAATATGCACCAACTTACAAATCTAAACATCCATCAATGTACGAATCCAAATGTACACCAAGGTACGAATCTAAACGTCCATTAATGTACAAATCAAAATATACACCAATGTACGAATCTAAACATCCATTAATGTACAAATCCACCAATATACACCAATGTATGAATCTAAGTGTGACGCCAACACCACACTAGTTATTGGTTATGATTATTATTGTTAATTAATCACACATTATTAATCACAACTGATGAGAACCTTAATTTATGCTATTAATAATTCTCCAGAGGACACCACTCGTCTCTCTCACTTGGCAGATATGCGGGCGCTGTAAACGTTTTCTCTCTTCCACAACATTTAAAGACAAACATGTCACAATATTTCCATAAGTGGAAAACTTCTTACTAAAGGAGAAGATAAATCCGTCTTTTAATCCATATTTAGCAAGCCTCTATCCACCCACTTTCTTCTCCAACATAAGGTTATCAATATGCATAAGAAGGTCATTAAATTTCAAATAAATTTATTATATCAACAAATAAATATACAACATATCAATATAATCAAAAGAGCAAAGACATTTATATCACTTCACAACAAGATTCGATTATACAGACATTAGTCAATTAACATAAATGTATAATCAAGTTCATGGATATCCCATTACAGAAATGAGAGTAAAGTTTCAGAGAAATAATGAAAGTCAAATGCACACAACCTTTTCTAAGATGGCGGCTGTTGCCGGCACGTGATCACAATCACGCAGTTTGCAACAAGTCACTTAATGAACATAGAAATAATGGTTCAATTGCATAAAGCATTCTCTAATTCAAATCATAGACAAATAGCAAATATGTATGAAATATTCTAAGTCCATTCTTTCTTTATCACCTTTATGACCAGACTTGAGTACGTTCATATTCAAGTGATAGAATTGAGCACTTCTTCAAGAAAGAAACAGTTGGTCCATCCTCAGTGGATAAGTTTGTTATGAACAAGTGTGAGACTATTAGTCAGAAAAACTAATCATCCAGTTGGACCTGGTTTAGATTGCATCAGCAATTTTCTAGCATATTCTCAACCCAAATTGTTTACTCCACCACAAAAAAAATTACCGTCATCAGGAGTGGCCAAGATCATTTTACTTTGATAATTTATATAACAATTAAGTTTAGAAATATGGATAAGCAAATTTACTCTGCCACACCAAGTATCCACTAATATATAAATCCAAACATTTACAATTCTTTTGTTCCAAGTACATGCATACACCTAATGTGCGAATCCAAAGTATACACTGCAGTTAATAAGAAACATTAAATAATAATAATATAAAACACAAACAAGTTAATACAAACATGTTGATTAATATGTATCTTCCATTCAATATAGATGTTTTTAAACATTAAAAATCGATTTACTTAAACAGTTTGATATGATCGCAGACATTGTTTGGAGACGTGCAGCACATGTAGTTACGTGGGTGTTGCAAGGACAATGTTGAGGCTCTCAAAACGAGACAGACGGTATGTTGCGGTCAGCACGGGTGTGTGGGTGTAGTAAGAATATTAGTTTGCTTCTCAAAACGGGACAAACGGTGCGGTCAGCACGGGTGTGTGGGTGTAGTAAGAATATTAGTTTGCTTCTCAAAACGGGACAAACGGTGTGGTCGGCATGAGTGTGTGGGTGTGGTAAGAACATTTGTTTACTTCTCAAAACGAGACAGACGGTGCGTTGCTGTCAGCACGGGTTTGTGGGTGTAGTAAGAACATTTGTTTACTTCTCAAAACGAGACGGTGCTGTCAGCACGGGTTTGTGGGTGTAGTAAGAACATTTGTTTACTTCTCAAAACGGGAGAGAGGGTGGTGCGGTGCAGCAGCATGAAAAGCTGGGCGCTCGAAGTAGAAACCTTATGGGTGCTCCTGAACTATCCCTAGAGGTGGGCTTACTCAGTGTCTAGGTTCAAGAGTCCGTCTGATAGGAAGCTAAGACGCCGTGGGCTGCAGGCAGCGCTCGCAAACGTTTCTTGGAGCAGTTACAAATCGGAACATTCACTCTGAGGAAATCTCAAGCCTACGCTTTCCCCATACATGGCATATATCCCTCCCTTCCAAAACACGAATCCTTCCCTCCCTCCACAAAGCTGAGAAATCAGTGACTGTTGGACGCAGACGTAAAACTCGAACTTAAAAAAATAAAATAAAACAAGACAACAAAAGTACAAAAACGTTTCTTTACAGACAATCAAAAATCAGTCGACTGTTGGATGCAGATGTAAAACTAGAACTTTAAAGAAAATATTTTAATCGTTTGTTACAAGCACTAAAAAAAAAAAAAAAAAGGTGCACCAAGTTAGCGCAATATCCAAGAGAGTCTTGTCAGGGGCGAAAAACTCCGATGTGCTGGCTGCCCGAAAGGAGTAAAAGGAGACGTTAAGAGTGAGTGTTGAGCGAGATAATATGTGAATGGAAACAGCAAAAGAGAAATAATAAGATGTGGCAGAAAAGCAATGCATACTAAGTGCTATAGGAAACTAAGTCTAACTGAGTTAAGTCTTGACATATTTTCGTAAGCCAGGCAGCTGAAATCTTTATGTGAGCCAGACGGTTGAAACTTTGTGTGGGCCTGGTAGTTGAATATTTGTGTGGGCGATACAGTTGAATCTTTGTGTGGGCCTGGCAGTAAAATCTTTGTGTGGGCCTGGCAGTAAAATCTTTGTGTGAGCTGGTAGTTCAATCTTTGTGTGAGCCAGACAGTTGAATCTTTGTGTGGGCCTGGTAGTTCAATCTTTGTGTGAGTCATACAGTTTAATCTTTGTGTGAGCCTGGCAGTAAAATCTTTATGTGAGCCATAGAGTTGAATCTTTGTGTGGGCCTGGCAGTAAAATCTTTATGTGAGCCTGGCTATTGAATCTTTGTGTGGGCCAGGCAGTTGAATCCTTGTGTGAGCCTGGCTATTGAATCTTTGTGTGGGCCAGGCAGTTGAATCCTTGTGTGAGCCTGGCTATTGAATCTTTGTGTGGGCCAGGCAGTTGAATCCTTGTGTGAGGCTGGCAGTAGAATCTTTGTGTGGACTTATGTGAGACTGGCAGTAGAATCTTTGTATATGGACTTGTGTGAGGCTGGCAGTAGAATCTTTGTGTGGACTTGTGTGAGACTGGCAGTAGAATCTTTGTGTAAGCTTCAACGCTGAATCTTTGTGTGGCTCTGACAGTTGAATCTTTGGCAGTTTGACAAGTGAATCTTTGTGCATAATAGTGAACCAGACAGTTAAATCTTGTTGAGCTAGCTAAAAAGCAAATGCTCAGCAAACTGTTCAGTGATAATGCAGATGAATGATCATTAAAGTAGCAATGAATATTCAGTAACCCTGATTAGTTGGATAGTAAAGTCTCACTCTAATAGATAAGTCAGAGTCTGATGATGTTTAGTGATCAGGCTACTCAGGATGTTCTGAGACTTAGAAAGTGGATGTTCAGTGATCAGGCTATACAGTGGATATTTTGAAAGTTAGAAAGTTAGTTAATGGCTATATAGTGGGCTGCAAAGTGGCTGTTAAACAGTTAGTGGCTAAACAGTAAGCTGGCAAGAGGCTGTTTAATAAATTAGATAGCGGCTGTTTAGTGAGCTAATAAGTTAGTTAGTGGTTATATGGCGAGCTGGTAAGTAGCTGTTTAGTGAGTAAAAGTTAAGGGCTAAACAGTGATCCGGCAAGAGGCTGTTTATGAAATTAGTTAGTGACTGTTTAGTGAATTAATGTTAGTTACTAGTTAGTAACTGTTTAGTGAATTAATGTTAGTTACTAGTTAGTAACTGTTTAGTGAATTAATGTTAGTTAGTGACTGTTTAGTGAATTAATGTTAGTTAGTGACTGTTTAGTGAATTAATGTTAGTTAGTGACTGTTTAGTGAGTGGCAGCTACATAGTGAGCTGGCAAGTGCTGTTTAGTAAGCTAGAGGACATTTAGGTAGGAAATGACTATTTAGTGAACTAGGAAATGGATGTTCACAAACTTGAGACATTTTTGTAAAAGTTAGGAGTAGGAATTGCATGCATAGTGAAATACAAAGGGGATATTTAATAGACTACTAAGCGGAATTTAGCAACTTATACAGTGGACATTTACTGAGTTATGAAATGGATGTACAGGAGAGAGATATTCAGTGAACAAGAAAGTGAATGTTAAATGAGTTAGTTAGTGGTTGTTAATTATGAAATGTTCAGTAAAATCATAGACTAAGCAAATGTTTAACAAGGTAACTATCCATTTGTTTTTATTTTTGTAGTAACGCTAATAAGCTAAAACTAGATGTTTAATTGAACTTTAAAAAACAAATGATGTTTTAGTGAAGTAGGGAATAATTTGGGGGGCTGATAGTGCATAATGATCTAGGGAGAGAACTTTTAAAAACAAATCAAAAACATGAATGCAATTCAACCCACACTTGGCACTGAAATTAGTGAGAACCATCTTTTTATAATTTTGAAACACCAATATTTAATTAAATTCTATAAGACAAAACATTGCAGTTCCCACCATCACCACCACCAGTATAAAACATGCATGAGTGGTTTCCTAAAAACGAATGAAATATCTTAATCTTAGAAAGAATTTTACAAAGAATATAAATTATAAACATGTCAATTGTAATCTATTCAAATACATTTTAATATTCTGTCTTGAGTGTTAATTTCTTTATAAAAATGCATACTTTTAAAAAAAAATATAAGCGACTGATTGTGTAAACTTACATGCATCAATAAAATAAAAGTCAAAGGATTTTCTTCCTTAAATAAATGACGCAAATTGAAAATTTATTTGGACAGATACACCATGCTGATGCCAATAAAGTTGCTAAAACTAGGGTGAACTTCCACCAATAGCACAAGAAGGAAAAAGAAGTTTTCTTTATCAACTAAACTCAAACAGGTTTCCTACTATTTTTGTGCAATGCTTATGGAATTTGTAGATAAACTGTCCTCTACCCGGAGCTTAAATTACTTAATTCAGCACATTAACAGTTTTAAGCAAGCAAGTTAAAAATATGCAAAGTTTAAAAATTTGCAATTTAATTAAACCTCTTATCCCTTGGCATTAGTGTGTAATCACTAGCCCAGTTCACAATTTAATTAGTAAACACATCTCAAGCACTGACAAGTAATAAATATACAAATGCACAACACAGTAAATCCATCCCATGATTTGGTTTATAAATCAATAATCAATTCAGTAAACTTTTGTGAAATCATCCCAAGCATTCAAAAGCTATCTGAAAATGGTGTAAAAGAAAGTAGTCTTCACAAATGCTGTTTTATACTACCAGTAAATATATATATTATATATGTTACATCTACTACTGGTAAATATATATATATATATTATATATGTTACATCTACTACCGGTAAATATATATATATAAGTTACATCTAAGAATGACAATGCTAAAAATAGTGACAAGTAATAAAGTATAAGAGTTAAGAGCACAGATGAAAATAAATATTTCTTTACAACAAAGAGTGTGTTCAACAGTTCTATAAGTTAAAATGATAAGAGATCAAAACAAGAGTTACATGGCTATTAACTGCCATTCTTTTTTCACCTGTTACTAAAACTCAACATAAGTGATGTATACCCTTGTTTCCTGTCATTTCCTGTGAAACACACATGATTCAAAATCTATAAAAATAAATTCAATATTTGTTACAATACTCCTTTTAGTTTTACAAAACCACAAGATTTTACCTTTCATACAAAATATAAACTAAGCATAGTTGATTCACATGTTAATTTTAGGAGTACTTGATTTATCAGCGAGATATGCACAAACTCTGAATATAAATAAGATTCATGCCTCACTAAGACTAAGAGTATATCACTTTTTATATCATTCAGTGTGAGTTATGTACAAATTCTCTATAAATGAGATTCATGCCTCACTCAACTAAGACAGTAAGAGTATATAATTTTAGATATCCATCAATGTGAGATATGCTCTAATTGAGTAATTCTCTGATAAAGAACCCATTGCCTTTTTAAGATCAAAAGTATACTAAGAGTAAGAGATCTGAAACATTCAAGATTAGAAAAAGTAAAGGTAAGATACAAAAAAATTGTCTTAGAAGAAAACTTTTCTATGAGTGTAATATAAATGCTAAATGTAACTGCGAGAGAGTACTAATGAATATGAAAAATATTCAGACCTTAAAAACATGAAGATTAATAATAAAATTAACACCACATCCTGATGAGCAGTTTACATACTTTTTTTACACACTACACATCAACCCAAACCATATGTTAATCACAATATATGTCACTTGACCAAGCTGTAGATAAATACTGCATAGAACAGATGAAACATCTTAACTCCACATTCAAATTTCAAAGCAATGAAGAGATGTCAACACTTAAAATTAAAAATATGAAATTAGATCCTGGTCACACAAATAAGAATGTGTACACCTTGACTTTCAGGTACATAGCATTCAATGTCTATGGATAACAAAACTAACACAACAATAACAATAATCACAACTGATATACAAACTGACACAACCAGGAGCACAAGATTAACCTGAGAGGAACTAAAAATTAAACAATGACATCATTAGTGGATCAGCAAGATATAATAAGTACTTTATCTTTTCAGCTTCAAAACTATTTTGGGCTTGTGAAATTAATTTTATTTTAAAAAATTATATAGTTCTGAATAAGAATAAACTATATCTGGTCTGAAAATAATAACTGGTAACAACAAAATACATTCTTAATTGTAACATGGTTTACCTATCGTTTATGCTATTTTATTATACATATAATATAGATAGATGGATAGATAGCTCCTGCAAAGTCCCACATTATGTCAAGTACTACACTACTGCTACAGATTAAAACTGAAGACAAAGTAATAAGATATATATACACACACACACACATGCATAAAAATGAATTCAAAGCAAAACTAACTGTAGTACAGATATCAGTTAACTTAAACCTAACCAAATTGTCTAAATCACACCAATATATCCCATGTGCAACTGCAAGTAAATTAATGAAATTTTATTATTTTATATATACTATTATTAGTATTAAAATATGTAATATTTTCCTTAAATAAATTAAACAAGAACAATACATCATACATGTGAACAACATGTAAAAAAAAATAAATTAAAATTCACTGAATAAAGAAGAAAAAAATAACAAAATTAAAGAAAGCATGAACTCTACTTGTAAAAAAAAAAAAAAAAGAAAAAAAGAAAAAGCATACAAACAAATAAAAATCAATATATATTATCTTGATATTAATTATTATATGCCATACAGACAAAAATGCATGGTAAAATGAAAATCAGTGTTTGTAATTAATTTTTTTTAATAAAAATAAAACTTAAGCTGCACACTGTTGATGAGAAGTTTAAGCCATGATCACCATAAAACTAATAATATGAGTGGAGGTATTATTATGAAAAGAACATAGAGGTGTGATAAACAGACAACTCTGTTTATTATCCATATACAGAACTGCTGCTGTTTTAAAACTGTTTGTCTCCATGCCAGTATACTCAATGAACTTTTAAGATATAGCTTTAGCAACACCTATTTCCATCCTTGAACATTCTTAATATTAATTACAGCTATTGAAGTCAATTATTCAATGCAGACTAGTGTATGCAATTCTCATTCATGCTATTGATAGAAGATTTTAGTATTCGAGTGTCGATATTCAATCTGATAAAAAATATTTCTACTTGAATTAAGATTGTATAGGAAGATGTTTGTGTAAATATATACTGTAGTTCACATATTATATATACATGTCAAAGGAGTGATCTACAGTAGTGAGTACATGTATTTTTTACAGTACAAAGTCTACAAGCACTGGCAACGTCTTTACAATGAAAAAGCGTTTGAAGGAAAAGGGGCTGAGTGTGTGTGTAATTTTGTAAAAGTTAAAGTTGTGATAATTTGTAGATTATTATTTAATCAAAGCATCCTATTCTACTTTCAGCAAATAAGAATTCTAATGTAATAAAATGAATTAAGAAAGCCACATAGAACTACTAACTAGTGCAAAAAGCAACAACAAAAAATGTAGATGACTGCTTTAGGAAAGAAAAAATGGCAACAAAAATCCATCACCATTGCTGTTCTAATGATGCCCTTTCTAAAATAATTTTATTTTGAAAATGTTAAATTTTTTTTTTTAAAAAAAGAGAGAAGCAAATATACAAAATACCTACTTGGAATGTTGTTTTTCTTTACTGAGTCTGGAGGTAAAATATTAAACAACTTAAGGTTTCTTTTATTAATTACAACAACAAAAATTATTGAAAGACAAATGAACACAAAACAAGCACACTAACTCTTCACACTATACAGATCATATGATGGAACACAGTTATTCATTCATTAATCATCTGTTAATAAAAGCATACTTTATTCCAGTAATTAACAGAATTTAATATTGTTTGTAAGCTGAATGTTATTAGTATATGCACTATTCATGAAACAAATTTTCTTAACACCCACCCCACCCCGCAAAAAAAGGAAGAAATAAATTAATTCAATGACTATATCAAAGCGCAGCAATCTATGTATTTACAATATACTATTAGTATTACTACCAAAATGACAGTAATTTTAATGCGTACTTTTCAACTAAAGGTATTTTCTTTTCACTTAGTGATATTGGATTTCCCCGTTAACAATAAGCATCTTTATATATCCGAATGATCGAATAGTTTAAAGAAATTATCAAAAGGGCACTTCCACTAGCAAACGCTGCAAAGGGGTCGCGATCTCTTCCTCCACCCACCCACTGATGCTATCCGTCTGCTGACATCCACTATTTCTTTCAACCCTCCAACTCCAAACAAATAAATCAGTGCCTTAAAAATAAAACTAACACTTCTACAGACTTTGGCCGAGGTAGATGCATTTTGTCCCTTTTCTGTTTTCATTCATTCAGAGCCAATTAATAATACGTGTAATATTGCTAGTACATGTACTATTAGTAGCAACATTTTAAACTAAGGAATGCCCTATAAATAGACTGTCGCATTTACCCTATGTGCTGGCAAGCAATGCTAGAATCACATTCAAATAAAGAATTCTTGACAGTTGCATCTTTATTCCATACATGAAATATGATGAGAGTACTTACCGATTTTCACTCGCAAACTCTCTTCTACCCGTACATCACCCACTCCAGCCATATTTGACCCACTTCGCCTCACGCCGGACGTGACCGCAAGTACAGCGCGCGTAGTACGTGGGCGTGGGTCAGAGCAGACGACTTTCAGTGGCCACGTTTTGTTGTTGTTTTTTTATATATTAAAAAAAAATCACTGGTACTGCTGAATCTTCCTTCTTCCCTATAGCAGCACTATATCTGTTCTTTCGCAATAATATTGTGTTTTTTCCTTACCTATAGAGCAACTTTTGTTTAAACAGTTTAATGATCATGCAAGTCCGAGATTAGTAGCGAACACCCGATAACTCAATCAGGCAGGCGCGCAGCTCAGACTTATGAAATAAACTTTGCTGTCAGGATTTCCGAAAACATTTCCGACATGCTCTGCACAGCAGTCGTAGGTCGAACGGCAGATTGGTCTCCACATGGGAAATGATGACGCTATGTATGATTGCAGTTTTACATCCACGCGCATATATAATTTTAAATATATTTCCTCAAAATATAGAACGAACCATTAGCTTCCTAGTGTCACACACACGCTTCGGGTATTTGGTAGCAGTGTGTTAGCAACTCATTTCAACGTTTCAGTTCATTTCTAAAGTTATAAGTGTGTTCGTTGTTTACTGAATTTGAATGCCTCGGTTGAATAACTGACTACAGACATTTTTGTCTCCAGCGCGTGTCTCCACAACTGATTTCATTTCGTGATTTAAACTATTGTAGCACAGAAGGCAATATATATTAATCCATCAAACGTTTGTGTTGTTGTTGGTGAAAATGTTATATCAAGAATAGACTATTTGAACTGCAGCGCGCAAAACCAAAGCGGCAGGCTTGCGTACCCACATTGGAACATGCAGCGACTGGCACACACCGAGGTTAACAGAGAAGAAAGGAGTGACTGCCTGACTGCGCCTTACCGTCATCACTAGCGAGATCGCTCCGGTACAAAAATAATTTCGCGCTTCACGCGTGACGCATAGAACAGTAGCGCCGAAGTGGGTAATTTCACAGTTGATTAAGCATCCCACCCCATTCCTCGCGTTAGTCTATTGCAGTAATTGTCAACAAATGTTTTTGTTGAGAGTAGTTTTCAAATACCAACTGATAAAGTAAACTGTATAATGTTTCATATAACAGATGTATATCCAACCGGGGTGATAGGGATATAATTTGTCTTGGGTTATATTTATTAAACAATATATGGAGAATGTCCCAAAAAGATAGTTAATTATGTGAATTATTAAACAGTGGAATAAGCATTTATTTTACACCAAAAAGTTTTAACTAAATATAGGTCTGTCTACATTTAATCTATTTAACAAAATGCATGTCTCGGTTATTTAATTAAATTCAACATATTTAATCAAATAGATTATAGAATTTTACTCCAAGACCAGGGATAGAAAGCAAAACCGGTAACATACCCATCTCCTTTGACACACAAAGCTATATTTAGTTGTTGTTTTTTTTTATTAAAAAGAAAAATAGAGAAAGAAAAAGATGTGCTATGAAATGAAAGCAGAAGAAATAGCATCCTTGATTCAAACTGTTGAAATGACAAACGTTTACCATCCCCCCCTCCCCAAACAACAACAAACAAAAGAACATGCGGAAATTCGTCCGAACGGGGTTAAATAAAAATCTCTTGATTTTTCCCGACTACACCGAGTGCGAATTATCTTATCCTTCGAGCCCTTTATTTTCCTCAAGTTAAAGAGTACTTTCTTCCTCCACTGAATGGCTTTGATGAAAATGTCACGACTGCATGTACAAGCACTTTCTCTTTCTCACACATACAAATACACATGCACACACATTCATGCAAGCTCGCACAATTAGGGAATACATGCAACGTATTATGTTTGAAACACGACACTCATACAACGTGGGTTCGTGTCTTTATTTTACCCTTGACGAAAACACGACACTCATACAACGTGGGTTCATGTCTTTATTTTACCCTTGACGAAAACATGAACCTCTCTAAGGGCAATCACTAACACACTCTCCTCTGTTAGTGTTAAAGGAATAAACACGAAACTAAGTATTCCCTTTTCTTTCCTGAAATAATCAATAATAAAATGTACATCAACAACTGGAATGAAAATAATGTATAAAGAGTTCACAAACAACATTCCCTCTATTTTTCCCTCTATTGCGTGCGGAACTGGCGACTGTTAGAGCTTGCTACCAAAACTTTTGAAACTGCTGTACGGCATTTTCTAATGAGCTGCGCGGCCGCGCACCTAGGAGAGAATATATTGTTCACAAATCCAGTCTGTCAGGTAGTTTGCATGCTCTTTTAGGACGCTCAGCTAGGGCACGGCTCTGTTGTAGTGACAAACTCTTTGAAAGTCTTCTGCTTTCTTCTGCTTTCTGCGAGGCTGTTTGAAGCTGGGTGATAGGAAGAATATGACGAATGCCATTTTTCCTGTATGAACTTTCTGAATTCATTACATAGCAATGCGCGCGAATGGTGAACAAAACAGGCCGCATAGCAATGCGCGAGAATGGTGAAAAAACAGGCCGCATAGCAGTGCGTGAATGGTGAACAAAACAGGCCGTGTAGCAGTGTGCAGTGGTGAACTAAAAGTGCTGAACACAACAGGTCACGTAGAAGTGCGCGAGTGCTGAACAAAACAGGCCGTCTGGTAGTGCGCGAGTGCCGAACAAAACAGGCCGTCTGGTAGTGCGCTGAACAAAACGGGATGGATACCGATATAGCAGCAGTAAAACAATCAAGTGTTGAGATTATAAATCAGGGAAAGTCACTGAAAGCCAAATGTCTTATCGACCAGTCGGTGTTAAACATCAGTGGAAATTACAACCACATTCAGGTTTAGAGTAAGGGAACTTCAATCAGACATCAGTCTGGAAAACCCGGAAAATGTAATATGAACTAAAGTTAAATTAAGTGATGACTAATTAAGGGATAAATCCATAACTCACGTGTAAATCAATTACGAGTAATTAAGGGGTGAATCCTTTAGTCATATCTATTGATCCTGGACGTTAGAGAATTTGAATCCTACCAGCGCGAATTTGTATTTATCAGGAGGAGAATGGCGGACTTGTGTTCTTTGTCTCTGAGATTCCTAAACAGTGAGATTCCTAGTCCCAAAGGTTCCTGTACAGTGAAGGACGCGATAACTCTTTATGCAAGAGTATCGTGATGTGCATTTTTTAATTTGGTGTGAATAGAAAGATGAACACATGAAAAGTAGTCACATTTCTTTCCCAGGGTTAAGAGCAATATGACTGTGTTTAATTCATAGCCAAACTTAGAGAAATAAGTTGCAGCAGAGGAGCTTCCAGCTATTGCAATCATTTGGGTATGGGAGGGGGGGGGATGAAGAATGGATTGTACGCGTGCACAAAACAACCAGTGCTGATTGTAATGGTCTTTATTTCACAGGACAATTGAATTTGATCAGCCAGTTAATTCGCATAAAGTGCATTTTAAATTAAATCAATTTTTACCTGATTCTTTAGTAACTTACGAAAACATATTTTGTAATTTTCCTCTCAAGCATACACACACACACACACACACACACACACACACACACACACACACACACACACACACA
The DNA here is from genome assembly GCA_028829895.1 of Sinotaia quadrata. Classification (NCBI taxonomy): domain Eukaryota; kingdom Metazoa; phylum Mollusca; class Gastropoda; order Architaenioglossa; family Viviparidae; genus Sinotaia; species Sinotaia quadrata. Next base: position 77,210,406 of record CM054177.1, on the reverse strand, counting down.
CATTGTTATACTACTCAGGTTCTAACTCTTTCTCTTACTTTCTGTCAGGTCCTTAGTAAAGAAATTATTTTTTTAAAATTGTGCACAGTCATATTCTAACCACCTCCTGTATAATTAATATTTTTTTTAAGTTAATCAATCTATTCTCTCACTTAGTGTACATATCCCAGAGAGATGGAATGTCCATACATTATAACAATTTACATTCAGAGAGAGAGAACGTCTTAATATTAGAACAATTTACATTTAGACATGAATGGCTTAACATTCAGACACGGAATGGCTTAACATTCAGACACGGAATGGCTTAACATTCAGACACGGAATGGCTTAACATTCAGACATGAATGGCTTAACATTCAGACATGGAATGGCTTAACATTCAGACTCGGAATGGCTTAACATTCAGACGTGGAATGGCTTAACATTCAGACACAGAATGGCTTAATATTCAGACACAGAATGGCTTAACATTCAGACATGGAATGGCTTAACATTCAGACATGGAATGGCTTAACATTCAGACGTGGAATGGCTTAACATTCAGACACGGAATGGCTTAACATTACAATAATTTGCAGTCAGATAAGGAATGTCTTAACATTACAACAATTTGCATTCAGACAGATAGAATGACTTAGCATTACAACACTTTGCATTCAGACATGGAATGTTTTAAAATTAAAACAATTCACATTCAGACATGAAATATCTTAACATTACAACAATTTTACCTTCACATATATCTTAATATTACAACAATTTACATTCATTACAGCAAGGTGTCTTAAAATACAAGTAAACAAGTGAATTGCATTAACAATACCAGCAAAATGGAAGAAAATGTACCACAGTTTCAGACTAACCATAAGTGCACAAAAATGGAGTGACTGTTATACTTGTTGATGGAAAGAATGTTTCTTGAAACAACATTGAGTAACTGCTCTAATGAAAAGAATGTTTCTTGAACCAACATTGAGTAACTGCTCTAATGAAAAGAATGTTTCTTGAAAGAACAGTGAGTGACTGCTCTGTTGTAAAGAATATGTTTCTTGAAACAACATTGAGTAACTGCTCTGATGAAAATAATGTTTCTTGAAACAACATTGAGTAACTGCTCTGATGAAAAGAATGTTTCTTGAGAGTAAACAACATGGAAGAATCAGTATACAAGTATTTTGGACGGAAGAAAACAACAAAATGTTCTAAAGGTAAGAAAGTTTGTGTGTTATATTTCTTCGAGAAGGTGGCCAGTGGAGCTTACTTAGAAAGGTAGGATGGAAGGACCCGTTCCTGGCACTCTAAGAAAAATCGTATAGTTGCAGTGCCTGGTGCATTTTCCAAGTCATTATAATTTAGAAAAGAGTTACAGTGAACAGTTACAGTGAACAGTCGAGATGAGATAATACATATAAATACGTAATATTACTGCTGATTGTTTTTTTTTAGTTTTCAACTACGAGAAATGTTCTTGATTCATCTCATTTCAAGATATGGTAAAGACAATGGCGAGATACCACAAATGACACTCGCTGGTGTAGCAAAGAACGTGTACTGATGCCAAAAATGACACTTACTGGTATAGCAAAGAACATAGAGAGAAACCAAAAATTACACTAGCTGGTGTAGCAAAGAACATGTAGAGATATCCAAAATTACACTCTGTGTAACACAGAACATAGAGTGATACAAAATATTACACTCACTGATGTAGTAAAAAATAAAGAGAGATACCAACAATTACACTGAAGCAAAGAACATAGAGAGAGATACCAAAAATTATACTCGCTGGTGTAGCACAGAATATAGATACCAAAAATTACACTCGCTGGTATGACAAAGAACATAGAGAGATACCAACAATTACACTAGCTGGTGTAGCAAAGAACGTGTACTGATACCAAAAATGACACTCACTGGTATAACAAACAACATGTAATGATACCAAAAAATTACACTCACTGGTGCAGCAAAGGACATGCAGAGATATCACAAATGATACCCATATATTTCGACATCTGTCTACATTAAATATGAGCATAGCCTAAGTAGGTTAAGAATGTCTGTTGAACAAGAGACAAACTGTCTGTACACCTTTCTTTTCATATAAACTTTAATTGAACGTAATTTTTAGAAATATTGTTTTTAATGTGTTTGCGTTCGCGAACCTTACAAGTCAACGAGATTATCTCTCCTGAATGCAGGAAACAGTGTAACAAATCAGTTTGCTTTCTCGTTCTACTCTGCCCAAGTTCCCTAGACACCTGCAAGAGGGCTTGCTGTTCACCCCAGCTAGCGGCGTTTGTTGACATTTTGGATTTGAATGAAAAGGTACATATGTTCTAATGTGCGTGCACGTGCACTAACACTTGAAAAATGTGCTCGAGTGCGAATACAAACAGGTGTTCGAAAGCAAAGTACAAACACGTGTGCTAAAAACAATGTAGTGGAAAATTTAGGTTTTCTATTAATAAAACAATGTAGGAGGCCCCATGCAAGTAGTAAAACAAAATAATGTTTAGTAATCCTAAGTTATATTAATACAAAATAATTCACTCCCAAAATCATCTATTGAACTATGTAATCTAGAAGGTCTATATTATGCTAATTCAACATCATTTAAACCCTAATAAACAACAACAAACAAACAATCCAAAAAGAAACGCTTTCATGTAGTCTAGCAGATCTAAATTATATTAATTCGATATCATTTACCTCCAAAAACCATCTATAGATCTATGTAGTCTAGTAAGTCTAAATTATATTAATTCACTTACTCCCATATGCCACGATATAATGTACAAAGCCTAAATTATATTAATTCACTTACTCCCAAATGCCACGATATAATCTACTAAGCCTAAATTATATTAATTCACTTACAAATGCCACTATATAATGTACAAAGCCTAAATTATATTAATTCACTTACTCACAAATGCCACGATATAATGTACAAAGCCTAAATTATATTAATTCACTTACTCACAAATGCCACTTTATAATGTACAAAGCCTAAATTATATTAATTCACTTACTCACAAATGCCACGATATAATGTACAAAGCCTAAATTATATTAATTCACTTACTCACAAATGCCACTTTATAATGTACAAAGCCTAAATTATATTAATTCACTTACTCACAAATGCCACTATATAATGTACAAAGCCTAAATTATATTAATTCACTTACTCACAAATGCCACGATATAGCCTACTAAGCCTAAATGATATCATCTGTAGACTATTTACTCATTTAGAATGTAATCACTCGTTCGTCGAATTTCAATCTTTTGCCATCGTCAGAGTTTGTTTTCTTCTAATTTTCTTTATGCTGCATTTCACAATTAAAGTGTTCAAACAAACATATATGCACTTTAAAAAAAAACCATTAGGACATAGTGCATCAAATGTATTGTAAAATGCAAACAAGGTTTGAAACGTTTACTGTTTTGTGTCACGTTGATTGGTGTAGAGACATTTTTACTTTGAACTGGAAGGCACTTGTTATCGCAAGAACTAGTTCAAGAAACGAAAACCGAAGAGCAGGATCGTTATAAATCAAGTATTGGCAATGTTTCCTTGTTGACTTTGGCACTTGTCTCAAAGAAAACCCTTTTGAAATGATGATTTATGTGAACCATTGTGTTTATAATGGTCTCCGTAAGTTAGCATACATTAGAGCTTGAGTGGTAGTCATCACACATTCCAGAATTTGTGAGCAGCAACATGGTCATCCAGAGATTAGTGTTCGTTGTTTGTGAGTGCATAAATTTGACTTCTATAAAGGACATCTTCGAGTTGACAGTTCTATTCCACTTCGCATTTTTATGTATGTATGTTATGGTATATGTATGCGTGTGTGTGTGTGTGTGTGTGTGTACTCACGATCAGTTATAGTTAAAAATCAACAAACGCATGATCGGAAGACTAATCCACTTCTTGTGGATTCATCTGGAGTTATCAAAACCTCTCATTTCCGTGACTTACAAGCTTAAAAACAAAACCTCTCATTTCCGTGACTTACAAGCTTAAAAACAAAACCTCTCATTTCCGTGACTTACAAGCTTAAAAACAAAACCTCTCATTTCCGTGACTTACAAGCTTAAAAACAAAACCTCTCATTTCCGTACCTTCTATTGCTACAAGCTTAAAAACAATTCCTCTTATTTCTATGATTTCAGTCACATAGTTACGCTATCACAAATTGAAGCTCACTAAAAAAATAAAAGATATGCCGATATGTCTCTAAATCAAAACATCCTGTAATTTTGCAAAAGTGTCTATGTGAAATTACTGTTCCTTGCACTGAAGTCTCTCCTGGGTGTTTGCAGTCTTAGTCTGTGAGACACTGTTTTCTGATTCTATAAAAGTAAGAAATTTTAAATCTGAAAAGCTGTGTTAAGCAACGTTCTGTGTCACGATCATTAAGTTAAGCAACGTTCTATATGTAAAGTTAATAATGTTAAGCAATGTTCCATTTAAAAAAGTTACAGTGTTAACGCAACGTTTGTATGCCAAGTTCATAACGATAAGCAACCATTTGTAAGTGAAGGTCCTAATATCAAGCAACGTTCTGTATATCAAGGTCATAATGTTAAGCAACGTTCTATTTGTCAAGGTCCTAATGCCAAGACCTGAATCTACGAGTGTGACAAAATTTGTATACAGTTCATCTACCCGAAATGACTGAACATTTTATCATGATAGCTCTACCTGGAATATTTCACTCTTCACCTAGTCTATCCATCTTGCAAAAGTAAATAGATTTTCAATGGCCTATCTACCTGGAAATCTCATTCTTTATCTAGTCTATCTAATCTTGAAATCCCGAACAGGTTCTAAAGGCCTGTCTACTGAAATGACTCATTCTTCATCTAGTGATCCAGTCATCTAATCTTGAAAGCCCGAAAAGGTTCTAAAGGCCTGTCTACCTGGAATAACTCGCTTCTCATCTTTCCTGTCTGGGATGTGTGGGTATAGTCTCTCATGCCTGTCTACCTAGAAAGAGAGAATGTTTCTCATGGTTTACCTGTTCTAGAATAATTGAACAAAATCGCATGTATCTATTGATCTATGACTGAATAGACTCGTTTGAATAGAGTGAGTTTGGAAAGATTGAGTAGATTCGCATGGTTACCTATCTAGAAATATTTGCATAACCTTATATCTTGGAAATACTCGACAAAGTTTGCACACCCTTACAGTCTGTCTTCTTGGAAATACTTGACCAAGTTTGCACACCCTTACAGTCTGTCTTCTTGGAAATACTCGACAAAGTTTGCACACCCTTACAGTCTGTCTTCTTGGAAATACTCAACAAAGTTTGCACACCCTTACAGTCTGTCTTCTTGGAAATACTTGACAAAGTTTCACGGTCTTTTAGAACAGTTTTCACTCTTGTATGATCTTCCAAAGAAATGATTGTTTGCCTCTCATAGTCTATATATCTAGAATGATTCACTACTTTTCAAAGTCTGTATACATCAAAATCTCTCGCAGTGTCTCTCTTTACATTAAAGGATCTAAATGATTTACTACATCTCATGGTCTCGCTACATTAAATGATTTACTACATCTCGTGGTCTCGCTACATTAAAGGATTTACTACATCTCGTGGTCTCGCTACATTAAATGATTTACTACATCTCGTGGTCTTCTACCTGGATTGATTCATTGTCTCTCGTGATCTCTCTACTTGGAGCGATCTTCTACTTCGAATGGCCTGTCTACTTGGAAAGATCCTCTACTTTGTCCTCTCGTTTAGTAAATTATTAATTACCCTTCGTGGTCTCTCTACTTGGAGCGATCTTCTACTTTTAATGATTTCTTGGCATTAAAAGATTCATTACTCTTAATAACATCTCTACTTGATTCACTACTTGTAATGGTCTCTCTATATGAAATGATTCATTACATCTCGTGCTCTCTCTACTTGGAATGATTCACTACTTTTAATGGTCTCTCCACATTGAAAGATTAATTACCTTTCATGGTCTCTCAACTTGGAACGATCGTGTACTTTGAATATTTTACGGTGAATGTTTTATTACCCTTCATGGTCTCTTTTCTCAAAGTACTTCGTCACTACTTGTAATGGTCTCTCTACATTAAATGATTTCATTGTCTCTCTTTTTGGAACGATTCACTACTTGTAATGGTCTCTCTATATTAAATGATTTCATTGTCTCTCTTTTTGGAACGATTCACTACTTGTAATGGTCTCTCTATATTAAATGTTTCAATACCCTTCATGGTCTCTGTATTTGAACGATTCATTATCTTTAATGGTATTTCCTTGTTCATTTGCCTGAAAAGACTGAGCATGGTCAACCTACCCGCTCTAAGTAGGGTGCTCATACCTTACACACCCTATTATGATTTGTCTCCATTGAACTGCTGAATATCTCTTTAGGGTCTTTCTACTCTGGGTGACTAATTATCATGCTGTAAGTTTTTAAACGAACAAACACACATTAGTACTTGAGGTTAATTAATGTCAGACTAAGAATCATTCTTTAAGTTTCACTTAAACCATTCATGACAAAGTAAGAATCATTCTTTAAGTGTAATCCACGACAGAGTAAGAATCATTCTTTAGGTTTAATCCATGACAAACTAAAAATCAATTTTTTAGTTTAATTAACATCTGAATATATGACTTCGTAGGTTAACAAAATGCCAAAGTACAGTTTTGTCTTGAGTTTCATAAATGCCAAACTGCATATAATTTCTTGAGTTTAATTAATGCAAAGACTACAATATCTCTTAAGCTTAATTAACGCAAGACTACATATTTCTTAAGTTTGCTAAATACCTAACTGCACGAGTATTTGTGAGTGGTAATGTTTAATTACACATCATGGCACATCTTATGCTTAACCGTTCGAGCCACAATTCAAGTTTGGTTCAATCAAACTGTTAGCTCGCTAAATGTAACTTGTAGCTTGCAAATTGTACTTCGGCTCGTCAAATAGTTTTGTCTTACTAAGCTAATCAGACAGGCTTAACGTTAATTATGGCAAAAGTAAATCTTAGTTTAATTCAATGGCGATTTAAGTCCTAATTTTACTTTGGTTTGTCAGATATACTAGGCTGCGTGCTAAATGCAACTTTTTGCTGTTCCAAACACTGAGCAAGCCCAATCACTGGCGATCCGGGTCAAAGTTTAATAGCCAGCGAGTAACGTCGACACATGGCCCATTTGGCGGCACTTGTGCCATTTCATTAGGGCAAAGAATTTTCTAGTGGTTGGAATGAGTCAGCACCGCACGGTTTACAAACATACTAAGGGAATTATGCATGCATATGACCTTTCGAGTCATGGAGGAAATCTTTATCTTGGCTCACTCAAATGGTTATTTTGGGGTGGAGGGATGTGGTATTGTATATTTTAGTAGATAAAAAAAACAGTAATTATATCAGTTATTCACTGAACTTTTAAGAATGTTTGTTCAAAGTAGGTTCTTACACCTTTCTGTAATGCAATGTCATACTTGATATGGCATATGCCTTTTATATTGTTATGTGTTGTAATATTGTGACATTTGCTAATCAAAACTTTATTTAGCAGCTCTATTGTTTGGTGGTTTGGATGACACTGAAACAGCCAATGATTTTTTTTCCCGCTGACTTTTCTCCAGAGGATGCAGTAAGCCTTTTATCAGATATATTCTCAGCTTTGGAGGTCCGGAGAAAAAACTTCCTCTCCTCACTTGTTTCTGGAGAGGGCGGGGGGTGGTTGTGTGTCGAGTAGACGTAGTGTGTGTGTCGGTGAGTGTTGTCTTGTGAGTGTCTGAAAGTGTGTGTAAACAGCCAATGAGTAACGTCGATACATATATAGTGGCACCTCCTCCACGTGACCAGGTTAAGCAAGAAACAACAACAGTCCAAGACTGACAACGTGCATTCTCCTCATCTCAAAGGTTAGCCTGTCTTGCTTTCAAAGATGATATCCTTTCTCTTTGTAGGTAAAGCATACGGCCTTAGACTAGCACTACAGTAAATAAATAACAGATCATAAATAAAATAGATTTATAACAGGTTTAAAATGAAATTTTCTACTCAATACAAAAACAAATACAGTAAGTCGGTTTGCGTCATTATAACAGGGTGTCACTGTGCAAAGATCAGTGTGCCGGTATAACACTTTCTGATTTAGAATAGTGATCAAGGAAATGCTAAAAGTGGAAACGGAAGGATGCAGAATAGGGAAGGTGAGTAATGAGGATTTGGAAGTGGTGGTGGTGGTGGTGGTGGGTATTGGAATATAGCAGTCACCAGATTTTCAACCATGAAATGTGTTCTGATGTCATTTGCTAGCGATCTAGCTTACACGCCTCTAAATTTCAGTACTGAGGGACGCAAGTAGGCCTATAAACTGAGAGAAAAATACAAAAACACCTATAAAGTTGTAAAGCTCGAACGCAGTCGCTTCGATGCTTCCCCTTGCCTGTTCCTAATGCACCACTGACACCGACAACTTTAAAGCGAGCTGTTGCTATGTGTCCGAGATGTCGCTATGCGTCCGACACTAATAGTAATATGGGTTGAACGTCTCTAGGATGAAAATATGCATTTACATTTATCTCCCTTTTTTGGACAGAGCAAGATTTCAGTAAGAAACAAAACGTGATAACATGTGGTACTTAAATAAAGGGATAATGTCTCCCTTTTTTGTACTGAACAAGAATTCAGTAACAAACAAAACGTGATAACATGACTGAACAAGAATTCAGTATCAAACAAAACGTGATAACATGACTGAACAAGAATTCAGTATCAAACAAAACGTGATAACATGACTGAACAAGAATTCAGTATCAAACAAAACGTGATAACATGTGATACTTAAATAAAGGGATAATGTCTAAACTTTCACGAGTGCCTATATATAACCTACAGAAAATTATCTGCAGTAAACAATTACAGTCAAATATAAGACTAAAATAATAATAAATAACCCAGTCCGATTCCTAAATTCCTATGCGTGTTAAACTGTAAACTATACGCATATGATAAGAATATATAATCAAATCAACTGGCCAAGCTCCAAGAGCGGCCATTTATATTTTATAACACTGACGTACATAGATTATTCTGAAACGTTCCCCGCAGTGTGTTGAGTAAATGCACATGAAAATTCGAGAGCATTCCTCCTGGTGCGTTCAATAGTGCATGTAAAATTAAGAACGATTTTCAGCGTGTATTTGTTAGATCATCATAGATCCTCCTGGTGCGTTCAATAGTGCATGTAAAATTAAGGACGATTTTCAGCGTGTATTTGTTAGATCATCAGAGATTCTGTAACAGTTGTGTAACGTGCCTAGAAAGGACACTTGGGACCATCACTTAAATAAGAAAAACAGTGACTTATTGCGTGATTGTGAACATGTGCCGTTGACAGTGGCCATCTTTGAAAAGATTATGTACATTGACTTTAATTATTTTTCTGAAACTCTTCTCTGATTTTCGTGATGATATTCATGAACTTCGTTATATATTTATGTTATGTGACTGCTGATGTCTATGTTAGGATAGACGGAACGATTGTCCAGCATTAATTGAACATTGTTGTCACTAAGTTTCTCACTGCTCACTCAGACTGTCTTGAATTGTTGGACATAACCATGACTTTCCTGAACATATAGGTCAAATAGCATGAACACTGCCGTAACGGTTATAAAAAATAGACTTTTGTGGTCAAATTAGTTCAAGCTATAATCTTTACAACGAAGCATTCACATTTAATATAGTTTTCTTAAGGCTATAAACCATAAATAGACTTTTGTGGTCAAATTACGACTTTCTTTGTTCAAGATATAATCTTTACAACGAAGCATTCACATTTAATATAGTTTTCTTAAGGCTAAAAATAGAAGCACTTGGTCACACCACGCAGTCCGTGGATGTAGAGATTAAAAAAAAAAAGACTTTAAATCAATCTTGTTCTAAATATTTTCCACTCAAACGATGACTGTCATGTGATGTACCTTTCGCTTTCTATGGAATGCCAAGAGACAGTAGTTCTGCTTGCAGCTGAAAAATCTTCCACAAAATGTTTATGTGTGCTGATAAATACCCTACCATTGACAACTCTATACCAGATTTATATCTTGGTTATAAAAGAAAAGCAGTTATAAAGCGTCAAGTATTGATAAAGTATCCAGCCACAATGTCGCCTGCTACAAATACATTATGCCTAAGCATGCCAGGCAAAGATGGAAATAAAAAGTCAATGCGGCAATTTTAACCCATCTGATCGTCTGCTTAACATACTTAACATATCCTTCTGATGATCAAATCTTACTTTCAAAGTATCCATGTTTATGTGAGATTCTGAAAATGGTTAACTTCTAACGAGCAGCTCAAAGCACATACTAACAAATTCACAAAACCGGAAGTTGACCACAAAAAACCTTGAGGATTTAAAAATGTCACCGACCTTGACATATGTTTTAAGTAAGGTGGGGAAAATGTTTGAAATCAAATAGCATTGGATGTGGCCGCTAAGCAAACAAATAAGTTGACCTATCAGGGTTAAAGGTCATGTACAAAGTGGTTTTACTGAAAATTCAGTTTCGTAACCCTGTTGTTACGTTCAACACTTCATTCTTAGTTGGTGTCTGATTACAGTTTTCATTATCATTTAACTTGCTGTAACGCATAAAATGTAGACCCGCAACACAAACTGTGCGTGATAGACCTGAAAAACATTCAACAACTATGGCGCACAATTTGCGCAGCGAAAGACGGAAAATCGAGTGCAGAATAGTTTCAGCAACTTCAGAGTGCAGCAATGATTTATATATGCTTTCCGCACACTCACTGCCATTCTGAACGATTCTACACTGACAGTTGAAAGAGCAGTTTGCAGCCACTGAACCGCATCTGGCAATTTAAAAAAAAAAATTATATCCCATGGATGGAAACTTCCATCCGCTCTGATCCCAGTCAGGCAAGAAAGAAGCTGTGCATGAAACGCCAGAGATTTTTACGGCGGTGCAGTGCAGGCCTACTGCCAATCAAATTGACAGCCATTCGGAGGAACACCGTCTTTACATCTGCTTGACCTCGCGTGGGCCGGTGTCACTTCCGACTGTGCTTCAAGCGCACCTGATTATTCGGAAGGCTGTGGAATTTAGGTCACTGGCAAGCACGTTCTGATGTGGGCCAACTGAAAAATGTTGTGGGCTTATTTAAGGTCACCGAGTCGCACACACCGATAGAGGTCTACATGTGGGCCTACTGAAGAAGGTTGTAGAATTAATTCACCGTCACGCGCGTACGGATGTGTATGGTGTGGCCTACTGAATTCCGGGAGCTCGTTCTGATGCACATACAGGCCCACTGAAGACAGATGTGGAATTAAGGTGAACGAAATGCACAACCTGATGTACACGAATGCCTGCTAAAGGAGACTGGAATTAGGTCACCGACACATGGACACTGATAGTGATAAGAAAAGAGTGCATGTTACTGATGCCAAACCCAATGTGAACTGAAGCCGGGGCTGTGAAGAGATTGAATTATTACTACTGTTTGTCTGAATGGCGATTCATCGATGTGTCGAGGTGGACACTCGAGCCGAAAGCTTGATCTGCAACTTGTGCTATCAAGAGACACTAAGTTGCAGTAGACAGCACTGACAGATATAATATTGTAGCAGACAGCAATGATAGACAAGATACTGCGGCACACAACAGTGACAGACGCAATAAGTTATTATTATAACAAACAGCAGTGCCAGATACATTAAGGTGTTACAGCAGACCACAAGGACAAAATTAAATAAATTGGTTGTATTTATACAAGACAACACAGACACAAACACATTTAGGATTTTTAAACGAGAACATTGACACGCAAACGTATTATTTTAATGTTTTTATAGGAAGCAACATTGACACAGACACTATTTAAGGATTTTATAGGAAGCAACATTGACACAGACAGTATTTAAGGATTTTATAGGAAACAACATTGACACAGACAGTATTTAAGGATTTTATAGGAAGCAACATTGACACAGACAGTATTTAAGGATTTTATAGGAAACACCATCGATACACAGACATTATTTTAGGGTTTTATAGGAAACAACATTGATACACAGACATTATTTTAAGGTTTTATAGGACACAGCATTGACACAGACATTATTTTAGGGTTTCATAGGAAACACCATCAATACACAGACATTATTTAGGGTTTTAAAGGAAACAACATTTACACACAGACATTTTAGGGTTTTATAGGAAACAACATTGACACACATATATTATTATTTAAGGTTTTATAGGAAACACCATTGATACACAGACATTATTTTAGGGTTTTATAGGAAACAACATTGACACACACAAATTGTTATTTAAGGTTTTATAGGAAACACCATTGATACACAGACATTATTTTAGGGTACACATTCATAGTGTAGACTAGAGCTCTAGGCTTGAATGAATGGAAAGCTTTTTAAGTGAGACTAACAGATGATATATGCCGAGCTGAATTCATGGCGGCAAATGCAGTCACATCGACTGTTGCTCGCTCTCTTGTCCACTCTCTCGTCAGCATGCCACTCGCTCTTATATTGCAAGGCCGCTGGGTGGGTCGTCCTGTTATAACCGTTCAGTAAGGTCACCGAAAATACACAGCTGGGGGGGGGGGGGGGGAGATTTGCGAGGTATATATGAGCCATACGCCCAAAGAATGTGGACAGCCAAAGCTATAGCTTTCAGTAAAACTTTAGGCCTTTGGGAGAGATCTGTGGATATATAAATGGGCCATATGTGCAAATCATATAGATAGTGAAAGCTATTAGCCACCCCCCCCCCCCCAAGCTTTAGCTTTGAAAGAGATTTTTGGATGTTTAATTTTCTGTGTGTACAGACAGACTAAGCAGAAAAACCAGTGTTGTAGATCTGTGTGTACAGACAGACCAAGCAGAAAAGCTAGTGTTGTAGATCTGTGTGTACAGACAGACCAAGCGGAAAAGCCAGTGTTGTAGATCTGTGATTAGACTGACGTAGACTAGACTTAGTCCAAGACTACACCGAACAAGAAAGTAGACAAGGAATGATGGGTCGGTATTGACTGGGCCTGGTTAAGTTTCCCGAGGCGTATGCAATTACTTAAAACATTATATGGATTCAGTTGTTTTTGTACAGGCGAACAGACAAAACCATCTATGATTCATATTGGTTCCTCACTCCATGTTTGATACTAGTTCCTCACTCCATGACTGATACTGGTTCTTCGCTCCATGCTCTTCAGTTTCCTATTTCTAACTGCTAAGAAACCTTTAGCCGGCATGACCCTGTAAACATAATAGACCAGATTTATCGTCCCGTCCGACAAACTAGATGGACACTAAGTCTACCACCGTGTGCTATGAAGAGGCTAAGGATCAACCATTAAATCTTTCACACCGAACTGAGAGGTCGCAGCATAATGGTCACTTGAGAAACTGGTTTTTGTCGTCATCACTATCGCGTGTCTCAAACGTGATGTACCACCGCTGAGCTCTGCATAGAAATCAAAGGGAGGCCACTCTAAATACCGAGGGAAACCAGCACTTCCAATCTTAGTGTCAAATCCAGCATTAGCAGTGAACATGGTTGTTATTCTTTGGGTGAACTATATAAAGCGATTTCTATTTTGGGTATGTCTGAACTCAGAAAACGCTGCCCTCAGTTGATGGACAGTTGACTCAGAATGGTCAGGTAGGCATAACTCAGAACTCAAGAAGTGCCTTAAACAGAGCGAAAAACAACTGTGCGGCCTATTAAATATGCACAAATTATTACACATAATCAGTTTCAGAATGTCCCTGCCATTCTAGTTAGGCCTATAGTGTATGTGCGTGGGTAGCAAGGCCTGGCTTACGGTCGGATTCGCTTGACATTCACTTTCTAGGTTATAGAGGGGTGACACAGGATACGTGTAAAGATAATTAAAATGATTATGAATATACTCCGCTTTTTACAATTTTATTAGAAGTCCTGGTGGATTGTTACTATTGAAACAAATATTCATTAATAAGCATGGAATACACTCTGCACAGTTAAACACATAATATATATGTATTTGTGTATTGTGTGTGTGTTATCTTTTTGTTTATTAAAACGTGTGCGAATTTGGTAAATGGTACAAAAATATTTTTTGTGATTTTTCAATGCATGAACATTGTTTATATAATGATTCAAAGAAATATAAGAGTGTTTTTTAGTAATTGATTTGTTACTCTGAATTTACCCTGTTTCCTCTGGCTACAGAATTGGGATAATACAAAAGTCTGTACCAGTGGTATAGTAAGATGTTGTTTTTTTCTCTTGTGCAGAGCTTTGGGCTTAATTTCAAAGTAAAATAATAGACTCTGCTTGCTCCGATCAACCAACCAAAATGCCATTGTCAATTTACGGTCTATAATACACTAACCAGGTAGAATTAAATTTTGTTTTTGAAAGTTAACAATTTATGATCTATAATACATTAACCAGGTAGAATCAAATTTTGTTTTGAATGTTAACAATTCAATATTAAGGTAAAAGAAAGCCATAATTTATTTTCACACAAGGAATTGCAAACTCTAGCAAAATGTCACACATCAAGAGATGAAAAGGAATTCCATTGATATTGTTTAATATTTTTTCTTAGATTTGAAGTGGTTTCTAATGTGAACAATTCTGATATTCAGTATAGCAAGTGAAAACATTAAACTATTAGTTATTAGTTACCCCCTCTGTGTATCAGCTACATTGCAAACATGTTTAACTTTATTTCTAAACTTCATCCATCAAGCTAAATTCCTTTTCCTTCTAGGCTGTGGTATAATTTTAAGCACTTAATTTAATTAACATGTGAACTTGATTTATCCTGTTATGGTAATTATATATAATTTTAGGCTTCAGCTTTCCTTATCAAGCATCAATGAATTAGACAATATTTGTTCTTATTAAAAATATTCATTTAAAAGGATCTGAGAATGAAATTGTTCAAAGTGCATTTTGTCTAAAATGTCTTATCTATTTAACTTATACTTAATATGTGTATTTTATATTTTGTTAGGGGCTTGAAATCATTAATTTAACATTTGCAGGAGAGAAACTGGTGGTGGAAGTCATGCAGTATGATTGGAAGTCATTTTGATTCTACCATTTCCACAAACTTTTCGCTGAAAATGCTGCTGGGCTAAATGCATTTCTGTTGGAGGAAGCAGCAGAAAGGGAGGTAACTTCTTACAAGTCAGTACCAAACAAACCATTAACCATTAAGAACAAGCTGGGTGAGATTCATGATATCTCACTGAGACTACATATAGACCAGTAAAGACAATTCAGTAAATGTTAATCAATAAAAGAAATATGTAAGATATCATTTTGTCATAGCAATGACTGCAATAGTTAATGACTAATTATTAGATGAAGCCAAACACGACTCAGAAAATCATGACTATATTATCCATCTGCTAAGCTGAACTTTTACAAATATCAGCTGTAATGAAAGGGATAGAAGATTGGACAAAAACAAAAACAAATAAATATTGTAGTTTGTGTGTGTGTGTGCGCGCGCGTGCGCACACACTTGAGTAATGAAAAGAACAAAATCAATACAATGCAACACTATGACATGGAAATAATAAACCCATACAGCACATATTTCAAATGACATGTTTATTCACGTTTTTGGTGTTTGGCATTATGAAATTTTATGCTGACTAATACTGTAAAAAAAAAAACAAAAAACAAAAAAACAGAAGCAGAAATTGAAGATCATGCATTATGTTTTTGTACTTGTCTCAACTAAGATTTAAAAAAAAAAAAATGAAGAAAATTGTGATACACAATGCAAATACTCACACACATATCTTGCAAATAAATGCATCCATATAAAATCCAAAACAAAACAAAAACTTGCATCTTTTAACTTACACTCTATCTGGCAAACAAACAAACAAACATTTTTTAAAAGGAAGTATGTAACCATGTTACATAATTTAAATATACATAACACAAATGAGGAACAGTTTTGATAAAATGCTTTTGCTCATCACTGAAATAATTTAATGCATTGTGCATTAAATATCAAGTAAATGTTTAAATATGCAAATAAATGAAATAATCAAATAATGAATCTCTGAAACAATAATAAATTCAAAATAAAACAGCGAAGAACAAAGGATAATAAGAATAAAATTTATTAAAAAAAAAGACAGTAGTAGTAAATGAGATCTTAATCTTGCTTCAATGATTGCAAGCCTCCCTTAGGAATATTACAGCAAAATATATTAAGCTAATTATTCAGTCCTTTTTGGAAACTTCTATTGATCCCGTTTTATTTTATTTTTAAAGCAAAATATCTTGCATAGGAAAACCAGCATATCTGTTAACATGATGGATAAAAAGAAATCATCACAAGACTAGAACATTATTTTACAACTATGTTTTCTTTCTTGCTTTTCAACATCACCTCCCATGAACAAGTTTATATAATTTAACAAACTTTGCATACACACATTATAAATGTCATCAGGAACAGTTTAAATAAATGCTGGAGAGATAATTAACAAACAGAACCCTATTCATATAAAACCAATATTATGTTTATGAAGTAATTTTATTTTGCAAAAAGACAAGTGGTAGTACACTTAAGAGGTGTTAGTACTTGTGTCGTCTATTTTCAATCTGATATATGTGTGTTGGTGTGCCACTACCAGTGCAAACAATTACAAAAGAGTTCTATGTATAATTATAATGTATTACTTTGTATACAACAGTCTTTAAATAATATTTGTGCATAATCAGTATAATGCCCTTATATCAAAAATTTTGTCTTGCACATCTAATTGGACTGGTCATCTTGACCAGGTACTTTATTAATGATGATAGAAAACCAAATGATGTTAATGTGTGTATGAGTTGGTCATTTTGATCGGTTCTTTATTAATGATTTGATTCAGAGCAAACCAAATGAGGTTCATGTAAGAGTTGGTCATTTTGATCGGTCCTTTATTAATGATTTTATTCATGGCACATCAAATGAGTTCATGCATGTAAGAGTTGGTCATTTTGATCAGGTCCTTATTAATGATTTTATTCATAGTAAACCAAATGAGGTTCATGTGTGTAAAAGTTGGTCATCTTCATCAGGTCCTTTAATTTGTTCCATGAATTTATGTGTGCAAGAATCGGTTATTTCATTTTGCTCATTCAGGCAAACTGAGCTGCTTGTTTAATTAATGTCAAACTATAAAAAAACCCTATTGGATATAAATCAATAAATAAAAGCAAATAAAATTAATAAATTAGTTTCTCTCATAACATATACATGATCCAATTTATAACATATTTTATCAGTCACTCGTCATAATGATAATATAACAATGTAATTCTATTCATAATGTCTTCTATCCATTAGATAACTTGGTTAAACAATATCAGTCTTGTCTGATAAGAATTTCATGTTTTGCATTAGTGTTTAATAAATACTTTTCTTTCTACTCAGTAATGTTAGGTATATGATTAAAATAACAAAATATGAAGTGTTAGAACACTGAGGTGAAAAGAAGTTTAAAATATCTTCAAATTCACAAATTTCACTCTTAATAATTACATATGAAACCTGAAATATTCCTTTCTCTATAAGCATATTGAAATAAAATTTTATATGTACACACAATCATGCTTTCATCCACTAATTTCTTGACAATAGCTGAAAAATACAAGTCATGCTGAAAATATTTGATACAATGAATATGCACATAAATATAATTTACAATGGTATGTAATACAGTACACAATTAAAATAATTATTTTAAAAAAAATGTCACTGCAACTATGGTACCACTTAGTCAATCATGGTAAGAGACCATGAGTGGAACAATTAAACAAAACATTAACACACTGTTCTTTTCTATTAAAATGAATTATGAAATGTTATAGAAGGAACAAATCAATCAATCAATCAATCAATCAATCAATCAATCAATTGCCACAATTAAATTCAGAACACTTTATAGCAGCATCACTGTTATGTGATTAAGAAATATGTGTGTGCATATGAGTGCGCATGTGTGCCTGTGTGCTAATGTTGATAGAGTGTAGTAGTGCACGCACAGGACCAGCTGACTGATTAAATAAATTTTGATGGTTTTGATGGAAGACGATGTTCATTTATGACTGTGTGAAAAGAATATATACTAAATAATAAAAGATATTATTTACACTCATTTTCTCATGTCTGCTATTTCTTTACACTAAATGAAATGCATCATGACAAATGGTCATGCTTTTCATAACAGTTAAGGTAATGCTTATTAAAATAAATAATAACCTCAACAACACAAAAGTCATTAAATGCTGGAATTGATCTGTTTTGAAGTAATTTTTTTTCACTAAAGTTTATTCGATGTCATCATTTATTTTATTCGTTGAGCACTCAGAATCTGAACTTCATGACCTGTACAACATCCATAGTTGTATTTGTTGTAGAATACAAGAGGCTTGTATTGTACACACAACATGAGGTCTTCTTCACTACAAGATGAGTGTCAAAAAATAAAATGCACCTAGGGAAGTTAGAATGCAATGTCATAAATTAGTCATTTCAGTCATCATACACTGATGAGTAGGATTCAGGTCTTTAACCGTAGTATTTCATTATCTCCCCTTGATAGTGAACCTCATTAGTAAATATAGCATAGCCAATCAGAGAGCAAAACACTGAAATGTCAATGGACTAAATTTCAAACATCAGTGCCAAAGGTCTAACTTACAGATATAATGGACTGCATATAAATAAACCCAAGGGACTTGTCCTTGTCCCCAAGCAGTGTTTAATTTAGTAATGCAAACAAAATGATGTGACACTATTAGCTTATTTTTGTACTTCAACTCCACAAGATTCTCAGGAAACGAACCAAACCTTGTACCAAAGAATGAGTCTGGGCATCTTTCATTAATATAAAATTTTATAAAAACACTTTCACATGTAAAAGTCATATATCTTGCAATGATCAGTTTGTCCACACTGCACAATGGAAGATCAAGAGAACGTTTGAGTCATGTTGCACAAAACGCAAGTAGGAGAAAGAACACACTTCGCCTGTAAGAAGTGTACACCAGACACATGATTGTACACATGCAACCAGAAGTTGCCACATTTTGTACCAATGTCCACAAGTAGTTTGCCTGCACCTCTGTTTCTAAGCAAGAAATCTCAGGTTGCCAAATTTTGTGCCAATGCCTATACCACTGTTTCTAAGTGAGAAACCACAAGTTGCTGCATTTTGTGCCAATGTCTACACCAATGTTTCTATGAGAAACCACAAGATGCCGCATTTTGCACCAATGTCTACACAACTATTTCTAAGCAAGAAGCCACAAGTTGCCACATTCTGTGCCAGTATCTGCAAGTAGTTTGTCTATACCACTGTTTCTAACTAAGAAATCACAAGCTGCCATGTCCTACACCAATGTTTCTTCATTTTTTCCTGCCACCAAGTAGGAATGCCATGAGCTTGTTAGACTGATGGGTTGGTGAGGAGTGCGCTGGTTTACCTGATGTCTTCCTGGGCATTCTTGGAAGTGTGGCTGCACCAGAAACCCAGCTCTCGTTTTTACTTGCCCTCATGCTGGTACTTCGAGTTGCTTTTCTCTTACCTGAAATGGAATTGAAAAGCGAGACTGAAGAGTGGAATGAATAGTTTTAATTAAATACACGCAATCATAGATGTATAATAAGCTGCTCATGTGCATTTATAATTAATTTTTTTGCAACTAACAACAGAGAATCTTTCCAACAGAGAGTGACAGAAAGACTGAAGAGAGACTCATGAAGTATTCATTATAATAATTTCTTAATTAAAAAAAAAATGACATCAACATGGCAATATGGCAAAAACCTAATCACTTTCTTTACAAGTGTATTTGGAAAAAATATGTTTCAAATTACATTAAAATCATATGAGAGCATTCAAGTCATCAATCATTACATTTCCAAATGGTATCTGAATCTAAATGGTCATTACATGCATTTTAGATTGTTTAATTAATATTTTAATAATAATATCTTTAATCTTTGTAATTTATTTACTTAGAAAACAATTTTTTTTTTAGCCTTTAATAAAATAAAGTGAAAGTCCCTCCTCCCCCCCCCCCCCACCCATTAAAAAAAAAAAAAGCACACAAAGAACCTGATACCTGATGTGTTCAGTTTTAATGAGTTAATTAATTATTAATTCAAAAGATTTACATTAATTGTTTCAAATGTAAATTAAATTGAATTCACGAATAAATCAAATCAAGTAATTATATCAGTTTATGAAATGATTCGGATAAAATTTAATTTAAAGAACCATGCTTACTAAGCATGCACTGGTTTTCAACAGAATAACAGACATGCTGTACTCAGACCGAACATATTAGTTATCTCCCTTTCGTCAAGAGGAAGTGTGTGTGTGTGTGTGTGTGTAATTCAACCTCGTTTGTTATTAGTTACAATTCTTTATTTGAAGGGTACTACGACTAGTTTCTTTGTCTTGTTTTATGCTATACTGCTCAATCATACAAACTCATGCTACTGTCTGGTTAAATAAAAATAATAAAGGAAGTGTTTTTTAAAAAAAAAATGATTGAGTGGATTTTAGTGGTAATATTTATAAAAACAACATATGCAGTCATTATACACCATCACTTTGTCCTCATTATATGTGTGTGAGTTAAATAAATCCTATGACAAAATTTTATGGACTAAATCTTACAAACTGAAATTTGTTTATAAACAAATCAAAACATATTAAAGTGAATTTTAAATCAGACTACTGACTATGTAAGAGTCACTTTCAGTACCTGGAAACACCCAAGATATAATCTTAAGCATAACTTAATGAACCATTCATGACCTAATTACTACTGACTCACAGAAATGATTTCAAAATTGCTCAGCAGCCAGTATTACAAAGCCTGAATGACTTAAACCAACCAACAAAAAAAACTTGGTTGACATTCAATAAGTAGAGGGGCCATTGTAGGTAAGATGACTTTTATTTTCTGTTTAATCTCAATATACATAAGCCTACAATCGTGTGGTATTTATCCACAGATTTAAAAATAAACTATGCTGTGCAAGCTTTTTTTGGATGTGTTGTTTCTAAATTAATGAAATAAAAACAAACACTTTCTTAGACAATAGGTAAGGCATTTTCTAAAACAAGCAAATGAACAAAAAAAAAAGTAATTAATTTAAAATATAACTAACAAAGTGTTAAACAATGTTTTGCTGCAGTAAGCATATTGTGGGATTGCATTCATCTTTAGATATGTTTTGATTCAGTAAGCACGGTACAGGATTACATTAATATTTAAATATTTTGCTTTAGTATGCACAGTACAGGATCAAATTCACTTTTAAATGATTTTTATTTAGTAAGCACAGTACAGGATTACATTCATGTTTAAATATTTTGCTTTAGTATGCACAGTAGAACAGTATGAAATCAGGATACAAAATTATAGCAGATCAAAAACGAGTGATCTGTATTTATTTCAGTGTGATCCTTTGATCTGACAATCCTCATTAAACTGCAAAGATTTAATAAAGAGTTCCATAACAAAGCAGACTAATTACAGGCAGGACCATTACTAGTACCTCTTATACCTGGGATAGGTTATAGTATAAATACCTCTGACAATTATAAATAAGTATTTTCAGTTGACATAATCGCTGCAGTTTAAAATGTATGATTCAGAAACAGTTAATAAAATCTGATTCTTTAACAATGCTTTTTCCCAAAACACTTTTGAATGCTAAACAAAAATGGTTTTGTTTTTTTTAAAACTTTTTTCTCCAAACTTCATTATCATCAGTCAACTGAAAAAGCTGAAGCAAAAGGACTTGAGGAGAAAAGCCATCTTCTCATCATTCAACAAAATACAGAAAACAGTCATGCAAACCAGTCTGAAATTTAACAGCTATTTATTTGAAATAATGACAACATCAAAAAGCAAAACAGTTTTCTTTTAGGTGAGAGGTCAGTCATTTAAAATTACAAATCACAATAGACTAAAGCTAAAATGTTGAACATCAGAACTATTTTACACTGCACTCCAAATCTGAAAATTATGTTCTTTGGTCTTTTTTTCTCTCTCTCTTCACACACAGAACAACATACATGGTAAAACATATATAAATAAAAATATCTGACTCTTTAAAAAAAACAACTCTTGATATAGCCTTAGACAAACTAAGAGAATGCCTTAAATTAAAAGTGATTACATGGTTTACTTATTTGACAAAACTAGTGAGTCACTCAATCATTCAAGCCATAAAATCCATTGGAACATCCCCAAAGCTATTTTTTAAAAAAGTAATAAGTACACAACAACATACTGTCCTGTTCTTTATATCACCTAAAACCAGTTATCTCATATATTCAGCATCTAGTTTCCTCTGCATGGATTAATATCTCTTTTGGAATATGAGTTTGTTAACCTTTAACTGTGGACAGCCAGACATGCTGCCGTATATATAGCACTGTGCTGTGCTATAGGTTACACAGTCGATATACATGTTAAAAGTTACTTTACCAATCATGGTTAAAAAAGTTCCAGTTATATGGCCTGATATGGCAGTTTTGGACAATAAAGAAATTTGAAGAGAAAAGATTGGGGCAAAAGTGACTAGTTGGAAATTAATCAAGAGCAAGATTTGTGAGCAGTAGTCCATAACCAGATAACTGGCTATTAAATGATAAAAGTGACAAATAAAAATCCATTCTGTAAAAGCAATGAAGTAATGAACTGGTTAAACCCAATTAAAAGTTAGTATATAACACACTCAAAGCAATGTTCTCTTTTGTCAGCCATGATGGGGTAGAAATAACTAAATACATGAACAGAGAAATAATGCATAATGCAAACTCAAAAAAAAAAAAAAAAGAAAAAAAAAAGAAAAGAAAAATAAACAAATAATCCAGATTACAATAAGCTGAAACACAAATTCACTTAATCAGTAACCAGTATAATACCTGGCCAATCAACGTTCTGATTTCCGTGATAACCAGAGCAAAATGCCTGTAAAATCACATCCAATTTGTTGTGAATATCATAGGTTACAATACTAATTAAATATATTTTTCCTAATAAAACTGTTTCTAAATATTTATCTCATTTTATAACAATTATGCATATCTCTCCAACTTCTCAACATCAAGAGAGAATGCATTAAATAGGAGTGGTTTTGACAATAAACAGTGAAAATCAAGAAAGGAGGAAACTGAGGGGGATATTTTGAGAACTAGCATGTGCATACCCATCCACCCACCCCGTACTGCAAAAATGCATACATTATGTCTGAGTATATAAGTGCATTTTTCTTATTTTTTGTAATTAACTTATATATGAAAGTATTAGTCAAATAACTATTTAGGATATATACAAAATAACAATTATCCAAATATGGATCTAAAGGTATATCAAAGTAAAAAAAAAAAAAAAAAAATGTTAAAATTAACCATGTGTCTGTAATGACTTCATTTTAGTTCAGTTTTAAAAAAAGTATAATTTACCAAACTCCCTAATATCATGCCAAAGTGCTGCAAAGTATTTCTTATTTGGCCAATATATATATATATAAAGCAAAATTAATTTAACAAACTTACCTTTTGACTTGTTCACATTGGATTTTTGTTTGAGGTTTGAAATAACTGTCTGCTTCAAATGGACAGGAATGTTAAAATCTGGGAGTAAAAAAGAAGTGTTTTTATAAAATTATTAATAAGCAAAAAAAACTTGCTCTGAAACTCATCTAAGAATTTACCATTCTACAATTACCCCATACACACACACACACACAAACACATACACAAGTTTTTGGTCAACTATATACTTTCATTTTATTATAATACTAAAATTAAATGTGCTTGTGGTAACTTAAAGAAGAATCTTGTTAACTGTATTTTGTTGGCATAGTGCTTTGTCATTTTGTAATAAACATTTAATTACTAATACACATACTCTTCCTTTATAAAAAAAACTGCTTTTCATATCCCACCAGCATCCTCAACTTTATCTTGAAAAATAAACTTAATATTTTTAAATAGAAAAACTGTTACCAATTACAGTTATTTTTCTGTAAAAAAAGATGCGCGATGTTTATTGAAAACTTCACCACTCTCATGCCCTTTTCTGTAAAACCAAGTGCACGATTATCACTGAAAACTTCACTACTCTTAACTTCTTTTTCCATAAAACTAAATTACACATTGTTTATTGTAAACACTACTTCCACTTCTTTTTCCATAAAACCAAGTTAACAAATGTTTATTGTAAACTTAACTACTCACATAAAATGTTTTTGTTAAACAAGTCAAAACTGTTTATTACAAACCCTAACTACTCACATTTCTTTCACAATTCACAATCTACACAGGAGTAAATAAAAGCTTTTTACCACTCACAATTCCTTTTCTACATACACTACTAAATGGAAACCACTCACAATTTCTTTTCTATAACAACCTACATACACTACTAATTGGAAACCATCACCACTCACACTTCCTCAACAGTAAACCAACCCAAACACTTTTGAAAATGCTCACTGTTCTCACTTCATCAACCATTAAAAAAGCAAACACCACTTGATGAAAACTCACTAATTCCTTACCCATGTGAAAATGCTCACCATTCTCACTTCATCAACCATTAAAAAAGCAAACACCACTTGATGAAAACTCACTAATTCCTTACCCATGTGAAAATGCACACCGCTACCTGAATTCCCTCTCCAATTAACTGAACTTACTCCTCCTGTACCCATAAAACTAGTTACACACTTATTCTTTACTCATAAATCCATATAAAACTAGTTACACACTTATTCTTTACTCATAAATCAGCCTACAGCAATTCACTTACTGAACTCTCTCACCAGTACACTTCCTTATCCATGTAAAATCAGCATACACACTTCTTGAATGAACTCAACATATTAAAACCAACAAACATGCCAATTACTGAACTCCCCTCAACATTTCCATACCCAAACACACATCATGCACTGAAATCTCCCACCAGCACACTTTTTTATCAATGTAAATCAGCAGACTCTACTTACATAACCTTCCATCCACCCTCATTCTACAACCATCACACAGACACACACACACACATATGCTATTTACTGACTACTGTCAATCCTTTCACTTTCTACCCAACTTTTATGCATCCAGTTAGCAAAATGTCTAAGAAATTTCCTCTTTAACTCCACCATCACTTCCCAACTCCCTGAATCTTTTTAAGAGCAGTTTGGAAATCTGGATCCTTACTGTTTTCTTGATCTTCCTGCACTCGGCGCCGCTCATCTGAGAAAGCTTTCAGCCAACGCTGTTTGATCTGTGGAGTCTTTGCCACAATCAAGTACCATTTGTTGCGATGAAGGTCATGTATTTTAAAGCCATTTCGGACTGTCACATTATACTGTAAATCTACAAAGATGTAAGATTTTTTGTAAATATGTTGTGGCTATCAGAAGCACAGAATAAAAACGATTAAAGGAATAATATATTTATATGTGTCATCAAG
Source organism: Sinotaia quadrata (assembly GCA_028829895.1). Lineage (NCBI taxonomy): Eukaryota > Metazoa > Mollusca > Gastropoda > Architaenioglossa > Viviparidae > Sinotaia > Sinotaia quadrata. Next base: position 77,184,819 of record CM054177.1, on the reverse strand, counting down.
ACAATGAAAATGGAGAGATGAAAGGAAAAATAATTACTGTAATTGAGATATAAATCATAAGATTAGTGACATTTATAAGTGAAGTAGAGAATATTCTGAAGAATAAATTTTGACATATTTCAAAAAGAAATAAGTAATTTTTCCATAAAATGATGCACATTGTTTTGTTGTTGTTATGCATTATTACAGTGTACATAAAATGACATAATAAAACAACAACCGAAGGACTCTTTACAGAATAAATGGTAAATCACGTGTTCACTGCTCAAAAATCTAACAAGAAGGAACAGCTGCACAATGAGCTATAGTGAGTTTGCTTCTTAACTATACATTTTAGCTCTGTGGTTTTCATTGTGTAACTACAAAAATCTAAAAGAAGGAACAACTGCATAATGAGCTATAGTGAGTTTGCTTCTTAACTATAGATTTTAGCTCTGTGGTTTTCATTGTGTAACTACAATGTGTATTTACAGTCTTCAACACAAGTGCTGTTGATGCTCAAATAACCAAGGTCACAGTACAAACTAATTGCTGGCTAACCTCGTCCATCAGGAAGGCAGATGATTTCACTGTGGTCCATGTTAATCCGTCCTTTGTATCCAAAACTGTTTTTCTTCAGTAAATCCTATGTAAAGGAAGCAAACGTTAATCTTTCACAGACATAGGGTTGAAATAAGACTCAATCTATCTGTAGTAACATATATGTTGGAAGTGGACATTCTTACAAATCCAATCTGTCATGCAAGTTTGAAGTGAACAGTCCCTTATACACATTCTCTCTATCAGTAAGACATCTCTTACTGGCTTTGAAAATACCCCACCCACCCACCCACCCACAAACACACTAACCTTCTTACAGTAGACAAGTTGGTGGTCAAAAAGGAAGAAGTAGCGTTCCTGTGACCAACCGTTGGCATTGATTTTATTAAGCTCTCCTGAGTAGATTAGTTCTGAGCTGACTTCTAAAATGTCTGGGCCCTGCATAATAAACAACCAATTCTCAAAAGCATTCAAGAGATGGAGGAAAGGGTATGAAAACAAGGAAAAGATGCATACCGTATCTCTCTATCAAACCTACTTTCTTATTCCAACTGCACATCTTTCTACCAAACCTACTTTTCTTACTCCAACCACACACCTCTCTACTAAACCATTTTCCTTACTCCAATCACACACCTTTCTACCAAAAGTACTTTCCTTACTCCAGCTACATACCTCACTACCAAAAGTAGTTTCCTTACTATAATCACACACTTCATAAAACTGCTCTCCTTACTCTGGCCACAAGTAAGAAAGAGAGAACTATATGTTCATGTGCCTGATGGTGTGGATCATATATTTGATTTCACACTTGGCCAAGGCTGCCATCACCACCACAAAAAAAAAAAAAAAAAAAGAGGGGGAAAAAAGAAAAAACCCCAAACCCATACCCTCCACCCCTAATCCTTGCTAACAATTCTCAACTCTTCCATGTAAAAAAGTACAACTATTAAAAATATCTGCTACTCTAATCATAATCAATGATTATTATGTAAAAAAAATACAACTATTAAAAATATCTGCTACTCTAATCATAATCAATGATCATTATGTAAAAAAGTACAACTATTAAAAATATCTGCTACTCTAATCATAATCAATGATCATCATTCTCAGTAAATAAAATAGTAAGGTATAACAGGAACAGCTGTTAGCAATGCTTGTTATTCTATGTCCATTATTCTTAGGTCCATATAGAGTACAGATAAAATAAGCATAGCTATTAGCAGTATCAGCTACTCTAAATATTAACATTCTGAGATAAATAATATTAGCAATCCACTTCAGTCTAGAGTAAAATAACATATCAGTGCAGGTAATATTTATAATATTCATCATTGTACAGTTGGTCTAGATTTTCTGGGTACAGATTATTGCTTTGAGATGTCCAAGAATGATAATGTAGATAAAAATAATAGTGCAGAATGTTCTAAAAACATTGTACATTAATGCCACTCCTCATTTTAAAAGGTACAACTCTCATTTTAAATTTGCAAAGATGTATTTCCAAAGGAACAAAACAGTTTGACCGAATAAGTAGTATTATTAGCTTTGTATTTTAAGTAAATAACAAACAAAATTTAATAAAACAGAAGAAAAAGCAGTTAAATTTTCCCACTAGTTTATATACATATTTTTGATAGAATTAATGTAAAGTATAGGTCTCATGCAAATTAAAGCATTTTCATTTAATTTCCTTTTAAATATATTTAATTTAGCTATATACATATATACATTATATATGCTTGCAAGAAAATACACGTATGTATGTTTGAGTAAGAAAGTGCAAAGAGAATATTCAGAATAAAAACTTTAACCCAACAACAACAAAAATCACTTTATTTTTACAGCAGTGGTCTAAAATATTTTGTAGAAAAATTTGCTTTGACATTCCCTCCACCCATTTTTCCTGCCAATCATGTCATCCTAAACTACTTTTATTCACACCAACCTCCCAATCATCCACCAGTAGCTGCCAGCTGGCTAGCTTTTCAATGCTCTCCATCTTACGCTTGCGCTCATTGACCAGAGTGGCAATCTTTTTCATGGCATCCACAGCAGCCTGTACATGGGGAAAGTCTGGGTGCTCTGGTGCCGTGTATTTCAGAAGTTCTGCCAGCTGCAAATGGTATTTGCATATCTTCTGGACTGGAGTAAGGAGAAAACCTTCTAAGGGGATTTCAGTCATCTCTTGTAGGAGTCGACAAGCCTTTAATCAATAGAAAACAAAAACACTTATCTGACGATGCTTTTGATTCACAGTACTGCATGGGGAAACTATTTAATTAGAAAACAGAAAGCATGTATTGGAGACTTGATCAGTTAATATGTTTTTTTAATTCTTAGTTGGAAAGGCACAGCACACAGTTTTATCTTCTTGCCTTTCCCACCCTCCCTGGAATAGAAATTTAATTTTAACCCAACATAACACTTGGTTAGTTCAGCCACAGGTTCATATGTTAGTCATTAGCAAAGCTAAGAGTGAAAGATGAACCTGGAATTGCTGTGTCTACTACTGGAAAGAAAATACATTTCTTTGATTGAGTTTCCATAGCAGGGCTGACCTCTGGTCAAGCAATTTGGGAGATTCAGACTCACTTCACTACCAGTTTTGTTACTTCATAAATAATTCTGCTAGGTTACTAGCATTAAGTCACTAACACAACTGAACATCAATGTGGTGGTTAGAGAAACATCTGGCTTTCATGACATTAGTCAAGGAAAGTTTTTCTCTGAAAGACTTCATCAGAATTATTTCTTCAGAACATTACATAAATATAAGTATGTTTACTTGATATAAACTATCTGCAAAAAACTAAGAATCAAGATGTATGACCAGGTTTACTGCTGTTTATAAGGGACTGCAAAACATTCTAAAAACAAGTTTGTGCAAAATTTTTAATAAATTAATGTTTTCTTGCAAGATCAAGACCTGGAATGATGTGATTATATGATCTAAGTTTCATACACTTCTAAAAAACAATTAATAATGTAAATAGCGGATTATTTGACAAAACAGTCTACAAAATGACTTTTCATTATTTTGATGTTTTGACTAAATTTTCTTTAGACTCACTAATTGGTCCTTGGAAAGCAGGTCAAAGGTCATAGCCATTGCACAAATCTCTAGCATTGTAGGATAAAAGTAATCCTGTTATAATTTTTACTTTGGATAGTACTGCAGCTGAATCTCCCTAGAAACAGTTTTGTCACAATGTGAAGTTCTATCTATGACTTTTCTGAACATATAGGTCATATATGTGTGCTGAATTACCTATTATAAAAATAGATTTTTGTGTCAAATTATGGTTTTCACTGCTCATGCTATAATCTTACAATGAATCACTTGCATTTAATGTTGTCTTTGTAGGTTATAAGCCATAAATAGAAATACTGGAATGTATTGTACAGTGCAAGGATGTACAACTGGAGAAATTTTTTTAAAAGCCATTAAATCAATTTTGATTGAACATTTGCCAATCAAATGATGTGACTGTCAATGTGATGTACCCTTCGCTTTCTATGGAATGCCACTGAAGCCAGACCTCAAGAGACAATGGTCGTCTGCTTTGTGGCTGAAAAATCGACCACAGAGAGTTTATTTGTGCTGACGAATATCATACCATTAACAACCCTATACCAGAGTTATATCTTCGCTTTAAAAGAAAGACAGTTAAAAAGTTTTGAGTCCTGATATGGTATCCAGCGACAATTTTGTCTGCTGCAAATACATATGCCTAAACATGCCAGCCAAAGTTGGAAAAAGAAAATCAATGCAGCAATTCTAACTCTTTTGATCGTCTCCTTAACAGGTCTTTTTGTTGATCCAATCTTACTTTCAAAGTGTCCATGTTTATGTGAGATTCTAAAAATGACTAACATCTAATGAGCAGTTCAAAGCAGATATACTTTCTTAGTAACAAATTCACAGAACTGGCAGTTGACCACAAAAACCGTAAGGATTGACAAACATCACTGACCTTGACATACATTTTAATGTCAGGAAAGGTGAATATATACACTTTTACTTTCTCATACTCTAAACTACTATTTTTACATTTTTAAATTAGGATTTTTCTGTTTGTTTATTTCTATCTAGTTCAGCAATTTTCACACAGGGTGCCAACAGGAAAAGAGAGTATTTTGTTATACCAGAAATGTACATTAGTGATCTTTTTAAAAGTCAGAATCTGAATGAAACTTAACCAAAATTTAACTGATGAGTGAACTTCATTAAAAGAAAAAATACACAAAAAAACATTATTTGCAGTGAGCCTATAGAATCTACTAATTCAGCCCAACATCCTATTTCCTGTGCCTTTTGGTTAAATTCATATTCTTACAATTATGTAGAACAACTGAAAAAGCACACAAACCTCAAAAAAGTGGCGATAACGTTTCACACGATATAATTCTCGGAGCTCCTCACAAGCGGCTGGATGATTGTTGCAATATTCAGAGTAGATTTCAAATCGGTGAGTCTAAATGAAAATACATCATAACAAGTCAGAGATCAAAACAATCAATCACCAAGTTTCACAGTGTTACTCCTAAATATATATTTATGAGATCATTAAAACAATACTGTTTAAAATCAACAATAAACTACATTTATTTTAGAAAACAATAAGACATCCACTTCTAAAATGATCACAATCCTATATGTGTAAAGAGATGAGATGATTTTATAAAGTTCTAGGTCACTGCTCACTGTGGACCTGACACTTCCTGTACACCATATTTGTGTGAGAACTGTACATGTAAAATGTTTGCTGTTCTTTACTACACGAACAATGCACGTGCAGTGGTAATAAGATGCTAGTGATATCTGAGAAACAAATCCATCCAAAACTGCAGATACAAACATGACCTGCAAATTTCCAGGTTAATTTTAGCATAGGAAGACTGCTTCAAGACAAATCTGGCATCATTTGCAAGACAGAAGAGTTGAATTGAAGTTTACAGGCATCTATCCCATACTGGCCAACAAAGCTTTTATTAAACTTTTCAAATATCTATTGTATAATACAAATTTAAAACACTCTGCCATATATTTATAACATTTAATCACTCTAACAACTATTTATATAACAGTTAACCTCCTTGACACTAATCTTACACAAGTACAACTTTCAATCACTCTACCAACATTTAATCAAAATGTCTTTAGACAAATCCATCCATCCAGCTATGTACTTATTTATAAAATTCACCCCTTCTGACCTAAACCTACATAACATTTATCTGCTGCTGATATATTGTATATATATATAAAACATTCACTCACTCTGAAACATTCAACAAGACTGGCCTATATCTAAATAATGCTCAGCATTCTGCCCTTTATTTAATAAGAGGTAAACCAATTCAGCACCTGTAACATTTAATCACTTGCTATATTTATGTCTATTACAGAATATTCAACCAGACGGATCTACATTTAAATGACACTCAGTCATTATGACTGCTATCCACACAATATTCAATAATTCTAGCATATATATCTATATAACATTTAACCACTCTCACCACAGAAAGCAAGCACTCAAAATACTGAGCTACCTACTGTTCTAATCTTATCATACATTAATAAATCATCATTCAAAGGATTTTTTCCTTTCTCATGCTATGACATCACTGTTCCATGCCAAATTATATTATCGTAGTTTGTGCGATTATCTAACTGAATTATACTGAGCTGCACCTCACATGTTATCTGAACCAAACTATCTTAATCTAAAAATATATCTTTCTCACACTATCTCAACTCTTACCTTGTTAAGGAAACACTTTCCAAACTCTGTGAGGTGAGGTTGCGCTTGATTGAGTGTTGCCTGAAGTTCTGACAATAAGTTAGTGGCAAAATCATATATCTCTTCAATGTTGCTGAATATCACACTCACTTTTTCTACTGGAAACATTTCTGGTCTCTTCTGTGCTTGTTTCACATAACCCTTAGTAAATGGAACACAATGAATTGGAACATACAACTAATCAACAAAACCCCTCTTTTCCCAAAACAAAACAAAAAGTTATGAAGTAGTACATGTAAAAATAATGAGTTTTTACAGTATTAAAATGCAACAATTTAGCATGACCTTGATCAAATGACATTTAAACTTTCAGTTAAGTAATAATAAAACTGATTTGAATTGAAAAACTGAATAAACATATATAATTTTTCCTAAAGAAACAAATGACCACTTGTAAAATGTAAAATATATTTAAAGAACAAACAAACAAAAAAACAACAGCAAAACCAGAAACTAAAAAAATATTTAAGCAGAATATGCATATAACATGATGTAAAAATGTGCATGAGGGAAATTTCTAATGAATACTACTTAAAATAGCAGAATCTGAGATAAAATATAAAGTCTGTCTTCACGTCCAGACTTATCTATCCATCTATACGCACCTCAATGACATCCCTAAGGTGCTTGACATACTCCGTTTCTGCTGTGATGATCTCATTTATAACATTGGCACGGAACTGCGTCTTATTTGCATTAGAGGTCAGGGGTGGTTGCTGGTGCTGAATTTCTTCCTCCTCTTCTTGGATGCTCAATGTCATCTCTGCCTCAAGGTTATCTTGGTTTACTCTCAACTTGAGGTGCAAAAAGAAAAGGTATATTTTATATTTTAACCTGTGATCAAGACAGTGGACAATGTGTGCAAACTGAAGTACAGTGTTAATGAAAAGAATAAAACAGACATGAACATCCTCTGACTTAAGATGGAAGGAAGTGGAACAAAACACTGAAAGGGGAATCAAATGGATTAATTCAAAGGAATGAAGATTTTGAAGTGATATAAATTAAACCATTTTAAGATATTTTTTTTAAAAGAAGAAAACTACCAGTAAATAGAATTTGCTTCAATGGATAAAAAACTTTCATGAATAGAATTTGTTTCAACAGACAAATCTACCAGTAAATAAAATTTGCTTCAATGGATAAAAACTATCAGTAAATAGAATTTGTTTCAACATACAAAACTGCTAGTGAATAAAATATGCTTCAATGGTAGTAATACTAATATTCAGAATTAAATTTTTTTTTAAAATCCCAACAACTGTAAAATGGTGTACATATACTATAAACAAAAACTGTAAAAAGAGATTAGAAAAAAAGTTTGAAAGAAATACAAATATAAATATTTATTTTTTCTGATAACTGTAAATTCAGCATTACATCTGCAAATTTTATTTTTTACAATAAAAAGTAAAATTACAAATAAAGCTTAATGAATTATACAATAGATTAATGAAATAACAGTAAAATGAAAATGATGAAAGGGCTGGATGAACTAATAAGTACATTTGTGGACAAGATATCATGAAATGGGAATTTCATTGTTATTAAATTGTATATGTTAAGATATTAGCAAATCATATTTGTTATTTAAATGATTAAAACAAAACACAGTTGTTATATTAACTAGAAACTGGCATCATTTTTTTTTGCCTACATTGGCAAACGAGCAGAAATATATACTTCCAGCTGGATGAGTAAATAGTTGATGGATGAAGTAGGGTGTGAATACTAAGAATGAATGAAATTATTATTCAGATTTGTTTTAATGGTTGCATCATTAGCAGTCACCAGAAGAGCAGCAAAGCGCAACAAGGAAGCAATTGCTGCTAAGTCATGGTGAGTAACTCTTGACAGACGTACCAATGAATGTTCACTGAATTGGTTAATGGGTTAAGTTACCAGTAGGACAAACGGCAGAAATCCAACATTATTTTAGGGTTAACGTTTTTAAATGCAGATAAGTATTATGTATTGTATGATATCTATGATTAAATTGTTCTTGCACATTTGTTAATTTCACCTGGGTCATTTGTAACTTAAAGTTTAGACTCATTTACAAACAACTTTCTCAACAGTACATTTTTACCGACTAAATGCAGTAATAGTGGTTCACACTAATTGTGAGCAGCCACAAAGTGAATTTCAAATATAACTGAAATCTTAGCAACAAGCTCGTATGTCGTCCTCGTTCTGGATTGCAATTCATTCATATTATAGCTCACTATATATAGTCATATTATAGCTCACTATATATAGCTCATGTTATAGCTCACTATATATAGCTCATGTTATAGCTCACTTTCTTTTCTCTTCCATCCCTTGACCTCATGAGAAATATATCCAGTAAATCATTCTATTTCCATATACAGGGGAAATTTCTTGTTTGACGAGAAGTACACTATTTTAGTACAAGGCCTTATTATCAGAGACAATACAATCATACAAACACGCTCTTAATTATAATGTGTAAACAAGTCTTCACTTTAAGAACTACTGCACAGTCGACTACAACGGAAGGGAGTGGAGGGTGTGCGCCAAACTTGTGCGACCTGCTTTACCCCTTTTTGCCAGCCCTCCACCCCGAACACAAGTGAGATAATGGTCCCAATAATGTCTAATGAAATGATTAACGCAAGCGCCAGTGGTGACGTAAAACTTCTCTCTCTCTCTCTCTCACACACACACAAACACACACACACAAAACCAAACCATGCGATAATCAAGCATGGGGAAAAAGAAAATTGCAACCTCAAATTATCTTTTAGAAAAACCCAAACAAACCCCTACTTTCATCGACGAACAGGTCGACAAACTAGTGATTTTTCTTCATGTAATTTTTTCCTAGCAAAACTTGCGGCTTTTTTCCCGCCCACCGTTAGAATGTCTGACATCTTGCAATTTAAAACTAATTTGAGTTTATTATGTAATTTTTCTCGCGATATAAATAGAACGCAAAATTATTTTTTTAAATTGTTACTTTTACACTTATCATATTAATTTATTTATGTGATGCTCACACTTATATGTGTAAATAAGTCTGATTTTCATTTTTTTTTTCAAGTGACTTTTCTCTTTTGAATTTTTTCGATAGCAAATAAAGCTCTCTATAATATTGGTATCTTTATGCCTAGTCGGCAACACGTTTGAACCTGACAGCTCTGTCAGGGAGGCGAAAAGATTCTGCCTCTGATCCCTCCGACACAACTTAAAACAAGATTTTAAAAGTAGCTACAGTAAAAATAATTTTGATCCAAAGTAAGGGGAGCCACAGAAACAAATTGTATGTATAGTCCATCACACGTATTATCACTAACTAGTACAACAATGCAAAGTAAATGCTTGTATGCAATCAATACTTCTGGAAATTATTTCCCGATCGGATTAAAAACTTGGACTGTATTAGCATTAATATTAATAGCGTTCTATTGTTCTCGTACTAGTCGGCGATTTTAAAGTTTAAATATGGTATTAACTGATCAAAACGTTCGGCATATCTGTAGGTTCTAATAAACTATAAATTTGAACGGAGACATGCAATAATAATAAAACTCACCTACCATACAACTCTCTAAAAATGAAACTAAATAAAAAGTCATCAATGAAATCATGCTTCAAGCAGTCATATCAAACTAAACAATTGTTGGTAATGTATGACATTTTATTCTACAGTTACCAATCGTAGATATTAAACAAGAAAATAATTTTTAAAATAAGTAAATAAAATCAAGCAAACAAAACCGACAATTACCGTCTTGTTTAAAGCATAAAATAAAGCAGAGAAAATAGTACAATATTATCAAAAGCACGACTACATTTAAAAAAAAACAACAGGTTAATTTATGAGGTTTTTATATCTACATAAGTATGTGCTATTGAAGATACCAGAATTTTCTAAGTTTTAAAGCCTTTTTCATTTATCTATGGTTACTATCACGTTTGATAGTATGATTTATTAATGATTTTAGCGTTTGATATTTTGTTTATGAATTAATAATCATGATTAAGGCGAATGTTTCAACCGACTCCATGAAGAAAGTCTGGCACTGTATTGCGGTTTTCTTGTCGGGCTACACACAAATTTCAAAGACGTTGTTGCATTTGGACGTAGCGCCTACATGTCTTTTTCTGTGGTCGTCTGCCTACATGTCTTTTTCTGTGGTCGTCTGCCTACATGTCTTTTTCTGTGGTCGTCTGCCTACATGTCTTTCTCTGTGGTCGTCTGCCTACATATCTTTTTCTGTGGTCGTCTGCCTACATATCTTTTTCTGTGGTCGTCTGCCTACATATCTTTTTCTGTGGTCGTCTGCCTACATATCTTTTTCTGTGGTCGTCTGCCTACATATCTTTTTCTGTGGTCGTCTGCCTACATATCTTTTTCTGTGGTCGTCTGCCTACATATCTTTTTCTGTGGCCGTCTGCCTACATATCTTTTTCTGTGGTCGTCTGCCTACATGTCTTTTTCTGTGGTCGTCTGCCTACATGTCTTTTTCTGTGGTCGTCTGCCTACATGTCTTTTTCTGTGGTCGTCTGCCTACATGTCTTTTTCTGTGGTCGTCTGCCTACATGTCTTTTTCTGTGGTCGTCTGCCTACATGTCTTTTTCTGTGGTCGTCTGCCTACATGTCTTTTTCTGTGGTCGTCTGCCTACATGTCTTTTTCTGTGGTCGTCTGCCTACATGTCTTTTTCTGTGGTCGTCTGCCTACATGTCTTTTTCTGTGGTCGTCTGCCTACATGTCTTTTTCTGTGGTCGTCTGCCTACACGTCTTTTTCTGTGGTCGTCTGCCTACATGTCTTTTTCTGTGGTCGTCTGCCTACACGTCTTTTTCTGTGGTCGTCTGCCTACACGTCTTTTTCTGTGGTCGTCTGCCTACACGTCTTTTTCTGTGGTCGTCTGCCTACATGTCTTTTTCTGTGGTCGTCTGCCTACACGTCTTTTTCTGTGGTCGTCTGCCTACATATCTTTTTCTGTGGTCGTCTGCCTACATATCTTTTTCTGTGGTCGTCTGCCTACATGTCTTTTTCTGTGGTCGTCTGCCGACATATCTTTTTCTGTGGTCGTCTGCCTACATGTCTTTTTCTGTGGTCGTCTGCCTACATATCTTTTTCTGTGGTCGTCTGCCTACATGTCTTTTTCTGTGGTCGTCTGCCTACATGTCTTTTTCTGTGGTCGTCTGCCTACATATCTTTTTCTGTGGTCGTCTGCCGACATATCTTTTTCTGTGGTCGTCTGCCGACAACATTTTGCAGAATAATGGTTCTGACTGCAGCTTCTTCACGCTGAAACCGTTGAATTACAAGTCAGATTGAGGGATGATAATGCCCAACGAGATTGTAGAATTTATTATTCCATCCTTCACATATGTTGTTTGTACGAGGATTGGTTTAAGGTGGCAAGGTGCACACTGCACAGGTGAGGGGTGAACACAGGCTTTATTGGCGTATTCTCAAATGCATTATCAGATGATCATTTGCGTCAGACTGCTGAATGTGTCGAAAGGAGCCACTTATGTAAGTGTGATTGAAGTCCATTAGTAACTCTTCAATTCAGGTACATCATTTGGAATGACCAAAAAGGTATCTCATAGCTTCATCAACTTCATCAATGAGGCAAAAAAGGGGTCAATCATGCCACAAAACAAAGCGAAAGTCAGCATTATCACTATAATGTGTTATGCCCAACTCTTGGACTTAATGCCAAGTGGACTGCGTAAGATGATAAAAACAACCTTTGCTGATGACGTCACGTCCAAACACAGCTAGAGTCGCCCGTAACGCTCGTCTTCAGTCAGTCATGACGGTTTGCACGTTAATAGTGTGGTTCAGGTTTGCACGTTAATAGTGTAGTTCAGGTTTGCACGTTAATAGTGTAGTTCAGGTTTGCACACGTGTCAACTATTGCTTGAAACAATTCTTCATAGGTGGCACAGATCTATTTTGGAAGAAGAGTATACAGAGAAGTAATACTTGTCTCCACAAAAAGTACACGGGTGACGTAATGTTGTTTGAAAATATTCGGAGCCATAGCAAAGTTGTCGTCCCTGAACAGTGTTTCTGAATTCATGAACATTCTCATGCTTTGACTGGAATAAAAAAACTGTTGTTACAGTTTGGCCCTTTGTCGTACAGTAGAAACTCTTCAGGAATTGGTCCTAATGTCTGAGTAAACTCGTTAGGAAGTTCACCTAGATCTTGAAGTAGACGAAATACATGTGAAGTAGGCCGTTGGTTACACAGAGTACGTTTACAAGTGTCAGCAGAAGGTATAAGTGCACGAACGTCATCATCACATTGGCTAACACCATGAGCATCGATCTGAGCTGGTTTGTCTTGAGTACTGGCAGCATGGTCTTTCATTGCATTGCGCACTTTGGCAAGACGAACTTGTCTCATTTCAAGGATGATTGTGAGATTGGCCTACCTCTGAATTTTCTTTCTAAAGGTTTGTTGTCAAACTGCTTCGAAAATGATCACGTGATCTTTGCACACGTTTTCACCATAGACTGATTTTGCGAGCTGCTTGCATAAATCCACTGAAGCACAATTATGAACCGCGCTTATAATGCCAGTAATATCCGTGGCTAAAATGTTTCTGTTTCTTTTACAAAACTCACATATATAGAATTGATGTTCCATAGTGGTACGTACTCTCACAACTCAAATGAACTACACCGTTTTCTTCCTCTACTTATCAAGTCATTGTTCACAAAGATGGTCACTCACCTGAACTGCTCATATGAGTTGGGGGCTAAGATACAACGCTGCTGGTCTGCAACGGCTATTGTAATTGACCGCATTGACCCACTGAATAACGTTTTCACTAAGCTAGTACCACAATGCAATGCGCCTTTATTTCCACCTTTGATTCAGAATTATTTTTAACGTAGTTCTTTGGCGTTCCTTTGAATTACACTTGTAGCATTGGGTCACTCGTAGCTATAGTTTAAATCTTATTTACAATGTGAGTTGTGTCGGAGAGATCAGAGGCAGATTCTTTTAAATCACACACACACACACACACACACACACACACACACACACACACACACACACACACACACACACACACACACACACTCACTCACTCACAAACAAAATAAAAACATCTCTTACTCCGAGCGAGAATCATATCAGGATCCTCTTGGGCGAGAGGTTAACCTCTGTGCAATCGCTTGCGTCCATTTACTGTTATTCAGTCTACAATATACGTGTGTATGGACTTGAAGCACAACAACAAATTGAGTATGAGTAAATCATATAATTAAATATGTTATACATAATTCGTATATGTTAAACAAATAACACATACATACACTTAACCCCGAGCAAGAATCGAACCACGATCCTAATGAGCCGTCAATTACTTCCATTTACTGTTATTCAGTCTATAATAAACATGCATATGAACTTACAATTAAAATTAATGAAAACAGAACTAAATGTTTGAATTAGAATGCATTTATACGGTATATAAAATACAGCTCGCGCACACCAAAAACAGAACTAAATGTTTGAATTAGAATGCATTTATACGGTATATAAAATACACCTCGCGCACACCAAAAACAAACGCGCGCATGCACGCATTCTAGTAACGTTTTGCACCCTGAACGGGATTTGAGCCACGCATATCTTGAGCGAGCAGTTAACCTCCGTGCCATTTTCTGCTCCACTTACAGTTAATATATAGTATAACACCTACACACACAATGACACTTACGCCTTTATACTTAACATACATTGTGACTTTATTTCCTGTGATGTTATATCTTGTTCCTTTTATTTCCTATTGACTTTTTTCTGTGGACCTTTTTCCTGTGACTGTTTTCTTACAATCACTCCAGCTGCAGTGGTTACATTTCTTCATAGTTACTTTCTAATGTGCATTCTTTACATTTAGTTATGTAACTCACATAAACTGCAAGTCAGTGTACACAATGTTTATATTCACTGTAAGTCAGTGTACACAATGTTTACATACAATTATATAACTAAACTGTAAGTCAGTGTACACAATGTTTACATACAATTATATAACTAAACTGTAAGTCAGTGTACACAATGTTTACATACAATTATATAACTAAACTGTAAGTCAGTGTACACAATGTTTACATTCAATTATATAACTAAACTGTAAGTCAGTGTACACAATGTTTACATACAATTATATAACTAAACTGTAAGTCAATGTACACAATGATTACATACAATTATATAACTAAACTGTAAGTTAGTGTACACAATGTTTACATACAATTATATAACTAAACTGTAAGTCAGTGTACACAATGTTTACATACAATTATATAACTAAACTGTAAGTTAGTGTACGCATTTAGTTGGCTGGAGTGTCAGTAACACGCTTAAACTTAGCGTCATCGCTAACACGCACGTGACTAAACATGACGGTCACAACTTCTATTTCCGAGACGAGACACAATAAGACAACGTGTCACGCAATGTTGGAGACGAGACACAATAGACAACGTGTCACGCAATGTTGGAGACGAGACACAATAGACAACGTGTCACACAATGTTGGAGACGAGACACAATAAGACAACGTGTCACGCAATGTTGGAGTCTTGAAGCACATTTCATAGTGCTGACAAAAAGTCGGTGAATGACACGAGCGTGACAACCATTTTACAGAGGGTCGGGTTCATTACCAACAGTAACCGCACACTGCACCCGACTACTGAGGGTCAAGCGACAGTGCAGAAGTAAGTGCACTAACCTCTCGCTAAAATGACCGGAAATCAATCTCTGCTCACGGATTAAAATGTTACGGGGTGGTGGGGTGGTGGTATGATCCTTAAAGTTCCCTACCTCCTCAAGGTGTGGGTACAGTAGTGCCTAGTCCGTAGGGTAGAATAAATCGGGACCCCGCGCGCTACCTGCGACGCGCTCTAAAGATCCCTTGGCAGTTAAAGCACAAAGGAATAGGTCTACAGACAGCCGTGCAGCTAGAAAAGATATCAACTAATAATTGGCACTCAAACGTATACTCTTTCCACCCACGGCACGCCATACCTCCCTTCTATAACCAAACTCCCTCCATTGGCGCTTGAGTTTGTCTGCAAAATCAGCGAAAAACGAATGTGAAACCTCAAGTACAAGGTCGCGGTTATAACAAACACGTCAAGTCTGCTTTGGACTGATTGATAATGTGCTACTGTTGGCTGATAAAGAAGTTCTGCTTTGGACAGAGAAAGAGTTTGGAGATAAATAAAAGTTGCTTTAAAACTCTGGACAAATTAGCATGTTATGAATTTGAGAACAATACCGACTGCTTAGAAAGGTTAACTTAATTTCATCACATGGGTCTGACCAGAGATATTTCAGTAGACCAAACCACAAACTGAAACCATTCATAAAGAAATGTGTGGCAGAGTTAATTTGCTATCCCTATTTCTGAACTTAATTGTTACATAAATTGTTAACTTGTCAAAGTGACCTGATCTTGGGCACTCATGATGGTATTTTTCGTACGGAGTTGGAGTAAATAACTTGGGTTGAGAATATGCTAGAAAATTGTTGATGTAATCCAAACCAGTTCTGACTGGATAAGTAGTTTTTCTGACTAATAGTCTTACACTTGTTCATAACAAAGTCATCCAATGGGGATGGACCAAAAGTTTCTTTGTTAAAGAAGTATATGTACTCTATTCTATCACTCTGAATGTGAACATAACTCGAGCCTGGTCATAAATTATTGTTAGCTTATGAGAAGCAGGCCTTTTTGTTTTACTTTTGCCTTGTCTTGCTACAGTGGCTGCTGTGCACTACTAGATTATGTTGGTGTGTGAATCCAGCATTTGTCATCAACTTATCAGTAAAACGTGTTGCTGTAAGTTGATTCCTGTGAATTCCATTTAAGAGCCAATACAGTGGAAATGGTGGCTTGAGTTTGGTCTTGAGAATTCATAAAGATTATTTTAAATGTTCCTCATGTGTGAGTACTCCACATAAGGATTCGAGAAACATTCCTCATGATGTGCATGATAGTGCAAGTGAAATTCAGGATGGTTCTCAACTGTGTGCTTTGTGAGCTCATTGAGGATTCTGGAACAGTTTTGTAAGAAGGGATACGTGAGGCCATTGCTTGAATAAGGAAGACTTAGACCTGTTGCAAACCAAGTGATTGTGAACACGTGCCGGCAACAGCCACTATCTTTGAAAAGGATTTGACATTCATTATTTCTAGGAAACTATACTCTCATTTCCGTGATGATATCCATGAACTTGATTATACATTTATGCTAACTGACTGCTAATGTCTATGCTAGGATAAACTGAATGATTGTCCAGCATTAATTGAACATTGTTGTGAAGTGATGTAAATGACAATGCTCTTTGATTATGTGATTGTTGATTTAATAAATTTATTGGCCTTCTTACACAATCTGATAACCTTAGGTTAGAGAAGAAAGTGGGTGGAAGGGGCTTGGTAAATATAGATTAAAAGACAGATTTATCTTCTCCCTTAGTAAGAAGTTTTCCACATACGGAAATACTGTGGGATGGTAAATGTTTGTCTTTAATGTTGTGAAGAGAGAAAACGTTTACAGCGCCCACATATCCGCCAAGTGAGAGAGACGGGTGGTGTCTTCTGGAGAATTATTAATAGCATAAATTAAGATTCTCATCACTTGAAATTAGCTATGTGTGATTAATTAACAATAACAATCATAACTAATGTGGTGTAGGCGTCACAAAATGATACACAGCATAAAACACACTCTACATTTAGAGTAAAAGTGCCCCTAAACATTTAAATCCTAATAGAAAAAAGTCCTAGAAAAACGCCGAAACAAAGAGGCGAGAAAAGGGTACAGCGGGACGGGCAAACTTCAAGCTAGCAGAAAAGTGACACAGCGTGCTTCTGCACAGAGCGTCTGTGGTTTTGCCATGCTCAGCAAGTGTACATGTCATTGTTCTTTAACGAGATGTAACGTGATAAAACTCCAACAATATCACAATGACTATCACTTCTCTGTAGCCCAACCAAATACAATGAAGGCTCTGAATCAAAAGAAAGAACGTGACACAAAAGCATGAATGCAGGAACGTGGGAGCTGCTCTTAGGCATCAAATTACATAGTTTTAAATTTAGCACCGACAAACAAAAAAAAATATTTGCAAAAATCCCCAAACAATAAAATGAGATTAATTTCAAATGTTGATATGCCACCTACGTAATCCGGTTGTTTGTCAGTACTAAAACGTATTGTTCATGGTTATAGCTGTTGGCTAGTAAACGACTTCCTTCACGTGGACAACTCAGGAACTTCACGTTGTAGTATGCATATAACTACACCTTTGAAGGAAGAATGCTATTAGCATTCATATTGTGACCAAGTAAATCAAAAGTTGAACGCCAAATCAAGTAGATTCTAAAGCAAGCAGAAAGAAAGAAAATAATAAAGCAATTGAACGTGCAGTGTGGACAGAAATAGAATTGAAATGAGGGCAAGTTGAACAGTGTGTGCACATATGTCCAGCTTTCCACTGCAAGAAAAGGAGAGAAAGAGAGAGAGAGCGCAAGAGAGAGCTGAAAAGTCCTTTCTTTGTTTTTCACTCAATTACTAAGTGGAGAATTTTTTTTAAAAGGGGGACAGAGGAAGAAAGAAAGAAAAAGAAAAAAGGGAGAAACTCTAGCTTATTTATTGCAAAAAGCTTTTTTGTGTGTATTCACACAAACACATACATGTATTCACACAAACACACACATGTATTCACACAAACACACACATGTATTCACATAAACACATACATTATTCACACAAACACACACATGTATTCACACAAACACACACATGTATTCACACAAACACACACATGTATTCACACAAACACACACACTTGTTGTTACAAGCAAAAGACAAACCATCATTCAGAAAAGTTGATAACTGACAAAAGAAAGAAACAAAAATGGTTATTAAATAATCAATATCTGAAGATATATTGGAATTAAATTCATCAGCATATTCAATAATATTTGAGATGTTGGGATTAAATTCAATGGTATGCTAAATAATGTTTAAGGATATTTTTGGATTAGATTTAACAGTATATTGTATAATTACATCAAATACTGACTGATTATGGCACTATATATATATGTAAAAGTAGAAATGGTACAAGTGCATGCATGCATGCGTGTGTGTGTGTGTGTGTGTGTGTGTGTGTGTGTGTGTGTGTGTGTGTGTGTGTGTGTGTGTGTGTGTGTGTGTGTGTGTGTGTGTGTGTGTGTGCATTTCATATTAATCTGTTTTATGAGTTAATTTCTGCAGACAAGAATTTTTGAGTTAAGGATAATATTTATGACCATATAAACCTTTTTCTTATCATTGAAGTATATAAACAGGCACGTATGATTTTTGTATACAAAAAACTGGATCTAGATGAAAGCTACTCTCTGAGTATTCTATCTGCCAAACTCTTCATATTATATGTCTATTTTATCTGCTCTGAGACACCGTCCTGTGAAATCATGGAACACCTACTTAGAATATACACATAAATGGGTATCAGTGCATTTCCGCATTAAACCCTCAGCAATAATAACTGACAGTCTTAGCTGGCTGGACATTGCTGCCCCATTATCTGACCCAATACTTTCACTGGTACATAGTATGATGGCCAAGACCTTTTTCTTAACTGACTATAAAGTACTAGAACCCTAGGACACACATGTACAGGGCGGTCAATCTACAGATAAAAAAGTACAAATGCCACTTCTCCATGACACTGTGTATGAACAAACCTTACAATAACTAATACTTATAATAATTATAGCACTAGTAAGTTTAAGAAAGCATGTAGACTATCTCCTTTTGGTACAAGAAGAGTTTGTTCAACATTTGCATGACACAAATCATAGTTAACATTTATTGTGAAAATCTTTGTAATCTGAATGCACAGAATATTTTTTATCAGGCTTTAAATGATCTGCATTACACTTCACCCAAACCAACTAGAGTGTGAAGTTTGCAAAACAATAACAACTTACCCGCACAAATGCTGCAGGGAACCAACCATCATGGTGCTCTGTGGTCCCAAACCACCAATGTTTATCAGCTGTTTCTGTCACGCGGATCAAGTCTCCTGCCCGGAAACCAAGCTCGTCTGGGTCCATAGTCACATGATCCCACAAAGCTTCTGCATATGTCAAATTCTCTTCTTCAATCATCTACAACATAACAACACTCAATTTATGTGAATACTAAAATAAATTTATTATATAAATAAGACAATAAAAGAGAATAATTGATCAGAATGAGCTGTCTTCTGTAGTGTTGAAATATTATTAGCCAAGTATTGCCACAAGATACGAAGAATTTGCTTGCTTATTAACAGGTGCAAATTTCACGTTCATACATTACATAATATTCTAAATTCACTTATAATATAATTAGTATGCTTAGTTGTAAATGCTAAATGAGCTCTTAAGAATGATTTCATTGGTAAATGAGCAAATAATACATTAAGAGGTATAGATATACACACTTATTTATATATAATTATATATAATCTAACATTAACTTCCATTAATTTACTTACCAATACACTCATATAAAATGGAACACACAACTTATGCTATACACATTATAATAAACGTACATTTCAGTGATAAACATAATGTAAACCATAAAAGGATACAGAAAATAGTACATAGTGAGCAAGGACAAATAGTACATAGTGAGTAAGGACAAATAATATAGTGAACAACACTGAACAATATTATTACAAATGCAATGTAACTAGAGGTAATGACACGCACTCAATGACATTCACATATCTTGAGTAAACAATTTAATAGCAGATAATGACATATCCTTTCAATGACACTTACGTGATCTAGGGTAGCCAGTGTGACTCGAGATGCCCGTGTACTGAGAGATTTTTCATGCTGATAATCCATAGAGAACTCCGACTCATCAGAAGAGTCATCTCCCCCACTGTGATTACTGTGTATACTGTGCATGTCCGACCCTAAGTCATAAAGTTCAGAGACATGTGGTCAGAGAAATCCACAATTTAAACTGATTATCGGTGGCTAATTAAAAAAAAAATGCTATAATGAAATCCATTGTAAAATATAAATCCAACTTGATTTAAACAGCAAAATATTTTTTCTTTGGAAATGATTTTAACAAGGAGATGATAACAAAACTTAATTAAAAAATATTCTATATAACAGTTCATCAACTAAACCAATGCAGCATCATTCAGAGAGCTGCTTAATAATTATTGTAAGCAGCAGCCATAACTGAGTGTGTATTCAGTCATCAGACAAGGGCAGTAAATAGTTTTATCTCTCAGATGCCAACATTTAAAACTAAAAATAAGCTATATATAAAAAGCTAATTTATAAAGATTTCCAAATTACAAACGAGAAACTACTTCATTAACTGGAGCAATTGCATTCAATAAACACATGTTAGGATGAAAATTTGAGGCAAGCAAATGAAAACTACCCATCATACTTGTCTGCACAAAGGAATTAAAATCAGTAATGTCAAATACAGCGTGCTAACATGGAATGCGGGTGAGTGACTGAATCCAGATTTAGTTCAACACTGAACATACCAATCAGACTGAAGTAGTTCTTCTTGCGACGCAAGCGGTCCAGATTCTCGGGCATGCTATAGGAACGGATAAGAGTGACACGCTTCTGTAACTGCTGTGGAACTATTTTCTCTGTACGAGTCTTGATAGGCTGAGGCGTGGACATCTGAAAAAAAGAAAAAAAGAATCCCAACAATTTGACAAATGAAGGAAAAAAATTTTTTTAAAAAAAGCAATGATTAATTATAGGAGTCTCTTTCTTGAATTTAATTACATGTACATAGATGAGACCAAGCACATATTTTCCATGCACTGATTAAAACGAGTGAGGGAAAGATAAGAGGGTGGGAGGAAAGAAAGAGCAATATTCTAAGGCAAAATAAACCGTCTGTCATGTGCGGTCTTGCCACTTGGAGGAACTGCCAGATAGGAGCAAAGGAGCAAGTAAGCTAGTGAAAAAGAGATACGAAGGAGAAGATTGAGAGAAAGAAAAAGGGAAGCTGGTAGAGAAAGAAATAACTTTAGAGAATTCAGTTTTGTACAGCAACACAGAACAGTAAATCAAAGCCAATCAGTTTTTCATTAAAAAGCCATAGAATTGTTTAATTTGTGCGTGTGCATTTGTCTGTGCCTGTATGGATGAACAACTAGGAAGTAAGGATTACAAAGCGCATTCAGTGTATTTGGAAAGTGCAATGCATAAATTAAGTGCAACTGTAAGGTCATTCACCCACACCAAATATTATTTCACACACTGACAGCCATGATAGCACTAATGCAAAATAATATTCCATCTTACACATCGTTTGGCGCGTTGAGAAAAAGTGCCTGAGGACACTGCTGTTTTGTCACGTATATCCACTGACATGGCGTCTTCCTCAAAGCACATTTCCACCTGCCAACACACATCCTGCAGACTTTTACACACCCCGACACGCTGGTCTGGTGAAAGGTGGTGCTGCTGGTGCATTTCAGCACACACTCCTTTAACTGAACAGTTCATGGTTTTTTTTCTTCCTCTCCTAAGTTGTCATATAATATCACATTCTTTTATTTCACACTAATAATGTATTGATTGATTAAAGAGTCTTACAATATGTCATAGTTTGTGTTTAGCATCCAATTCTTTCAACTGAAAAAGAACTCTTTCTCTACAGTGATCATAGCAACAAATTCGCACTTTAATGGTCATGACATGCAACATGTTCATTCTGCAAAGTGGTCATGACAAGCAACATATTCTCATTTTAAAGTAGTCATGGTCAGCAAGAAACTCCATCTTTAGAGTGGTCGTGATATGTAACGACTTCTCACTTTTAATTTGTTCATGATGATCAAGGAAGTCTCATTTTAATGTGGTCATAATGAACAAAGAGCTATCACTTGAGTGTGGTCAAAGAGCAAAGAGCTCTCGCTTTAAAATCGTCTCGAATATCAAGCGATCCTGACTGGCCGTAGTTATAACTACAATCTCTCCCACTTAACACTGTCACCTTCATGACTAGCAGTATTTTCTGTCCTTTATTTGACACATCTTTTTTTAAAATGACGAGTTATCTCTTTTCAAAAGGGTCAAACTTGTCTCTCACTTTTTTACTGCCACTGATCAGGATTAGAAATATGACCAGGACAATAATCAGCTCCTTCATCTGACGTCACTGTATGACCAGGACAATAATCAGCTCCTTCATCTGACGTCATTTGCACTGATTGGCAGCTTGATCACGACTAGCCGATTACACTGGTCACGGTTAGAAGTGTTCTATTAATGACAGTTGTCATGCTCTGGAAAGTGGTGTCTGTCTCTTGAAGCAGAGAACTACGAACATATTTGATTTCAATCGCCAGACCTGTAAATATATGCCCATTTAGTCAGCTCACAAAATCTTAACGAATGATTTGTGACACGACCTGTCAGTTCAAGAAGTATAATTCTAATCAAATAATTGTTTTCCTCGTTGCAAAAGTCGGTTTTGTACTTGACGCCAAGTCCCTTTGACTGCGTTTTCCTTAATTACTAAACAAGAATTCTTTATTTAAAAAAAATAATGACTGGTAATTTCTTCAGACCCCCCCCCCCTTTCACCCTCATGTCATGATTCTTTCACAACCTCAAAGCGTAAGGCCATCACATTGTTGATATATTTCAAACAAGTGCTTACCGTCTCAATCTAAACTTATATAAATTTAATCAAACGACAGTCTGCGAACAAGTCATTGTTATCTGCGCAAAGTCAGTTAATCTACCAACAACTACCACCACCCGATCGTATTCCTTTGCACGCACAAACACGAGAGGGGGGGGGGAGAGAGAGAGAGACGGTAAAGAAAGAATCGAGACGCAGTTAATACAAATCGGCCGCACATCAGACCATGTTGCGTATTATTTACGAAGTCCATTTGGCAGATTTTCATGCAACTTGATACCGCTCTAATCACAGAAACTGCTGATTCGCGCCAAGTAAATGACAGGATTGTAGGAGATGTTCGCGGCTTATCGCCGCCGTTAAAGTTTATCACTCTGACCTGAATCTGCATCTGACGTAACCAGAAGATCCAGGAATCCTTTAAGCCAGTTTTGTAAGTGAGATTCACTGAATCGCTGAGACTCGTCGGTTATCGTTCAGTCGGTTAATAACTCCTTCAAGACATTCCAGGACTGTATTGCTTGTTTTGTGTTCAACCCCACCCCACCCACCCTTCAAAATCCGAGTAATTTTTGTGAGAGAATGAAAAGGGTTGCAGATGGCACTGAAAAGCCTTAAAACCCAGAAACTCGAAGTTGTACAGTTGGCATGGGAAGAAACGTTCCGTCCCAAACATTTCTGATCTGACCATGAATAAGACCAGCAAAAACTTACACTATCTCATCATTAAAAAAAAAAAAAAAGAATAGAATAGAAAAAAGAAATTGGTCTACCCAAGCAATCACTTGGACCTACCGTACGACTATCAAGGTTTAAAACAAACAAACAAAAGATAAACTTGACTATCGAAGTAATCACCCAGAACTACCAAAATACACAGGACTATCAAAGTTTTAAACAGCTAAATAACACAAATGAAGAAGTGAAAAAGGAAAAAAAGTTACAGATCCCGGTAGCCGACCAAGAAAAAAAAAGAAGAGAGGATCAGAAAACAAACAGGAATATATATGTATTATAGGCGATCTCATGTTTATTTATATAGTTCGCGAAAGTTCCGTTTTTTAGTTAAATTATATTTTCGTAGTTTTGGGTAGTCCTATGCTTGGTAACTCCAAATGATTGTTTTAGGAGACCCGTCTTTCTTAGCTTTGGTAGTCTAATGTACTAGGAGTAGGATAGCTCCGAGCGACTGCTTTGACCAATTTATAGTAGATCCTAAAACTTTGGTAGTTCTTTATGCTAAGGTGTCAGCGGAGTTGAGTGACCGTCAAACGCACGAAGAGTTTCATGCTGTTTAAAGTGAACTTAAAAACATCTGAAAAAGAATTTACATTCAAGACTAAACTGTTCAAAAGCAAACGAAAACGGGCAGATTTCACAACACAAAAGTCTGCAGTCTATAAAATGCCATTTCGTCGGTCACTCGAGCAGATGCTAAAAGTAATGACGCTAGTAAATCTAATCGTGACCTCATTTACAGACATCAGAATGGAAGAAAACCTATGTACTGACGTCATAGTTAATCATTTTGGAAATGATTGAAGAGTGCGAGGTCAGTTCAGACCCAGCAGGGATCTGCAGGATTATTTCATGCGTGTACAGGTATGTGTGCTTTTGTGTTGTGGAGCTTGTAATGTAGATATGAGTCACTGCATGTCAATGTTTGTCGTGTGTGTAGACCTATGTGCTGTGCGTATCGTTAATATAATTACTATAAAATATAGTTTAAATATCAACAACCCTTTTGCACATAAAACATGAATGAGTTAAACAACTGTTTGGGATATTCTATTTTTAGCTTAAGGTGAAGTGTGGTGAAATAATGCCACAGTGTGACAATAGTTTTCCCATTTCAGTTTAAAACTCTGATGGTCCTAAGTATTATTGTAGTTCCGGGTGGTTACTTTGGTAGATCTGTTTATGGAAATCTTTTTGTTTTGTTTAAAACTCTGAATCTTGTGTATTATGGTAGTTCCGGGTGGTTACTCTGGTAGATCTTTTTTTATGGAAATCTTTTCGTTTTGTTTTGTTTAAAACTATGAGTCTTGTGTATTATAGTAGGGTGATTACTTTGGTAGATCTGTTTATGGTAATCTATTTTTTTTTTTAATGCGCACATTCATCTTTTAGACCAGAGTGGTTAGAATCTACTGCCAAACTCATGCAAGCAGGCCGAACTTAAGATCTAACGTCTTCTCATATACGATATTATCCAGGGTCAAGTTGTAATAATACGCCAGATATTTAGCCAGACTGACCACGTGACTGTTTCTGTTCGTGCAGAAAAACGGCCCACAGATCAGAGTCCAGGCAGACGACGTCATAATAGCACCGTCCTGTCACCCTCTCCCAGAAGTTCCCTCTAATATTTTTCCTGTGTGCAGAACTTTTCCCCTTTGTGCGTGGAAGTGGCGGTTGTTTGAGCTTGCTATCAAAACTTGTACACGACATTTTCTAATGAACTGCACACCTTAGAAGTGAACATTGCTTGCAAAAGGTATTTTGTGCTGAAAAAGGAACTTATAAGTTAAATCATGTATTAGTAGTTATGATTACGATTTTGCTTGTATGCATTTACGTTCGTTTATTTTGTTTTTTAATTCATCTTTTTTTCTATTTTTCATCTTTACTCATTTGTCATCTGTCTTTCCCTATTTTTTCCATGTATGAGTGACGTGTGGTTTTGTGCTGGACGCCACCCTAGTGTTCATGATACTTAAGGAATGTCAATATATGTGTTTGTGGCAGAGTAAATTTGCCTATCCCTATTTCTAAACTGTTATATAAATTGTTAAATGTCAAAGTGACCCGACCTTGGGTAGTGCGTATGATATTTTTGGAGTAAACATCTCAGGTGGAGGATGTGCTAGAGACTTGCTGATGTAATCTAAACCGGTTTTAGGTGGATGAATAGTTTTCATTATCCAATGGTTAAGTTTTACAAAAATGAGACCAGCCAATGGGCTGAGATAAAAGTTTACCTGCTGTAGAGAATTCTATTGTCTAATCACTTGAATTTGGAGTGGCAAGAAGTCGGGCCATGAAAGGTGGTGATTAGCTCAATGTGAGTTGACTGACTGAATGATTGAGAGAGAATGGACTTTTGTGCATTTTGCTATTGATATATTATACTTGTGTTTTACATAGAGATGTATTATGTGAGTAGACTATTATTTCTATAGATTGTGAACTATTATGCTTGAATGTAGTATACTAAACACTTGATATTGTTTCTAGTAACCTATTCATAAAAATTGTTATGTTGTGTTTATTATGGTATATGCATGTATTGGACTAATAAATACTGTTGCAGAAACTGTAAGTTGAGACTTGAACATAAGAAAGAATGGAGTTAGAGATGAATAAATTGGAAACTTAGTGTTGTTCCCTGATTATATTTTACAGGGAAGAAGCAGGCTTTTGTTTTTACTAGAATCTCTCAGTTTACTGATTTATAAACCCTATGACCATGGTAGACTTGAGAAGTCTCTACCCCCAGTGTGTAAGTGTAAGGATACACTGCATTCTGTTAATTTTACAACAGCAAAGAATGCAGTTGACTACAGTGTGGAATTTCTTGTATAAGAAAGTTACTGGAAATTGCTACATTGTTGTTCTGCTTGATGGAATTAATATGGCGAAGGAGCACCCAGATTAGTCTTGAGAGAATAGCAGTTCATCAGTGTTCTACAACATGCAAGAGAAACACACAAAGAACTGACAATTTGATTGTGAACAATAAGCTTGTGACTTTGTTATAAAACCAGGTGAAAGACTATTGTGGCATCGCCTAGACAAGGTTATGTACAAACTATTATCACTTGTCTCCCTATAACTCTATTTCTGCTCTCTGATAAGAATTATCCTGTGATTTATATTGAATTACGTATTAGGATATAAGACATGAACATTGAAATTATTCGAATGCGGTTTCATGGAAATATTGATGTCAGGAAATCTTTTCACTGTATTTCTTATATGTATATTTGATTGTTTATTTAATACATTTATTGCTAAATTTAATGACCTTCTTACATATGTTGATAAGCATATGTTGGAGAGATAGTGGGTGAAAGGGGGCTCACTAAATACAGATTAAAGACGGATTTATTTTCTCTTTTGGTAAGTTTTCCACCAATGGAAATATTGTATGACAGTAAATGTTTGTCTTTAATGTTGTGGGAGAGAGAAAACGATTACAGTACCCGCTTATCCGCCAAGTGAGAGAGACGAGTGGTGTCTTCTGGAGAATTGTTAATAAAATAAAATAAGATTCTCACCACTTGTAATTAGTTATGAATGATTAATAATAATCATAATAATAACTTTGGTGACATTGTGTCGTCGGCATTCTGTCTACCACGTAAGTCCTAAGCCATCAGCAATCTGTTGGCAAAAAGCCTGCACCTCATGTCTAGCTGACTAATCGACGCAAGAATCGCGCGTTGCCAGCCATAGTGGCCACAGTTTGGCAAGTCTCAAAAGACTAAATATCACCACACTCTTATCTTTATCGTGGAAAGTGAACACTTAAGACGTGTTACGTCACTGTGATTTATTATACTGATTCTTTCACGCCACCATTGCATTTTTCCAATAAAGTTATTTCACCACTAAGCTCATGAGTATTTGTGTTTTATTTCATCCCTAAGCTCATGAGTATTTGTGTTTTATTTCATCCCTAAGCTCATGAGTATTTGTGTTTTATTTCCCTATTAAATGTTATCTTTGTCATCGTATTTATGTCAGGTCAGGATTGGGGGGGGGGGTCTCGCTGTAGCCGTTTTGTAATTGTTATGTTGTAGATACTATTTAGACTAAATACTCGTGACACCTGACACCGCTGGAGTGTGGGTGGACGCGTGGTTGGCCACGTTATGGTTTTAAGTATTTTCATAACATCTTTTAACCCCCCTACCCCACAATCATTAACTGGTCTTGTGGTAAACACTCCTTGTAATAAATACCCGTTTTACCCATTATGTGATGTGTAAAAGCTTAGATCGTAGAGCGTGTGTCACCCCTACCTCAAAATAAATAAATAAATTAATAAACAAGACTCCAGATTTTAGCCTTATACGCAGCCACGTTTGAATGCGGATCTCGGCGGTATGAGGACAGATGACAGATATATACGTCATAATGTCTTGAATTACTAAACAAAAGGATACAGATTTAATTAAGCCCTATCAGGGGACGTGACGTAGTCACCTGTGCGGATGTTGGCGGTGTTTTGATGCACAAAGAAGACAGATGTATACGTTCTTATGTCCTGAATTACAAAGAAAAAAACTGTTGCGAATTTATTCCACTTATTATAATTTTTTTAAAAAATAGGTGCCTATTTCAGGAGGAATAGGAAGTACGTCGATTCAGACGGAAACGCAGGCTGAAGAAGATCCTGAACGCACGTTCATTGAACGGATGGAGCGTTGACTGGGATAGCGGTGGCAGTTAAATTAACGCACATAGTTTACAACACAGTACCAGGAACAATGCATGCTTATTGAAAGACAAGAATTTAATAGCGACACTACGGCTGGGCTGGGTGGTGGTGGTGGTGGTGTTTGAAAGAATAACGAGGCTAACGCAAATCAAATCAAATCAAAATAATCTGACAGGGGACATAACCATTTTCGGAGACTGCTATACATCGAGCTAAGAGATTTAAGTGGCGAAGGCAGTGTTACAGCACAACATTAATATTCTTCTCTCTGTTTTACGATTGTCGTTTTTAATTGCAGAGTGCGCTCACAAAAGGTCAAAGGTTATTTTCTCACTACTGTCTCAGTTTGCTACTTTTACATGTGTGATAATCAAATAATTTTAGCCATTATCAAAAGTACATCAGCTATATTTTTATATTTTTGTTTATCGATTATCAATGGCTATCGCAGTGAGATACGACATTAAAATTATTGTTTTTAAAACCGTCACTTAACGAAGAGAGTAGTGTTCACTGCCAATCATGATGTCCAGAATGAAATGTAAACTGAAGTTTTTTTCATCGACAGTAAGCCACACCGACGTGCTGTGTTACTTTTAGTGGACAACTAAGTGAAAGCTACGAAACGACTGTTAACACACCCACTCCCACTCACCCCACACAAAACAATTACCCACCCCCCCACCAGAATACCGTGTATTAAAAAAAAAAATGCTACAACAGGCTACATACATATAACGACAAAATGTACGGCGAACAATGAATGCTTTTTATTTCCAGTTTGCCAAACCAAACTCTTTTTTTTTTTTTTTTTTTTTTTTTTTTACACAAAATTAAAAAAAAATTATCACGACTTTTAAATCGCATTAAAATTTAATTTGTTTTCTTCCTCATAGGACACATGATTTTGTGTTGTGCAGAACAAAACTCTACTGACTATCAAAGTACACGTTAAGTCGGCGTACTGCTTCAAAGCATTACAATCGATTATGATTATTCTATTAAGCACAATAATATAGTGTTGATAACCTGATTTTAGATACTTCTCTCTGTATGCTCCAATTCTACAACAACAAAATAACCCATCAAACCACCCCACAAAAAAACCCAGCAAACCCCCCTATCTTCAACCCCCAAATAGCGAGTTTAGTGGAGTTTGAAAATACCGTCATTTCTATTAGTGTCACACTCATAAACAATGAACACTGAATATAACTCGTTTTGAGAACAAAAAAGTCATTTCTATTAGTGTCACACTCGTAAACAATGAACACTGAATATAACTCGTTTTGAGAACAAAAAAGTCATTTCTATTAGTGTCACACTCGTAAACAATGAACACTGAATATAACTCGTTTTGAGAACAAAAAAGTCATTTCTATTAGTGTCACACTCGTAAACAATGAACACTGAATATAACTCGTTTTGAGAACAAAAAAGTCATTTGTATTAGTGTCACACTCGTAAACAATGAACACTGAATATAACTCGTTTTGAGAGAAAAAAAAGTAAGGAGTTAACTTACGTTAAAAACACAAGTTAGCGAAACGCTTCCACATAGCATGTAATATTCTGGTCCTTTCTAGACATAGCAGAAGCCGCTAAGTCTTTCAAACACTACTACTACTAATATATTAAAATAATACCACAATACAGGCGACATGCGTGTGCCTTCAACTGTCTTTGTCATTACTCTTCGTGCTGTGGACAAAAGTAGAACCATTTATCAACTTGGACGTTACAACCATCGTTCTGTTCTGGATACACGAAGCCAGACCTGTCACAATTATCGCTCCCATCAACACTACTCTGGATTTGCTCCCCCTTTAGAGCTCACAGTTGAAGAGAACATTTTTGATGGAAAAAACACAGACTGCAATCCATTTCCGATCACACAATCACGCACATAAACATCTTTGTTGAGTGTTGGACTGAATACGGATGATCGGCTAGCAACGCACACACGCACAAAGGTCTGGTCCACACTGGGACAATTCGAGCCACTAGCAAGACTGTACCAGGAAGTAGATACAGCAGCGTGTATACAGTGAGACAAGATTGGTCTCATTAATATGCGCCGACTTGCAGCGTTGCATGAATACACTACTGCACGAAGTACACGTGTCTGCAATTCATAATAATGACATTGTCTTCTCGTTGGCCGAGACCTCAAGTTATGTTGTACTTAAAAGAAAGAAAAATAAACGAGTGTACGCTGTGAGCGGGCTGAACACAAAAACGTCTCAATCAGTGCAATCAGTATAAACATGTATAGCAGGGACACACTAACTTTCTAGGCCAGAGGGCCACATTTCCAAATGATTGTGCGTGGAGGGCCGCAAGTCAGATTGTACGTAGATGGCTCAGTAAGAAGAAAACAACACAAATAATGAAATAATGTGATAAAACTGCGGCTTCTGAGTGGAAACGTCAGCGGAAAGAACAAAACTAATATTTCAACTTCTACACTAATCCCGTGTTAGATGTTAAGAACTCCTGGCATGGTAACATCCAAAAGTTCTCCGGGGGTCGCACAGAGCCCTGTCTCAGGCCGCAGTTTGTGCACCCCTGAAGTATAGCAACAGTACAACTGCCTCTTTCCAGTATCGGTAGTTCAGCAAGTTGGTTTATGGTGTGATTTTACAAGCTTGCAAAGGACACAGTAGAGTGAGTGTACACTGTGTGTGTGTGTGTACACAGAGAGAGAGAGAGAGTGTGTGTGAATGTGTAACAGTGCGAATCGAGAAAGTTGGCCGAGTCGCAAAACTGTGAGAATTCATGCATATCGGATTTTAAATAAAAAAAGAAAACAAGCAATCAAACTTACACGTCGTGACTTGGCCAGTCTAGCAGCCTGCAAACTAGCAAAATCCAAGCGTCCACGGTTGCCAGGACGACGTAGTTCCACAAGACTCAAGATGGAATCACACTGTTGAAGTGATGCCCCATACCCTATGGGTCCTGCCAAGCCGCCAGTTCCTAGGGATCCAGTGGTCCCTCCAAAGGCAGGTCTCATGTCGGTTTCAGACAGCAACGAGCTCCCGCCTGCAATTACGACATACCAAAATGACGTCATTTAGACGAAACGTACAATTAATACAGCGAGTGAGTCACTTAGGCAGTGCTATTGTTAGAAATGGTGCGATCTGCGAAGCAAATTATTGCATATGTAAATGCATACAATTAATTGAACACTTATAGCTTTCTCGTATCCGTTAACGGCAGCTAGGAAAAAAAAAGGTTTGCCAGGTTAGTAGTGACAACCCCAAACTCACTATAGTCTTCCCCCTCCCCTATCGGATAGGCACGCACGTTGTACTCTCTTAGAAGCTTTAATTAAACTCATTTGTCTCATTTGCAGTTGACCTTTAACATTAGAACACCACCTCCTGTGTAGTTATCGAAGGACGGCAGAAAAAAGTCAATACAAATCAGCAGGCTGGAAAACAATACGTCAACATTTATTGAGTTCTACCTCCGTACCAACCCCTCACACATCTTTTTCACACGTTATATGAATACGTTTACAATTAGTGCACAACACAGTGTTACAAATAGTCTGTCCGAAAGCAGCTAGCCAACCACTTCTAAAGGAAAATAATGCAAATTACAGGTAAACGTATATTTTCATCAGGGTGGCTTACGTGTGTGACAGCACACATCTGCAATCTCCCGTACCCAAACAAATGAACTCTACAGTTCTCTAAGTGAACACAAGTGAGTACTTACGAAGATAGTAGCCGCATCGTTTGTACAACTCGTCGATATGAACAAGCCTTCAAGTACATCGCAAAGAGCATCCTAGAATCTTAGTAAATGCAGGTCATTTTGGAACTGACCTAAATAAATATCTAGGCCAAACATAATTCTGCCGATCACGCCTCCATCCTCCCAATAAGAACAACAGTAGCGCAATTTCTATTTTTATATATGTTATGTCAAAGTCAACACTTAAAAAAAAAATATCACTCAGTTATCTCTCTTGTCTCTACTACAAGGAATGTTTGTTTATTTAACCTGGTTTTATGGTTTACACAGAAAATCTCGTAAACAATTTCCGTTTTTATACATGTTATGTCACTTTAAAAAAATATCACTCAGTTATCTCTCTTGTCTCTACTATAAGGAATGTTTGTTTATTTAACCTGGTTTTATGGTTTACACAGAAAATATCGTAAACAATCGTCTGTTGCAAAGGACTGTATTACAACAACCATGGATATTTTGATTTTGAAATAATATAATGAATCAAAACAACCAACAGTTTTCAACTAATCTCCTCGTTACCCAGTTTTAGCTAAGGTACGGCGGGGTACATGCATTTTGATATGTAAACGTACAGGTCAGGTCATGCGTGTGTAACATACAGGTCTATAAATACATTTGGTGATAATGCTGATTCAGACATAGATTAAATAATGATGATACGTTGTCTATTTAGCAGCGAAAGACAGCACAGCAAAACAAGTTTGGACCTCCGGCCTCATTTCCTACTGCAGAGTTACCGAACTTTCAATAGCACAAACTTTTACACAAGTATTTTCGTTTCTTCAGTAATATGTACTCAGATCAGTGGCTCCTCATGTCTGACAAAAAAAAAAACAACAAAAAAAAAAACCTGACAGGTATACAACATAAATCAAGTAAAAGCAGGAAGAACACCAAAATCGAAATCAATCGACTGCATATTATGAGATCCTAGTAGGCATGTTTTCTCTAGGTAACTTACTAAGATATGATCTTTTTTTTTTTAGTGCCTCTTTGGTTGGACCATAATACGTATACCAAGAAGACTAGTGGAGCCGTAGTTTTGTTGGGAGGAGCGTTAGAGTCTTTTCGCTAAGAACGTATAAGAACAATCTTGACTTTCTAAGCCTGTAAGAAATGCTCTTTATTATTAAAGGGTAGAGTCTGCTGGACAATACACAAACAGAAATACAAAGTTTCAAATATTGAAATGATCAATACATTCAACAGTCATTATTTGAGTTCCATCAGACTTTAGACCAAAGACATTCACATGAAGGGAGGGAGAGAGAGAGAGAGAGAGAGAGAGAGAGAGAGAGAGAGAGAGAGAGAGAGAGAGAGAGAGAGAGAGAGAGAGAGAGAGAGAGAGAGAGAGAGATCCGCACACCATGAAATAGAGTTGGAATCAAAAAACAGATAGAAAAGATAGAAATGTATAACGATAATTGTGAACTAAAAAGATACCTGAAGATGAGCAGAAATTTAAGCATGAATAATATACAGACTAACCGGTAAAATCTGCTTTTAACACTTAATATGCCTCTATGCTCGTTAGTACTAAAATATTAATAACACTTATCTTCTACATCATCACATTCATTTTAGTACTTGTTATCACACTCAGTTTCATGCAATTAAAAAAAAAAAATCTAATTTTAACTTCAATTAGATGTACGTGAACCAAAAAGCTATTTGTTATTCTGATGGGTACAAGTAAAATAGTAAGCGTCATGTACATTGTCAACAATCACAAATAATTTTAATCGATAGTCTAAAGTCTAAACTGATTCTCAAGTGAAACGAGATATTCGCAAGGCGAGGGGGGAGGGGGTTGGAAGTCCATGACATGCGACAGTCTGCACTTATTTTTTTGTTGTTGTTTATTATTTTGCCCCTCCATCATCATCCCATGAGAATCTATTCCAGTGGATGACGTAGAGTCACCACGGACATTTACTTTATCCAAAATTAAAGAGCCAGTGTATTCAACTGCAGAATCAGGAGCTGTGAGTGTGCTTTGATGACGTAACATACAAACAGTGCTCACGTCATCATTAAAAGTGGGACCACGGCTTATTTTGCTGCTGCATCCACACAACTGCTGGGAACATTATAACGAGATCACAGAGTGTTCTGAGAGGCATGTCACAGCATATGGTTTATGGTATTCATATGGAACATTACAACGAGACCACGGAGTATTTTGAGAGGCATGTCGCAGCATATGGTTTATGGTATTCATATGGAACATTACAACGAGATCACAGAGTGTTTTGAGAGGCATATCACACAACCTATGATATTCATATGGAACATCACAATGAAATCACGGAGCTGTTTGAGAGGCATGTTAGTTGTACATTCACTGAAGCATCACAGACAAGATTGCGGTGATCTGATTCTTAATTATACGGCTTCAGAAGTGCGATCGCGAACTTTATTTACGGCTTCAGAAGTGAGATCGAGAACTGTGTTAACGTCTCCAGGAGTGAGATCGCGAACTGTGTTAACGTCTCCAGAAGTGAGATCGCGAACTGTGTTAACGTCTCCAGAAGTGAGATCGAGAACTGTGTTAACGTCTCCAGAAGTGAGATCGCGAACTGTGTTAACGTCTCCAGAAGTGAGATCGCGAACTGTGTTAACGTCTCCAGAAGTGAGATCGAGAACTGTATTAACTCGCGTTGCATTTTGACTGGTGTCTGCGTGTACAGCAAAGTGTATAAAGCAAAACGTTATCACGATGAACAAAACTGAAACGAATCAATTCACGAACGTTTTGAATGGTACTTTATACAACCGTAGGCTAGATATTTCACATAACACATCGCACATTAGGTGTTAAGTGCATCTCACAAAGTGTTCATAAATTTCATTAATTAATTAACATGGAGAACCTCACTAAGAAGAACTGCTGTAAACAGACGGTGAAATGTTTATTAAGCACAAAAATATCATACTTTGCAAATATTATCCTTTCCACTGCACACAGCCCTTTCATACGTGTGCGAACACATACCAATCACAAAAGATCGTTCACATGCCAATCACACTCAGTTCTCTAATGCGATTTTACAAAAGATGGGATCATGACATTAAGAAGTAACAGCGTCGATAAATACATAGGTTATAAAATACTTGTACATATATATATATATGTGTGTGTGTGTGTGTGTGTGTGTGTGTGTGTGTGTGTGTGTAGTATAAATACGAATATATGTACCGTGCAAGTAAACTAAGACCAGACTGGGAAATACATTCCATAAATGGTGAGCCGTGAAGTCTTACGTGCTTGCTGAACAGGCTCACTGCGGCCCGTAAAACTGACAAAGAAATGATACCTGTCAGTTCCGTCGTGTCGTATCTTATTCCATTCGCGAAATCTGATTCCTGCTTTGTCGCGGTTCAACCGAAAATACTTCCGGACAAACAATGGGGAGATAACAACCCGGTTTCTGAGCAAAGAGAAACAAAATCTTATGGACTTAACAAGGCCAAGGGTTCTCGACCTTTAGCTTCGTCCCATCGTGAGCCACTCTGAAGTCTCAACACATGCAATGGCTGCAGACAACGCAAGTAATAAAGCGGTAGCACTCGTCACAAATAATAAATGATCACTTACACATAATAATTAAGCGGTCTGCAGACACCACAGACACCACACAAAAAAAAAGTAACAACAGACACTACAGATAATGAGTGGCTACAGACCCACAGATAATAAATAAAAATAAATAGTAACCACTGACCCTATATATAAAATAAATGGTCGCAGACACCACAGAAATAACTGGCCGTAGACACCGTAGATAATTATAATAATTATAATAAATAGCTCCAGCCAACAATGGTAGTAACTGACTGCGGACACCAAAGGTAATAAATTTCCGCTGACAAGATAAAAGGCCTAAATAGCCGCAGACACAAAAGAAATATATATTTGGCTGCTAACACAAATAGGCCTAAATGGCTGCTGACACAAGATAATAGGGTCTAAATGGCCGCAGACACAGAAGTAATATATTTGGCTGATGACACAAAGATAATAGGCCTAAATGGCCGAAGGCAACGGTAATATTTGGCTGCTGGAACCAAAGATATGGTACTTCCTCATTCCTCTGGAATCCTTTAAATCTAAAACGCTTACAAAGGTGCTTTGTATTTTTCAAAGATTATATAAGAAGTTTTGTTATAGTATTAGAATTCATTTAAATACTATTATTTAGGTGTGACAAGTTTATGACAATGTTATATGAGACATGCATCCCCCCCCCCCCACACACACACACACATACCCACTTTTGATGGAGATTGGGATCTAGAGTTGGGACCTGCCGTCCTGGTGAAGTATCTAGGAATAGCCTCAAATTCAAGATCGCAGGCTGACTACGACCTGACGATGGGACCTGCCATCCTGGTGAGGTATCTAGGATTAGCCTCACATTCAAGATCGCAGGCTGACCAGAAGAGGAGTAAGATGCTTACATTGGCATGGTCTGTCTCTTTCGCATTAAGAAAGTCTTTCTCAGCTGTAGCATTACGAATATCGTTTCGGACAAAATATAGCTAGCATAAGGGTCAAAAGATGATCTGTGACCAACCTTAAAATAAAACATGTAACTGGTTGATGCACTATGTGTTTTTAGATTGCTGAAACACCAGAAGTTTATATTTTTGTATGTTATTACAACATATTCTTGAAGATTATTTTTAAAGTGTCACCTGATTTTGCTACACACTAATGTTTCACCTGTGACACATGACAGCAAATATTTAATCATCAGTATACATGTTATACATTCATATTTTAAAAAAAAATTATCAACATATTTCTAACTGGTTTAATTTCAAATTATAAGAAATGTTTCCGTTTTTTGATTACAATTTTTTTTATTTACCACAGACTGAAGGCAAAAATATGACAGACCTGTGACACCAAAATGTCACAGGTATATACCAGCCTTTAACCTTAGGTTTTCCTTTGTTATACTAGTATACACAAAAACAAGCCTTGAGAACAATAAATCAGCCTTTGATCTGATAATATCAACCAGAAGTTTGAATTAATTGGGCTCTTCTACAAGATGAGCTTGCAAACACTAAACACACTCATTTTCCTAAAAAATGGCCAGCCATTTTGGCCAACTCTTGACCATAAGAACATTTTTTCAAAATAATAAAACAAAGTACCAGTATAAATCTAATGACAGACAAATACATATAACAAAAGAGAGTAATTTATAGTGATTTTAACTAGTTACAGTCATTTGCATGAATAGGGATATAGGATGGCACCTTTTGACCCTTAGTGATATTCCTTTTAGTCATTCGCACTATTATGCACACACCAACTAGTGTATTTCTCGGTTATTCGTAACGTAACATCCCCACACACCACTCTTCGTATCTTTCTTAGATATTCGTAATGTTACATACACAACTTTATTACCTTTCTCAGTCATATCGTAAAGTTAATAACACAACTTGTAATAGATATCTCGGTCATTCTCAATGTTCTATACATCGACAACTAGTATCATTCAGTAACGTTAATATAACACTACCTCTAATATCTCAGTCACCCGTAACGTTAACATAACACTACTTCTACTTCTAGTACTCCAGTCATTTTTAATATTAACATAGCACCACTTTAGTATCTCAGATACACAACGTTAACATAACACCACTTCTAGTACCTCAGTCATTTTTAATATTAACATGGCACCACTTGTAGTATCTCAGTCGTCTGTAACGTTAACACAAAACCACTTGTAGTATCTCAGTCATCTGTAACGTTAACATAACACCACTAAAAGTATCTCAGTCATCTGTAACATTAACATAAAACACCACTTGTAGTATCTCAGTCATCTGTAACATTAACACAACACTACTAGTAGTATCTCAGTCGTCTGTAACGTTAATACAACACCACTTGTAGTATCTCAGTCATCTGTAACGTTAACACAACACCACTTGTAG
The DNA here is from genome assembly GCA_028829895.1 of Sinotaia quadrata. NCBI lineage: Eukaryota > Metazoa > Mollusca > Gastropoda > Architaenioglossa > Viviparidae > Sinotaia > Sinotaia quadrata. The sequence continues at coordinate 77,146,567 of CM054177.1, read as the reverse complement.
TATCTCAGTCGTCTGTAACGTTAATACAACAAGGCTTGTAGTATCTCAGTTGTCCGTAACATTAACATTACACCATTTCTAGTATCTGAGTCATCCGTAACGTTAACACAACGTAATTTCTAGTATCTTAATCATCCATAACATTACCAACATAATTTCTAATATGTCATCCGTAACGTTAACATAATATCATTTCTAGTATCTCAGTCATTCGTAATTGTGATGGAAATGCCACAGAGTTAATGGTATGATGAATATTAAACATCCATAACTAATTACAGTGATGAGAATCTTAATTTATGTTATTATTAATTCTCCAGAAGACTCCAAACGTCTCTCTCACTTGGCAGATATGGGGGCGCTGTAAACGTTTTCTCTCTTCCACAACATTTACAGTCACACAATATTTCCATCGGTGAAAAACTTCTTACTAAAGGAGAAGACAAATCCATCTTTAATCTATATTTAGCAAGCCCCCATCCACCCTCTTTCTTCTCTAACATAAGGTTATCCATATGTGTCAGAAGGTAAATAAATTTAACAATGAATTTATCAAATCAACAATTAAATATACATATCACTAAAAATAATGAAAAAATACAACATATCAATTTTACAAGCACATTCACTTTTGATCTCAGTCCACTGGTTGGTCTCATTCTCGTAAATTTTAACCATTGGACAATAACAACTACTCATCCAGTTGGAATTGGTTTGGATTGCATCAGTAATTTCTAGCATATTCTCAATACAAGTTGTTTACTCCAACTCTGACACTTACAAAAATATCATTATAAAGAGTGCCCAATGTTGGATCAATTCAACAATTTAACAGTTTATTTAACAGTTAAGTTTAGAATAGGGATAGGCACATTTACTCTGCCACAAATATGTATCATTATGAAGGCCCAGAGAAAAATCCCACCCAATTTTGTTTCCTACATCTTCATTTTCTTTTTACTAGTATTTTAATAAATGTAAATGTTTGAAAGTCTTCCTTGTCATATCAAGTCAACGGGTGAGTTTTTATTAAACCAACCAGATTACAATTTTAGTTCTACAAATAAGAGCTCCACAAAGAACCGAGATTCAAATATTGAGTTGGGCTGCATTAACGATTTTAGATCTAGAAATGAATGCTCCACTAAGAACTGGGATGGGAATCATTTAAGATCAGTAGGAATGCATTTTCAGAACAGTTTTAGATCTACAGACGAGGGCTATACATCGTAGTGCTGTGGATAATTATTCAAATATTTAGAGGGAGTGTTTTATCCAGAATTAAAAATAAAGAGCCTCTGCTCAAGTCAGCATGGGAATTCTTATTTAAAACTTTAGTGGGTTGTATTATCCAGATAAAAGTTTTAGATTTAGAAATGAGTTCTCTATTTAGGAGATCCTTACTTAAAAAGTTCAAATAGGCCATTGCTGTACACAGTGTATCTTTATTTAAATATTCAGCTTAATCCAGATAAAGAGTTTCAGATCTAGAAATGAGTGCTCTATACAAGCGAAAATTGTTAAAATATTTAGTAGAGCTGCTGTATCCAGAAAGCGGTTTTACAAAGCGCTCCACACAATGGATCACTTTTTAAAAATTCATCAAGCTGAGAGCGGTTTTTGATCTCGAAATGAACGCTATACTCAGGGAAGGGGGTATAAGTATAAATATTCAACTGTATTGTCCAGATGGCAATTTTGGATCTATCAACAAGCACTCAGCACTGGGTGTGATTTATTTTTCTTTTCTAACACTTTTTTACGTTTACAAAAACAATAAAAGCAACGGGAGGCAAAGAAAGTGTACTTTAATGTATATGCGTTGTAAATTAGGTCACTGACAGCACATGCCATTTGGACCAAAAACAACCCCCCAAAAAGTTTTTCGAATCACGCCTATACATGCTGATTGCGCTCATTAAAAGGAACAGTTGATAGTCGGTATCGTTTTAACACAGGAAGTCAATGAACATTTGAGAAAATCCTTAAGTGTATTTTAAGAAGTGCTTGAAAGATAATATTTAAAACTGATTGCTCGAAAAGGAGCTAGCTGTCCGATTTATAACCTGACGCGGCAACTCACTTCTCTACATGCTTATGCCGATTTGTTGGAATATTTTATTATAATAACACAAAATTTATTTCTCTTAGAAATCCTTGGAAAACTATCAACGTCCATCCATTATGTGAATTCAACTGGCCATAACACCCATAAGGCGTTCAAAGAATAGGAATTATTTCAGTACAAATGCACTTCCGAGTTCTGGCATTAAGTTATTATCAATTTGAACAATTATTGAAACTTGCAAACAATTCTGCTGCGGTTAAGAGTAGAAACTAAAAATAAAGAGTATGGGCTTGAAAACATACGTGACTATCTAGTAGCACACTTGTTCCCCCCCCAAAAAAAAAAAAAAAAACCCAAACAAAAAACACCCACCAAAAAAACAAACTCCAGCGGTTAATATTCAGCTAGATTGTAATCATACCCGCCATGTCGATAAGCATCGCAGCTGTCCCAGAAAGAAACACAAGTTATGCAGGGTTACGGAACTGCGCCACATAGGAACGACGACTCATTCCAAACATAGTGCTTCCGGCTAGATTGTGTTTTGTAATGCGTGCACAGCTAAATCGAATGTAAGGGGGGGGGGGGAAGGAGTGGGGAGAGAGGACTGGGAATGCGCGCTTACAGTTCCCTTTAAAAAAAAAAAAAAAAGTGGTGGTTACATCAACAGTCGGGTAAAGCACACGCAAAATCTGTATTATGTGACGCACGCGCTTACCTTTCGAATTTTTGGCAAGTGACAATGTCCATGACATTGACAATACTGACACAGGAGAGGTCTTACACTTTTTTTTACAGGCGCTCTACAACATTAAAGTCGGCCAAAGGAGACAGATCCTACCAGAGTTCTACATGACAAGTCAGCCAAAACACCGTCGAGGTGCTTATAAGCTGCCAGTATCTTGAATACTTTACTGCTAAAGTTAGGTAATCAAAACTATGTTAGAAGCAGGTAAGATTATGTATTACAACAACAAACAACCAAAAACCTGTTTGGCTTATGTTTGATAACTAATACTGAAACGGTAGTACACAAAACCAATCATTAGCCAGTGTCTATCGTGAGACAAATTAAACATACATTCCCCACTATTACACTGTTTTTAATTACATAATTTTTTAATATAAATAAATTATACTATCAAACATTAACTGGACGGCCAGTGGAAAATGAAATGATATAATGTGGCTATGTACAATAATATTATAAAGGCAACCAAGATTTCCATTCAGTCCTTGGAGGAAAGCAGGCATTTAAATAACCGTTTTAATGCAAGCAAATAAATATAATAATTAATAGTGATTTAAGAAAATGAGATAAATTTGTCACTGTAAAACTATGAATCCCATACTGGTAACAACACCAACTGATTACATCATGCAAGGCATTGTGTTATTCACACCACAAACAGCAGGTAATGTGACACGGCGTGGGCAGGCTATAATAGATTAAAAGCAATAGATTAGAGCAATATTTGAACAGAGGGAAGGGGAAGGGACCATTGCTGCATATGACATATCAATATTTCCAGCAAGCTATACAAGGGAGTGTACCTTCTTCGGAACTGGTGCTGTCATATTCTACACCCTCATCTTCACAACTATCTTCTGCAAGGAAACAGCATTGAGGGTTTGACAATGTGATAGACAAAGAACAGTTGAGCACTGACACAATAAAACAAAGAGAGAGAGACAGGCTGATTTATGCCAGAAAGAAAGGATTTAAAAAAAACTACCCTAAATATATTCAGATTTTTAAAATAAAATTTAATGTGTGAATTCAAAAGTTGCTAATACAGAATAAATGGTTGAAAGAGGAAGAAATGATGCGTGATGC